>OY723401.1:36000708-36600708 GCA_963210345.1 Inga oerstediana | reverse complement strand
CACGAGTATTTCTACTGTTTATGGATATATATAAATTTTATGAACTATGTGTATACATTGCTATGGTACTGACATTGTAAATCATTGTAGAGAGTTAAAGGATATACAACATGGTTCACCCTAGAGTCAGATCGGACCCAGAGGTGGAGGAGTTGAATGACCATCCACCTTACAAGATATGATGGGTCTAATCCGAGAACAAAGAGATATGATTGCAAAGCTAAGAGAAGAACTCATAGAAGAAAGAGCCAAGCGTAATGTTGAGGGGGTCAATCCACTCAAGAGAAAACCCAGGGAGAGACTGTAATGAAGAAACGGCTGAGGGGTCTATTCGGTCTCATGAATCTTTACCTCACACAATGCCTAATCAAGAGTCACATGGGGTACCAATCAGAGAGGGTAAAGACTTGCAATTCTGGGACTCTAAGTTTTGCGAGCATATGCCTTCAGTGTTCAGTGGGAGGTTTGAACCTCAAGCTACTGAGGACTGATTGAATCAATTAGAGAAGATCTTTGAAGTCCTTGAGTATCCAACGGAGGTGAAGGCGAAGCTAGTTGTGTATTAGCTAGAAGGTGATGCAGACTAGTGGTGGCAGAATATCACCATGACATTAAGAAGCCGAAATGTACCACTGACCTGGGAGGTGTTCCAAAAGCAGTTCAATGAGTAATACTTCCCTAAGTCGGTGAGGCTCGAGAAGGAATCCGAATTCCTAGCCACCAAGCAAGGTGATACGGAGAGCTTTGATGAATACTTATTCCGTTTCATCCGGCTAGCAAAGTACTCCTCTTATCTTCGCTATATGGATGATGAGGAGTGGAGTTTTGATATGCTTATCCGAGGATTGAGGTGTAAGCTAAAGAAGAGATTAGCCACTCATCTCTTTACTGACTTCAACAAGCTAGTGGAAGAGTGCCGGATAACTGAGAACAATCTAATAGAATTGTACCCAGCTAAAGGTAGTGGTAACCACAGTGAGCCTGGTAAGGCGAATACTTTCTAGCAGCGGAAAGGGCAAGGGTTCTTGCCTGGGGGCAATAATAAGAAGCCTTATTAATCTGGGGGTCGTGGTGATCAGAAACCTCCAACGAGAACGATGTGTACTCCATGCAAGGGCTACCATCTTGGCAAAATTTGCTCAGGACAACGATTTGTTATAATTGCTAACTACCTGGACACATTGCTAGAGAATGCAACCGGCCAAGGGCTAAGCAAAGACCTAGGAATCAGGTTCAAGTGTTCGTGATGACACATGAGGAGGCCCAGAAGTCCCCTGACCTAATTCAAGGTAGATTCTTTCTCAATGATGTTCTATTAAAAACTTTGTTTGATTCGGGTACAATTCAATTCTGCATTATGATGACAGTGTGAAGCGCCCGGGATTGTGTGCATGTATAAACTGCTATTTGAACTAGTTATGGTGATGTTGATGATTGTTAAACCTAAAAGTCCTATTGGATTTTTAATTGGTTGACAGCGAGAAATGCACTTACTATGTATGTGAACTTGATAAATCACATCCTTCGATTGCGTTTAGATTGGTTCATGGTAGTTTTGTTTGTGATATTGTGATATACTGTACGAGTATGATCGAGGATACAGATCAGAAAGGGCTATATAAGAAGAGTTCTGATAGGAGAGGGCTACCTACAGAGAGTTCTAATCGGAGAGGGCTACCTACGGTAAGATTTGATCGGAAAGGGCTACCTACCGTGAGATCTGATCGGAAAAGGCTACCTATGAAGGCTTCTGATCGGAGGGGCTAACCAGTCAGTGGATTGAGTGAAGCACCAAGTATAGTACCATAGTATGGAGCCACCATGACGACGAACCCTAGTGTGGAGCCACCGTGATGACAAACCCTAGTGTGCAGCTGCCATGACGACGAACCATGGGGTGCAGCCGCCGTGATGTTGAATTATAGAGTAGCGAAAAGCAAGAGATCAAGGCAGTAAGTGCAATGTGTGAATATGGCTTCGGGAGGTAAAACTTTGGGGCCAATTATATTGTGAGAAGGGGTCTTGGAGGATCCCAATTTGATGAAAAGAGTTATGGTGCTGAAGATGTAGAGTTTAAAGGCATCAGTGTTGAGTATATACCCAATTTCAGCTTGATATGATTGTGTATTGTGTGTCTTTCACCTACGGCCCATCGGGGGTTCTAGTGGGAGGACCGTGCCTGCGGGGCAGTGGGATTACGGGGGACTGACTATGTGAAAGTCAGAAAGGCTAGGCGAATAGGCTGGGATTGGGGTGTGAATGAAAGCCAAGAGGCTATTTGTGAGCCATAAGGCTATGTGACTTACAGTGCGTGCATGTCAGCGTGAACCATCGTAGGAGGTGACGCTGGTCATCTTTACCCCAGCCACTGATATACCGTTGTAGATGTGAATGCATCGAAAGCAATTGTGTATTCCTGTGAGATGCATCGCCATGCCAATAGTCCTCTGGTAGCTAACAACAGCCGTGGTGACGGTGGGTGAAAGAAGATGAGGATGGGATTAGGAGATTGAGACTCCTGACTGGCCACCTGGATAGAAGAGACTGAAACTTTAGGTGGGCCGTTATAGTAGGGTGCTTCAAATAGAAGAGATTGAGATTCTAGAGTAGCACGATGTTGTTGTTGAAGCCCAAAAGTCCCGGCTACCATTAGCAGAGCCACTTATGGGTGTACGAGTGAGGGTAATGGCTTGAAAGTGGATACAACGGAAGCTGAGATGAATGTGAATACAAAGGAAGCTGTCGGTTGTGCGCAGTGAATCTATGGTGCCTTAAGTTATTCTTGGAAGGGGAAAGTGACTTGATGTCAGCGATTGAGGTGGCTCAAAGCTGGTATGAATGAGTGTAGTTCGTCTGAATAGTGATTGAGTGAGGTGAAGACCTCTAGAGTTAAAGTTGGAAATTATGGGTTCTTGGAACGTCTCCAGTCATGAGGACCAATAAAGTAATTAAGAGAAAGAAATTGAGCCACGATACATTGGTCCGTTGAGATTCTTATGAGAATCGGACATGTAGCGTGTTATTTGTACGAGTGGTCATGAAGGGACTATCCCGATGAGAAATAATTTAAGGAACGGAAGGCGTCATGAAGAGACGTCTGAGGTTTATGTCCTTAGTAATGTAACAAATTTCGAGGACAAAATTTATTGAACGAGGGGAGAATTGTAACAGCCCAAATTTTGATTAAGGGCTAATGACAATTATTGAAAAAGATTTAGGAATTAAAGTTGATTTAAGACATGAATCAGTCATTAGGAATGCCCAATACCCTGTATTTTAGCATAATTAAGTTATGAAATAATTATTTGGATTAAAATAGGGGTAATTGGCACATAAAGAAGAGGAAAAGAATTTAATTATGTGTTATGTGGCAATTTAAGTAAATGTGCCAAAATTAGTGGAAGAATGAAAAATTATCAGTTAATTAGTTAGTGATTAATAGATAAATTAATTGCTAATTAAGAGAAATGAGATGTATAACTAAATGGCTAATGAAGCGGTTAGAGTAACTAATTAGTTACTTATTTGAGGAGAGCTAATGAGATTGTGACATGTGGCTAGTTGGTGAAGAGAAGAGGAGTATGAGAAAAGTCAAATGACATTTTATATTATTTCTTTCTCTCTCTTCTTCCCTCCTTTTCGCTGAAATGGTATGGGCGAGGAAGAAATCATTATTTCTTCATCTTCCTCACTCATCTCTCGCATTTTCTCTCTCTCTCTCTCTCTCTCTCTCTCTCTCTCTATTTCGGTGCCATTGTTGAGCAAGTGAGAGGAAGGAAAAGCTTGAGAAAAAGGTAAAAAGATGACTTCTTTTTCTCAAAATCTCTTCTCTAAAGTTTTTCCTTGGGTTGAGAGCTTCATTCTCATGGTTCTAGATTCTCTATTGGTAGTGATTTGGGCCCTTAAGGAATTTTGAAGTTGGAGAATCAAGAAACTCCTTTGGAAAAGTTGAAGAGGTAAGTGAAACAAACCTTTCTATCTATGTTTTGTGCCAAATGAATAAGTTTGGAATTTCTGGAATTTTTTGCCTATTTCGTTGGATAAGGGTAATTGGTAGTTTGGCATGCTGTTGATATGGAAATGGGTGTTTTCGTATATGTTTTGTATAGATAGATTGATTTGAGAATGAAATGGTATGTTTGGACATTTAAGAATTTTAGTGTTGATTGTAGCCTATGACCAAAGTATGATAATGGAATAGGATTTTGGTAATTCTGATGTTTCCATGTGATTCCTTATGCATTTTTGTGTGGGAGTAGCTTTGGTTTGGTATTTGGGACCATTGGAATCACTTGGGTAAAAATCTGGAAAGTGTTGTCAGTTTCTACATTTTTTGGGTTCTGATAAGCATCACTCGAGTAAGGATGGGTCTCACTCGAGTGTAGTAGTGCATTTGCTCTTATGGCCTTCAGTTTTTCTGTTGCACTTCTGCGTGAAAGGCAAAAGTGTTGCCTTACTTGCATGTGTTGAGAGTTCCCACTCGAGTGAGCCTCGTCCCACACGAGTAAGGGCGTATGAGACACTGTGAACTCGTGTCTCGAGTTGTCACTCATGGCCATGTTTCAAGAATGCTAAGCCATCACTCGAGTGCTTTTATTCCTACTCAAGTGATGTCCTTTTCTGAAAGTTTCTTGTGCTCTCAGGTGAGCACTTCCTGAACCTCACTTTGGGGTGCTCGGTGAGCCTTAGGTTTCCACTCAAGTAATTGAGTTCATGCTCGAGTGTAGCGAACAACTTTGGTTTCTGTCATTCCTTTCTGCTCTCGGGTGAGCACTTTCTGCACCACACTTCCTCATACTCGAGTGAGCATTTGGTTGTCACTTGAGTGTTCACCTTTCTACTTGAATGCAAAGTTCCTCATAACTCGAGTGAGCCCTTCTTCACTCGAGTGCAACAGTGAAAAATCAATACTTGTGCTTTAAAAAGTGGATCTTTGGGATAGTTCTTCCAACCCTTTAGGGCTTTTATTAGAGGCATTTATGGGTTCTTAAGGGACAATAATAATAACCAATTTAAGAGTTGAGAAGTTATTGAACATTGGATTAGCGAATTGACTCTTCGTCCCTAATTATGAATTATGTGATACGACATTTGCCCTACTTGAGAGAGACTAGTGCCAGAGCACGCACGGAGCAAACCAGGTAGTGACTTCTCTCTCATGTTGTGTATGATGTATGGTATGCATGACTTGTCATTGAGATTTGTGAAATGTATGTGCCATGGTCTATTGTAGCATGAGCAATTGTAGGGGGTGATGTCTATCACACTTAACCCTGCCGTTGTAATTGACATGGATTTTTGAGAATCTTGCCAGTATGGCTTGTGTTGTGAATCTTGCCAGTTTGGCTTGCGTTATAAAATGCTTTATATGAATCCTTGCTGTGGTGAAATATATTGTTGTGAACTGTGTTGTGTGCAATACAGCGTGAGCACTTCAGTGTGAGCAAACGTAAGAGTGACGCACGTTATACCTGCCCTTGCCGCTGTAACTGCCGTTGTAGTTGCTAGTGTGGGTTATGATTTGCTTTCATGCCTTTTTGTTGTGCATACTATGAGTGATTTGTTACTACAAGGATTCCTTAGAATCTCACTCTCCCAAAAACAATTTTAGACAGGGCCGAAGGATCAAAGGGGAAGTGGGTGACGAAGAGTGGATAACACTCCAGGCTAGGAGTTTATTTTGGATATTAGTTATCATTTTGTAAATCATTTGGTTATTTTGCTGGGAATTACATGTACATATTGGATAGTATTTGTGTAATCCCCTTGTTATGGGAAACTATTTAGGCATTTATGCCTTGTAAACCCTGAATTAGTCAATGGAACCCGAGTATGTCGGGAATTTACTGTGTACTCTAATATTTATAAATGGAATCAAATTGTTCAGGCCAATTGTGTATTGAAATGTGAATATGAGACCATTGTTGATCAGGTTTTGAAAACCCTAATTTTGTGAAATTTATTTTTATTAAGTCCCGAATCACATTATGGTCTCTAATTTCACATAATTATGTATTGATGAACTTAATCTCAGCCTTGATCGTGAAGGGGGTTACAACTTTTATAAAAATAAAATAAAATGTATATTTCAAAAAAAATGCTCATTTTTTAGACCGAATATGAAATTACCAAGTCTAAAAAGTAGGCATTTTTTCTTATAAATTGAAACTTTTTAATATCAGTCATTTAAACAACTGATCTAAAAATGTAACTTTAAAGACCGGTTATAGAGTCAAAGGACAGACTTTTTAAACCAATCAATACAAAACCAAACCTAAATTGAGTCTAAAAAACTAATTTCAATCGGTCTTAAAGCCTTTTTACTAGTAGTATGTCTGAAATTAAAATTTGTTATATTAGTCAATTAACATTAAATTTAATCAAAACAAAAGAAAATATCATTTGATGTATGAAAAAGTGTTTTCCAAAATAATAATAAATCCAAGTGATTGCAATACGGTTAAGATGTAATGTTATTCTAAAAGTAACTACTTAGGAGTGCACTGGGTATCTGAAAGTTTTTTATGAGCAATTTTGTCTCAGAAGTATTTAAAAATGCACAAATTTATTCTAACCATTTATAAAACTAACGATGATCGTTAGGAAATTAATGTTGACGATTAACATTTTTAACAACAAAAAGCAAAATTGTGTTACTTCTGGGATAAAATTGCTCTTTAAAAAACTACCAGATACCCTCCGCTCTTAAAATTACACCTTAACCCATTATTCTAATATTTTTCTGTGAATACTTATTGATAAATAACATGCTTCCTTACATTACTATATATTAGCAGAATAAAAATCTGACGAAAGAAAAATGCAACTCTCATTTCAAAATCTTCAATGGGTGTGAGATATTGATTAAAGACAAAAGAGTGCAGATATATCACCTGTAAAGAATGAGTGAGAAAGTTAGTGAGAGAAACAGCGCGACTGCAGGCCGTTCGACGGTCAATAACAGCATTTTCGAAGAAGGGGATGGGAAAACAATTGAAGAAGATGAGTTGTTAGGGAGAAATATCAAGAGAATGCCGATGAATGTAGTAGTTATCAGGAAAGATAACTCTAAGACACAGGGAAGCGTTGAAACAAAGTGATGCAAATATGATGGACCAGCAGAAAAGGAATGTGAAGCAGACCCTCAAAAGCCAGATTTCATATAAATCAAAATTGTTGGGTGAAGAAGAGAAAAGCATAGATACAGATTTCGAAGAATAGATGAATGAATGGCTCAAAGAGGAAGAGGCTTTGGCTCCAATCTTGACAAAAGAACAGAGGATTGCTCTGGGCTCAATTCCTTCACTAAACATATCAAATGAGAAATTAAAAGAATTGTGCAAATTGTGGAAAGAAGCTTGAATTCTAACAGGGAGGAGGTCAAACCTCCATATGATGAGAGACCGAATTAAATGGCTTCTCATATCTGAAAACTTTGAAATCATTTACCTCCCTAACAACTATTTCATATTTAGGACAGCTGATAAATCATTACATTCCAGACTCCTCTTTGATGGGCCGTGGCTGACACAAGGTCACTACCTTGCAATTAAGAGATGGAATCCGAATTTTAATCCCTATTCCAACAAAGTTAGAAAAGTAGCAGTTTGGATTAGAATTCCCACTCTCCCAATGCATATGTACGAAAAGCCAACGGAAGATAAGCTACATCTGGTGTCCATACCTGGCAAAATCGTTTAGGAGGAGTACGGAGAATGGATGCAAGCAAAATATAGAGTCAGATCACACCATCCTGTTGCAGATTTAGAGAGGAAGTAGCAGTTGAAAACGTCTTCTCCTGTCTGATCTAGTCTAAGGGGCGGTGAGAGAGGGTCCGGCTCACATTTCGAGGCCCTACAACAAACGGCTCCAGAGGTCATTTCTAGTGAGCAACCTAAGCCTGCTAGAAGGAAGGGAGCGAAGCTTCATTGAAAAAGAAAAGAAATTGATTGAAAGCCTTCAGCTGGCGGCGAAGTGGATCACAACCAACGTATAGGAAATCTTATATCTATTTTTGAAAATGGGGTTCCTAGCTACAGTAAATCTACAGCAGCTGAGAGAGAGAATGAGATGAAAGGGAAGGTCACAAGGAAGAGGGAGACGAAGTCAACACAGAAGGATAAGGCAATCCTCATGGGTCTGGGTTTGTCAGATGATGCTGGGGGTAGTACAACCCAGAATTTTGGATCCAATGGGCATGAATCGATGGGCCACATGTCTTGCTATATGGAAGTTGGGCCAGAAAACCAAATCAAAGAAACTCCAGATAGGCTGAAAGACTCTAATGAAAATGACCCAGCTATGAATAAAGAAAAAAACAAGAGGAACATTAATGTGAAAATCCACAATTCACAATTCAAACCCCAGCATAGTCCCCCACCTTTTTCCCCTCGTCCCGTTTCAATTATGATTGCTATCATTAAATCTCTAAAAAGAATGCTTTTGTCATGTCGGAATCCTCTTTGGATACATGAAATAATCTCTGAAGAATTGTCTGAATCCTCTGAGATAATCTCTTTCTTTCATCATATCCATGATGCTTGTTTCCAGGCTGATGTGGAGGCCCATCAAGTTTTAAATTGAAGAGTCTCCAACAAGGATCCAAAAGATACGAGTACTTGAACAAAAACTTCTCCAAACCATATACCAATTTGTGACGCATTTACATGATGTCTTCGATTAAAAAAACCAAAACTATAAAACATGAACAAGAAACACCAAAATAACACTTTCTAAGAGTGCAGGGAAGTAAAAAAAAAAACTCCATTGGCACAATAGCCATACTCTCATCAGCATCTTGCCGCCACCAAGCATCTTGGCCGCCATCCAGAAAGTTCTTCAATCTCTTCTCAGCATCAGTAAGCTGTCAAGCCTTCTTAACCTTGGTCTTCCAAGACGACCACTTTTCTGGGCCCTTTTTTTTCAGTTTTATCCTTGTTTTGACCCTTTGTTGTCTCATTCAAACGGTCCGCGAGTTCCTGCCACATCACTTTTTGCCTTTTAACGCTTGTATTGCGGAACGCCCTATCACTATCAATCCTAAGATTGATAAGCTCATCTGATTCTTCAAGCGACCAATCATCAGTTTGATTGGCTTGATTTAGGATCAGGTATGATAGCTCATCTTGACTTTTTCTGATATTTTTTAATTGAGAAAGTATCTGTAATTGGTTAGACTCCAATTTACTGCAAAAAACAACCAGAGCAAAAACACAATAATGTTATTAAATTGTAGATGACATATTAATAAAGAAAAGAACATAATAATGTATCGCTTACAAAATACAATACTTAGGAAACAACATAAACATCTGCATGAACTGCATCTAATGGTATTGTAACATGTATCTCAAAATTGGCAACAAATAAAAGCTTGACCATAAAATAGAAATGAATGTTTAACAAGAAATGAAGGAATATAGTTGCACATTTTGTCTGGTTTATATCCTTTATCAACCAAATTCCAGTAAGGAATATAGTTGCACTTTTTTCTCCTCTAAATACATGAGGATAAGATGACCATAAGTCCATAACAAATTCCAGTTGCATACAAATTTCTATTGAGCAGCTCAACCCAACTTATCCCCAGAACTCATACATAATACCTATTTTTAACACACCTGACCAATCAAACTACAATATAGAAGAGAATAAAACAACCAGAGTTGCACCCAGATTAAAAACCAAAATATTCTGGTCATCACTAGCTCCTTGAAAGGAATTGTGACACCAATCAGTAGAAGAGAACAAAGCAATATGAGAAGTACCAATGTCAAAGATAACCTTGTCACAACAATCCATTGAAAGAGCCAATCCAGAGATATTATTAACAAGAAGTGAATCTGGAAAAATACCACAAACAAACTCTTCACTGTCATCTTTGGTTGGTAACATTACGACTTCAGTGGAAAGATTACCATCAAAATGCTTTGTACTGTCCGATGATTACTCAAATCAATGTTAAGCCAAGAATTTCTGAGAGGGAGATGAGGGAAGGAAGAAGAAGAGAGGAGGAAGATAGAAGAAAGCAGAGGATGGGGAAACGGTTTCCACTAATCGCATAGCTTCAAAACGATACACCCAGGGTTTAACAATTCACAGCTTACTCTAAATAGGATAGGCATTTACAAAAATACTCGTAGCACCCAAAAAGAGTTATACACGATGCAACGTTTTCGATATCCAGTTTAACATTATGCAGAAAAGAATATTCTGATCAATCTGCAGCAGGTTTGTTTGGGGTGGGGAGGCCATAATTCTTCAATGGGGGTGCACGGAACTGGAGAAAACTGATGCATTTTTATTCCAGTATAAACAAGGGCAATCGCTGCAGAGTTATAAATTTAATGTGCAATAAAACATTTCAAGAATACCCATAACTCATCAACAGCGAAGATCATAACCAGTTTGCGATTAATTCAAGAGAGATACACGATTCAAAACGAAGACTGAAAAGAGAATCAAGAATTGAAAAAGAAACGGAAAGATCAGAACAAATCGAACAGCGGAAGAAAAACTGACCTCAATCGTTCTTCGATGGAGCCCATAATGAAGAAAGCACAACCTAACCTAGGGTTTTAGACTTTTATAGGGTTTTGAATAAATCAATTATGCGCCTCACTGCTCCTTTAAAACGAGTGGGCCGATGGTAACTAAGTGTGTGTTTGGTAAAGCTTTTTTTAATAGTTTTTGGGGGATAAGTGAAGAATAGCTTTTAGAGAATAGATTATGAGCAGAATAGATTATGAGAAAAAAGTGATTTTGATAAAGTAAGAGTGTTTGAATGTTATAGTCAGAATAGCTTTTTTCATTGTCAAATTACTAAAAAGGATATTAGTTTTTTGAATAATTACATGTAAGGGATAAATTTATATTATATGCATTATTAAACATTAAATGTTTAATAAATTCAAAAAAATTCGAAATAAATTTTAAAAAAATTATAATAATAAAATTAGTCAAATATACAATGAAGCAAGAATAAATACCTGTTGATCCATGTTATAAGCATAACAAAACCACCTAAAATCATACTATTTTATTTTCACTTATTTTGTCACAAGCATAATTTATTTATCTTTTTGACGAATTTCTTTGGTTTCAAGTTAAGAGGGCACTTTAATACTTGAGTAGATAAAGAGATGAAAATTAGTTATATAGTTATCAACCTTTTATACTTTAAAATTGCTTAATATGTTAACCTTCTTTTACTATTTCTTTCTAGTGATTTTTTAATGATGAGAATGATAAGGGGTAAACAATGATGTTACTCTCTCTCTTATTGATAGTTTTCGTCTTATTTTTCTATTATTGTGTAAGCCTAACAAATGTTTCAAACATATTAGTACAGCTAATTTTCTCAGGATTCACATCAACCATAAATCTCCTTAAATAAAATAATGCATAACACAAGCTTCACTAGTTATGGACAATGGGACTTTCTAAAATTACATCACATTGAGCATATGTTGCAAAACAAACAAAAATGAATTTCTAGTTTGTTGTTTCATAACCTCAACCTATACAGCATTCAAACCAGTAAATTCATCCAGAACACCAACAATGAAAACCAGATAATAAAAGCAACCCATTTAACTCTGCTCTTCATCTCCAACCTCTCTTTCCTCTGCATCAGCTGCCATTAACTCATCAAAGTTTGCTGTTTTTCCCAACAGTATTTCAATCTAAAGCAAAAGAAAACCATCATCAATCTAATATCAATCTTCAGAAAAACAGTAAAATAGCATTTCAGAATTACAACACCAAAAAACTGAGAACAAAGTTCACACACAGAAAAACGAAAGCAAATTCAATCAATGATTTTTAGCCTATAAGAGAACAAACTTGAACCAAGTTCCTAATGAAAATATATATGAAAGTGAAAACTGAAAACATAAGGATCCTCAAAAACCATATCTCCATGGATAAATCTATTTAAAGGAGATTGTTCTAGCAAAAACCTCCATCTTTTTTATGTTGAAAAAAACCTTAAATTGCCGACGATAACACAACAATATATAGAAAGGTAATTAATCTCAATGAACAATCACAAACATTTGGCAATGATAACAGAAGGAACCTCGAAAAAAAGGAAGCACTGCAATCACAGTCCACAAAATCGATAATACAAAAGAACATATCCGTTCTTCCTTATCCGTTCAGAGATTCGGGGAAAAAATAGAACAGTCCACAAAATAGAAGCAAGCAACAGAATACAAGACAACAATATCCGTTCAGAGATTCGGGGAAAAAATAGAACAGTCCACAAAATAGAAGCAAGCAACAGAATACAAGACAACAATATCCGTTCAGAGATTCGGGGAAAAAAAAAACCAGAACAAGCTGAATCGAAACACTCACCGGACTTATGAGCGTCACCGGCACCGACCGCAATCCGTTCTTCCTACACCGACCGCCGACAAACATCCGATAGCCACTAGCGCCTCAGATCGTTGCAGAGATTTAGCAGCAAAATGGGGACAAAAGGGATCCGTACCCACCCGAAACACTGCTACCGTCCACCACCAGCCACCGACAGACTTCAAAAAGGCCAAATCAGTGACCAAGAACGCCGAATATGGTGATCTTCGACGGGATCTGGAAGAGAGGGAGAAGGACGAAGCTCGACGGGATCTGGGAATAGAAGGGAGACGGAAGAAGAACAAGAGAAGGAGCCACGGTGAGAGGGAACTTGCGACGAGGGGAGGAGCGACGGTAGGAGATGACGAGAAATCGAAGCTCGGACCAGAGAAATGGAGGCCAGCAGCGACGGAAGAGAAATTAGAAAAGTGAAAGAGAAGAGAGAGAGAGAGAAATAATAATAATGCTCAACGGTCAAAAAATCAGGTGTTAAAGCAGAAAAAATTGGATTGTGGTGAAACCAAGGTTTTGCAATCCAAAACCTTGGTTTCGCCCTGAAACGGGATTATCCAAAATTTATGAGTGTTTGGATACTTTTAGGTGAAACCATGGTTTGGGTCCAGAATCAATTAAAATAATTGAACCCAAACACTTTCTAACACGTGGCGAATAATTATTGAATTAAACCACTAATTATCCATTGAATTAAATCATGGCTTTTTATCATTGTCTATGGAAATTAACATTCAAACTGTGATATGTCCTATTTAAATTTTATTTGAATAATTTAAAACTCATTTTATTTTCACTATTATTAGTTTACAGTTACAAAATTATTTATTAATTTTATTTTTAAAATGTTGAAACTATAACATATGCCTTTTATTCTAGAATATAAGTTCTACTTAACTAATTTTATAAATGCAAAAAATAAAAGTTAAAATGATGTTAAGTAGTTTATAACCTTCTATTATTATCCTTATTAAAAGTGAGTTGCATAATTTTCATAGAATAAATTAATTTTCTTATCTTTAATTATATATTCAAATAAATTTAAAATAAAAATACAATTTAAATTTTCTAAATATTACTAAATTATCAGACTATGAAGTTAGAATGGATATCGTTGTAAAACAAAAAAGATAATAAATAATATTATCAAGAAAAAAATGAAATATATAATCATATTTATTTCTTTACGTTTATGCTAGATTATATATCTTTTAAAAAAATTTCAAAAAAATAAAATTTAAAAAATAATCAAATATGGACTGTTCAAATCAAATATGGACAGTATAGATATAACATTAGCTTAGGGTGCCCTAATCGACTCCCTCTCATGCTCTCATCAAGGTACAGGGTGGTTTCATTGAAGGGTTAGGAACACAAAAACACGCCCTCGAAACTTTCAAAATAGGCCACATGGGTTATCCTTGTCATTTTACTCATCATCGGCTAGTGGCTAGTCTAAACCGGTGAGTTTAAATTTACCCCTCCCTCTGTTGTCAGTCTCGGCCTTAGCCATTAGGTTCCTCATGTACTTCATTTTTTCCGTCCAAAATATATGACACTTTAACTAATTTACAAAAAACAAGATGTAATGATCAACTCATTAAATATGTTATAAATTGAATTTTTTTCACTTTTACCCTAATTAAAAAATATTTTTGAATATTTAATGAGTTGGCAAAATTAAAAATGAGCATTATTTTAGGTAAACTATTCTTTTAAAAGTGCTCTATCACTACTACAAAATATAGATTTAGTGGCGTCAATCTTATGACACTTCTTCAAATAAGCGCTGAAAGAGACTTCTATTTAAAAAAAAATACATGTGGTGGCTGTGACGCTTAATCAGGAAAGCGCTATAGCTACTTAATACCCTCAATGGAAAGCGCCATACAAGGGGTTATTTTTTTAAAAAAAATTGCACACCTTATATTACGCTTGCCCAAGCAAGCACCATACAAGGTATTATTAAATACATACTTACAAAGTTTCAAAGTCACACGTCCTATGCCCCTTCCTTAGGAAGCACCATAGGAAATGCATTTAAAAAAGTACCTCCTATTCATCATGTCTAAAAACAGAAAAAATTCATGTAGTGTATAAAAAAATAGAAAAAATTGTGACGATTATTTGGTTTAAGTTGAGACTATCTTGCATTCAATTCAAATAAATCAATCATAACTTCTACTGTCTGCGTTTCATAAAGAAAAAAGTCATACCTAAACATGGAGTAAAAAATAATTGTAGTAACTAGTAGGAGTCAAAATTAATTTAAAAAAAAAAAAGATTTTCTAAAGATTTAAAGATTAAAAGAAGAAAAAATATTTAAGCCAAGTTCCTTAATTCATTATGTTAAGTCCTCTAAGACCATGTGTCCTATTTATTTCAGTTACATTTATAGTGAAATTATAATATTTCTAAAATATAACACATGTATCCTATTAATTTTTAAGCTTACAAATATAATTTTATTATTTGTTACTTGTTTAATTTGCTCAATATATTTTATATTTAATTTATTATTTAAAATTATTTTTTTAAAAAAAAAAATCTACTGGAAGGGCCTCCAATGGCACTTGCTCCAGCAAGGCCATTGGAAGCATATATAAATCCCTCCTATGGCGCTTGCTCTAGCAAGTGCCATTGGAGGCATATAGGCAACAAATTTACCGACAACTCCATTTTCTAAGGTTTTTAATCTTTTTTTTACTTGAATTAGGAATCTAATGTCTTTCCAAGGCTTTCAATTTTTTTTTCTCTTTAAATTGGGAAACTACGACGCTTTGTGTCAAAGTGTTATAGCTTCTACCATTTGTATGACAAGATGCTATATAATTTTCACAGCTTATGTTTTCATTTTCATTTTCATCTTCTCACATTCCCTCTAGCTCTCTCATTTTCCAGAACTCCGTTACTTTACAAAACTTCCTCTCCCACCTATTTTTTTCTTCTTATCTCGACTTCCTTCAAAAGCTCCCTAGCGTGTAAGTGTTTCCCCCCAACATTTGGTCCATGTTTTTTTTAAGTTAAAATCTGTCATGAATCTCACATGTATATATGCTCATAATTTTGTTTTTAAGTATTTATTTGAAGCTTCAACTCTGTCTTCTTGAATTTTCTATACATTGTAATAACTTTTTTAATTTTTGAGCTTACGAATATAATAATACTTAGCTCAATCCTCCGTAGAAGTAACGTTTATGACTCAAGTTTAAGAAGCTTAAATGCTAGAGTTCCTTTATGCTTGATACATGAAGGCACAATATTAGAAAAGATACGTGCTATGTTATTTTATTTTGTTATGGATTGTATTGTAAATTGCTATGATTTTGAATTGTAAATAGAGGTTTTCATTAGGAAAATAAAATAATTATGATTTCTTTTGTTAAATAAAAGACTTCCTATGGCGCTTCTCCAGGGGAGTGTTGTAGGAAGTTATATATTTTTTTTTTGTTAAATGAAAAACTTCCTATGGTGCTTCTCCAGGGAAGTGCTATAGGAAGTCTTTTTTTTTTTTTTTGTTAAACAAAACACTTTATACGGAGCTTCTCCAGGCACTTCCCTGGAGAAGTTCTATAGGAAGTGATATTTTAAAAAAAAAAAAAAAAATTAAGCTATGGCGCTTCTATATATTCAAGAAGCGCTGTAACTTGTTTTAACGGCACTGGAAGCTACGATGCTTCTCAAACGTCATAGTATTCTTTAAATAAAACTTTACAGCTTGTGTTTTATATAGTAGTGTATAATGTGGACGAGACGGAGTGGTTTACTAACTTTTTTAGAAAATTACTTGAAAAAATAATTCCCATTACAAAGTTTATTAATCAAGAGTAGTTAAAGACTTCAATGGTTGCTAACACTTTTTCACCCTTGTGCAATCTACAGTCACCTATTTATGTTGCACATGACTAAAAAAAGCTCAAAAGCCTGACTCTTAAGTATCTTTAGACAATTGATAAATTTTATGATGGAGCTTTTTTGGGAATATTTTTGGTAAATATTTTCCTCCTTCTAACTTAAAAGAAACTAAATTATAAAGATTAGTGAAATTTATTGAATATAGAAACCTTATCTTTTAAACAAAAAAGTAGTACTCCTTATGTAAGCCAAGAATCTCAAAAATGGGAAGAGGCTTTAGGGTGTTTTCAGGGTTTTGAAATAACCTGTTCGCATCCCATATAAGCTTATATAAGGAGTACTTTTTTGTTTAAAAGATAAGGTTTCTATATTCAATAAATTTCATTAATCTTTATAATTTTATTGTAAAAGTTTCTTCAAAATTAGGAGGAAAATATTCCCCAAAAAATTGCTGAAAAATCTTCATCATAAAATTTATCAATTGTCTAATGATATTCAAGGGTCAGGCTCTTTAGCTGATGGTGCAACTCTTTTAAAGTCAAGTGCAACCTAAATAGTTGAATGTAGATTGCAAAAGGGTGCAAAAGAGTCAGCAAACTTGAAGTCTTTAAGTTCTCTTGACTGATAAACTTTGTAATGAGAATTATATTTTCAGCGATCTTAAAAAAAATTACTCTGTTTTCAATTTTGTCTACTCATTAAATTTTCAAAACATTTTTTCAATAAGGGAGAAAGTGAATTTTTTGTTAATTTATAATATATTTAATGAGTTGGCCGTTATATCTTGTTTCTTGTGAATTAGTTAAATTGCCATATATTATGGACGGGATGGATGGAGTATGTGAGAAACCTAATGGCTAGGGCTGAGATCGACAAAAGAGGGATGGGATAAACTTAAACTCATCGATTTAAACCAGCCTCGCCCGGCGAGGAGTAAACCAACAAAGACGACCCATGTGGCCTATTTTGAAAGTTGGGCATGTTTGTGTGTTTTTAACCTTTCAAGGAAACCTTCTTGTACCTTGTTGAGAGCATGTGAGGGAACTAGTCAGGGTATCCTAAACTTATGTCAGATCACTATCCATATCTAATCTTAGCGGTCCAGATTTGATTATTTTTTAATTTTATTTTTTTTGAAAAAATTATGTTTTTTTTTCTTTTTCCTTTTTTTCTTTGAAAAATATATTTTAAAAGATACGTAATCTAACATAAAGATAAAGAATTAAATATGATTATATATTTTATTTTTCATTTCATTTTTCATTGACAATATTATTTATTATCTTTTTTTTTCCAATGATATCCATTCTGATTTCTTAGTCTGATAATTTAGTAATATTTGGACTAAATATGAGAAAATTAATTTATTATATGAAATTATGCAACTCACTTTTAATAAGGATAATAATAGAAGGTTATAAACAACTCAACATCATTTTAACTTTATTTCTTGCATTTTATAAAATTAGTTAAGCAGAACTTATATTTTAAAATAAAAGGACTATGTTATAGTTTCAACAGTTTTAAAATAAAATTAATGTTATGAATATCATATTTATGTGAATGTCCATATATCTCCATTATCTCTATTATCTTCAGTATCTCACAATTATCTCTTATTATTATCAAATCTGTAGATACCAATTCAATTGATATTGTAAAATTATCTTTGTAAATAGACGGCATATGTTATAAACCATATACACCTTGATAGTTAATGAAAATTGTTATCTTTTTCTCTTATCGTCTTTCCTCTTTTCCTTTCATTTATTTAATATATTTTTTATTTATATTTATTATTTTTCCCCTGACATTAAAACCCATTGTCAGAGCCATGTTCGCTTACGTGGGTCCATTGCCATGTTCTTTCGTAAAAGACTTGGCATGGATGAAGAAACACTACCAAAATTGAGCGAGACTCTAATCAAGGTATGCTATTATTTTTCTTAATTAATTATTATCCTCGTATACTCCTATGATACACCTTAGAAATTTAGGTGGTTGATCACAACATGTTTATTTTTTTTTCCTTTTCTTTTTGACAATCAAACCCAAGCGTATCAAATTACATGATCATGTTTATTAATAACTAAATATTTTTTTTAAAAAAATAATATATTCATATATATCTCAATCAATATAAAAAAATTATATTATTCATAATATCGTATATTCATTTTTAATCTATATGTTGGGTAGATATGTTTTCATATAATTATGGACTACTTCTCTTACTATGTGCATAGTGTTGTATTCCCTCTAATCTCCTTACTGTGCATAGATCTTTTATTTTAAACACAATTGAAACTTTTATGATTTATCTTGAAGATTTATCATGAACTAAGGTCTGATTTAATTTGATTCTTTAACAATCCCCTCTCTGTTTTCTTATTTTATCTATGAAGTATAATTTATGACATTATATTAAAATGACACTTTATCATTGATGTCTTCATCAAGTTCCATGACTAAGATTGAAAATCATTATTGATTTTCTATCTCATCTTAATCCCTCCACAAGTTTTTTTTCCCTATCTTCTGGATATTGCTACTTTTAGTATGACCACAAGATATATTATTTCTATTTTCTATCTTATGGCCATAAGCTCTATACTTTAATTTCATATTTTGAAATTATATTATCAGCAGTCATCCAACTTCTGTTTTCTATCTTATTAAATGGCCAGAAATCATACAACTTTTGTTTTCTATCTTATTATATGGCCAAAATCCATAAAGCCTTAAGATTAAATAACTATATGTTTATGATATATGGTTTATGTATTTATTAATATTATAATTTCAAGGGCAGCACCCATAATACTCTCAATTTCTTGATTAGATGGCCAGAAGCTTTTAATAATGATTATTTTGCAAATGTCCACTTTATGGTTTTTTTTTTATAATACGCTTTATGGTTTTAATAAACCATAGATGGCATCAGTAAGAAAATTGTGGTACTACGACTACTTGCTCAAAGACAATTATGTCACTATAAGTAATAGTCTAGAAGACTAATTAGCATATTTATTTTGCTATGATCACATTAAGATAATTATACCACTCACGAGTCTCAACTGAATTTGTATGAAATAATGGCTACTTGATGAAAGCCATAAATAATGCAGCCTAGAAGGCCAATGATTAAAATATCTGCTCAAGTACAATCTATGTTAATTCATGATTTTATGAGTAAATGCAAAATGTCTCATATTACAAAATGTTTTGGATGATATTTTTATTATAGTCCTACACATGACTGTTGACACTGTTTAGAAGAATACTAATCATGAAATTGTTGGGTGTTACGCCTAAGTTTGATTTCCTCAGGAAGAAGTCTAGGCGGATATGGGCTAGAGCTAGAGAGATTTGGGTCTTTGATCTTCCAAATGATTTCTATCTGGTCAAGTTCAAGACCCAAGATGACTACAAAGTGGCTTGAATTGGTGAATCGTGGGAGGTTGTAGGATGCTATCTGAGCGTAATGCGATAGAGAGCTGACTTCAATCAAAAAACAGAAATGGTGGACCGGGTTGTTGCTTGGGTAAGGCTTCCTGATCTACCAGCTATTCATTATGACAATAATTTTTTGTTTAATCTTGGTAATATGTTAGGGAAGGCTATTAAGGTAGATATTCCTACTGCACAGAGAGGTGGGGGAAGTTTGCTAGGTTATGTGTGGAATTTGATTTGACTAGACCATTAGTATTGCAGTTTAGTATTGATGGTATGATTTAATGTATTGAATATGAATGCATGAATGTGTTGTGTTTGCATTGTGGAAGAGTTTGACACGTGAAGGAGCATTATAGGGAATTCTTGAGGAAGCAGGAGGATAAGGAGATGGGGGAAACTATGGCAAAGGAGGTAATATGTGAGAAGGCTATGGAAGGGAGGTTGAGGGACTGACAGCATGTAGAAGGTTGTTCAAAGACCTTGCTGTTAAAAGAGGAGTAAGGTCCAGGATGAAGGAAGGTAATAGATTTGCTACACTCAGTAGAGAGATGAGAGATCTAAAATAGGTCAATCTTCTGGTTGATATTACTAATAGAGGAGTGGTGCAGAAAAATGTTGGGAGAGATATGAAGGAGGTATCTAGCCATAGGGCAAACACGTCGCCAAGAGGTAGTAGAAGTGTTATGAAGGATTTTCTTCCTAGCTCTAATCTCGGTGTAAGTAAGGGATTTGGAGAATGTGCAGGATTGGGAGTAGAGAAGATTTTTGAAGGTAAAAAGGAATGGAAGTTCAATATGAAGCTTGGAGGAAGGAGTTTAGAACAAGATGAAACAACTAAAATGGTGGTGGATGCAATTGGGGACTTTGGGGAGGTCAGTTATAGAGAATAAGGGAAGATTCATGGGGTCTCGGGATAGGTAATGGTAACATGTGGGCCGATAGGTCTTAAAACTATTGTTAATCATGAAGATTATGGTGTGGAATTGTAGAGGGGCCGTTAAGAAAGGTTTTACGACTTCTTTAATAAATTTAGGTAATGAATTTAAGGTAGATATAGTGGTCCTTCTTGAGCCTAAAATAAGTGGGACTAAGGAGAGAAGGATAAGTAGGAGGTTAGGCTTTGGTTTGAACGAGATAGTTGAAGCAAGAGGTTTGCGGGTGGCATTTAGCTATTATGGAAAGAGGTAGATTTATTGTGAGGGTTGTAAAGAAAAATGAACAATTTTTTCATTGCTACTCATTATGTTTAACAAAGAAGATGGGGGTTATGGTTTGAGAGATATGGAAACTATGAACAAAGCTCTAAATGGCAGAATTGCTTGGAATGTACTGGTTAAGCCTAAGAATTTGGTTTCTATCATCTTAAAGGAGAAATATGGGAGAGAGGCAGAGATGTTCAAGGATTACATTGTGAAAGATTTAGATTCAGATTTGTGGAAGAGTCTGGTAGGTTTTTGGAGCACTTTAGTTGAACAAATTGCATGGTATTGCAGAGATGGCAGTATGATTAGCTTTTAGAATGATTTATAGGTGTGTGATGACACACCATTATTTCATAAAGCATTATGGAAACTTGAAAGGAGAGTTGTTGATTGTAAAGTTAAAGATATGGTCAATCAAAGAAGTGAGTGGGAATTTATATTTTGTAAAGGATTATCTTGGTAAGCATGAGTTCTTAAAGTTAAGAGCAACTCCAACCCTATGCTTTGGTTTAGGTTAGGATGCTTTGAGATGATGATATGGTGGAGGTAGCAAATTCAATATGGCTGATATGTATAAAAGGTTAAAAGGGGAAGTGGATGTTGATTCTGATAGTGCATAGAGAAACGTGTGGAACTGGAAGAGCCCATGAAGGATACAAATTCATTTGTGAATTTGTTTACATGATCGATTACTCACAGCTAGTAGGAGAGCAAGGATTGTTGGTGGTTCTACAATATGTAACTATTGTACTGAAGGTGATGAAAATTTGTTTTATGCTCTGAGGGATTGTAGATTTACAAAGGGTATTTGGAAGGAAGTGGGGGTGCTAATGTGGATAAAGGTTTCTTTCACATGAAACTTAAAGATTGGATTGTGTATAACTTAGATAAGCGTGGATCATGGGCAAGAGTATTTGCTTTTACATGTTGGTGGTAGTGGCACTGGAGGAATAAACTTTTATTTGAAGAAGGATATGTAATGCTGGTAAGACATGACCTTATTATACACTAGTATGTCTAGGAACTGGAGAACTTTACAGGTTTTAGTAGCCCGTTAAGGCAAAAGAAAAGAACTATGGAAGTTAGGTGGAATGCACCTCCTAATCATTGGTTGAAATTCAACTTTGATAGTGCTGCTAAAGGAAGTTTAGGCCTGGCATGTTGTAGAGGAGTGTTTAGGGATTGCCAAGGGAGATGGGCATATGGTTATGCAAGGAAGATTGGGATATGCAGTGCTTACGATTTTGAGCTATGGGGGGCATTATGGAGATTGAGAGTTACAAAGGAAATAGGAGTAAACAAGCTGATTGTTAAGGGTGACTCTAAGGCTGTGGTGATAATATTATCTGCTATGATTGCAGGTCAAGCTTGATAGCGATGTTTGTAAAAGATGATTGTAGAGTTATTGTGAGAGGATTGGAATATGATTGTTGGTAATAACTATAGGAAGGTAACTAAGTAGTTCATATGTTAGCTAATTTGAATTTGTATCAGGATTATAATTTTGTACATCTATTTGAACCTCCTAGTGAGGTTAAGGATTATCTGTATGCTGATTACTTGGGGACTTCTTATCCAAGAGACGTTCTAGTTGATGAATAGAGGATAGGGGGTTTAATCCATTTTACCAAAAAAAATCATTCATTATTTCCCATGCACCTTCTTTATAAACAAGAATATAATTGAAAAGAAAAATAAATATTTCACACATTTATTTTTTTAACTAACAATTTGAATCGTGTAATTTTAATAGTTGTTTCTTATAAAAAAGATCATAAGGAGTATTTTTAAGTTATGATCGTGTTTTCAATTTAATGTAATTTAACCCATAACTAACAAATTACTTAAAATTTTCTTTCTTTAATTACTGATCTTGGTTTATTTAATAAACATTAAGGTCCATGTCACCAATTAAGAGCTGCAAAGATTTTTAAGCATTTTCAAAAGTGATGGCCTTGGGTTAGAAAGAAATAACCTTTAACATTTGTTTTAGTAAAATGGCGAGATCAAAATAAACCAAGATTAAAAAACAAAAATAAAATCTAGTGTAAATTTATAATCAATTGAAAATAAGTTTAAATTAAAATTGAGAGTGACATTTAAAAGGAAAAACCCCACTTTTTTTGCTTGGCTCTTTTCCTTCAGTTTATATTTCTTTTATTCCTTCTCCCTTTATACCATTGTATTAATTCCTTTAGTATCTGGCCTTGCATTTATGCTACGCTGTACTTTTTTTTTAAACATTATGTTGTTCCCTAATATTTTATAATATTCATACATACACGCACTTGTTTGAACGTTATCGTAGGTCTAGAGGATTGGCGCTTTAGTGGTGTGAAGGGATTGATGTGGAAGTTCTATATCAGTCGAGAAATTTAATACATGTGAAATTGAAACCTTTTATATTGCAAATGCAAAATTTTATCACTTTTTTATATAGTGCCCCAAGAGAAGAAGATAAAGCTCTTGTCTAGCAGAGATTGAGACCACTGGCAAAAGGAGTTGGTGGGTCGTGGTTATGCATTGAAGACTTCAATGAAGTAGGGTCTTAGGATGAAAAGGAGGGGGGACAACTTGTCAATTTAAGAAGAATAATAAGCGTTCAATTGATGCTTGGTGATTGTGGGCTTATAGATCTGGGTTTTAAAGGAACTAAATTTACTTGGAGCAACAAAAGGCTTGGGGAAGCAAATATACTAGAGGTGATTGATAGGGGATATGAAAATATTACTTTTAGGAAGAAGTTTGACAAAGCGTAAGTTTTCCATAATGAGCTAATAGGCTCAGACCATGATCTGTTAATAGTTGACTGTTGTTTTAGAGAGGAATAAGGTCCCAAAATGTTCAAGTTCAATGCAACATGGGTGAAGCATGAGCAATTTTATGATACTGCGAGGTGGGGATGGGAAGTTGGTGAACGAGTGATGGTAAGATTGATAACTTTGTGCGGAGGCTGAATAAGTTCGGAAGATGTTAATTGAGTGGAGTAAGATGGAGCTTCCAAGCAATAAGAAACATATTGATGAGCTGAGAAGATAGTTGGGAGAATGCAATAAGGGAGTGTGGTTGAAAGAAAAGGCTCTTGAGGCGGAAGATTTACTTAAGAGAACTGAAGAAGCATGGAGTCGTGCGGGAGGAAGTGTTTTGGTGGCAGAAGTCTAGGCTGAATTGGATAAAGTATGGTGATTTGAATACAAAATTCTTTCACATTATTGTAATACAACGAAGATTGAAGAATAAAGTGCTTAGATTGAGAAGTGATAAAGGAATATGGTTAGAAGAGACTGAATATATTAATAAGATGTTTGAGAAGTATTATAACGACATATTCTTTGCTATGAACACCTTATTTTGTCCGGGCCCTACTATCAAAAGTAATAAAAAAACAAAAATAAGAAAATCCTCTAATTGATGATTATTGATGTCTAAATTGGCAATCATCATTAAAGGGCAAAATAAAAAAAATAAGAAAGTAAGAAAATATACTCATTAATGATTATTGGTGTCCAAATTGGCAATCATCATTAAAAGGAAAAATTTTAAAAAAATAAAATGAAAACAAAAATAAAAAAAAAATCCTCTTATTGATGATGATTTTGGTCCAAATTGGCATTGTCAATCATTAAGGGAAAATAAAAATATATATAAAAGTAAAAATGCAAACAAATATCTCTCAATTTGTTAGATTTAATTAGAAATTTACTTGTGGGGAAAATGTAAAAAAAAACCTCGTATTGGTTGGTGGTGATTAGGTCAAGTTAGGAAGTTTTATTAATACAAAATACAAAAAGGTAAAACACAAATCTCCATTGATGGTGATTGGGTCAAGTTAGGAAGTTTTTATTCACATAAAATACAAAAAAAAAATTCAAAATGAAAATTCAAAAAGAAAGAGCATTTATGAATAAAACCCTATCTTGAAATTATAAATGGGGGAGTAAGGGTTGAAGCATGACACACAAGAATTTTGGGAGAGCACGGAGGCAAGGTAGAGAGCAAATTGCCAAACATATATTCTTATAGAGGGAAGTGGTGCCTTCTTGTTGCTTTTGATATTGTCTCCCCTCTTGGCTATTCCCATATGTTCATTTGATTCTCTTATATTATTTCTTGTGTGCTTGATTAAAGTGGATGTATCTATGAACTTGACTTTATACAATGTCACAAATTATGTATTAACTTACCTATTGGCTTGCTACTAACTGTTTCATTTTTAAGTCAAAAAGTAGCAAACTATCATGCATGAATATTATTAACTTGTGGTGATTTTGTAACTGCCATAATTTTATTATATGATCCCTTTGCTTTGTCTTTTTCGTAGAAAGGCACAAAGCACCAGAGGTACATGCTCTCACCATATGTTTATTGATTTTCTTGCTATATTGGACTTTCTACAATAAATGATATGTGGAGAATACAATTCCTTGTTGGCTTGATAAACTCTTGTTTTAATTTCTTTTGCAAATAAAAAGTTTCAAAATAAAAGAAAAAAATGTTCTTTTCTTAAAATAAATGAATTTGGTTTCATATGAGGAAATAAAGAAAATGCTTTTTGAGAAAAAAAATAAAAAACACAAACCAAACAAAAAATATTTTTCTCAAAATAAATTAAGTCAGTCCTTTTCCTAAAAGACACCAATCAAGTGCCACACTTTTCTACCCCTAATGAACTATGTGGGCTTTGATCCCTCTAAAGGATACGTAGGCCCTAGGTTCTCTTTCTAGGTCAAGTCCAACTTTGTAAATAAATAGTTTTTCCTTTGCTGATTTCTTATTTTTGGTAAATATTTTCTTTATTTCTTTTCTTCTTTGGGTAATTATAATAGAATTAAGGGCCATATTCATTTTTAAATAATTAAATTAGGGTAACCATTTTTATAAATGGGTGTTGTGGGACCTTTCCCATGCACAATCGACTCCCAAACCCTAAATGGGTTTTATACACAAGTTTCCGTTTCTGAAAAGGTTTCCAAAATTATCAAATTTCAAAATTTTGGTGGCGGCTCCATGTTTTCCAAACTTTGGGTGCTACAGTTTGGTAGTTCCACTGGGGATGGTTTGAGAGTTAAGCCCATTTAAGTTAAATGTTTAAAAATAATGTGGTCTGAATTTTATTTTAATTACCATTTATTTTATTTATTTTACTTTTTATTTTTTTGTGGGTGCTTATTTGTTTTTGTTTATTAAATTCTTTATTCATTTATTTATATATTCTTTTTCTCTATCTGTCTTGTGATTTGCTTAGCAGATGAGGGTTGGGTAGAACTTAAGACACATGTTGGTATACTTTCCACACACATTGAATACATATACTATTCTCCTCACACACACTTTGGGCCTTATACCCGGGTCTGTGAGTTCCTTAGGAGAGTGTAAGTTTCAGCGGTCTCCTTATGAGGTTTTTAGAACCCCTGAGGTTATTGTAAAAACTTCATCCTAGCTATTACTCATTTGGTGAGGTTGATCTCTGTGGGGTTTTTAGAACCCCTTGAAGGTGAATTTTGTCAAATAAGGTCTTCCCTTTTATGATAAGGGCAATTAGGAAACCTTTATTTGTGAGAATTAGAACCACCTTGAAGCTAGTGCACCTATTAGTGGAAATTATCGACCTACCTAATTAATTAGTGCTTGCCTTTCTTAAGATAGATACACCCAACCTAGGGTTATTCCTAAAATAAGACACTAGAGGGCATATATTTATTTATTGTTGATAGTCTTTATTGTCATCCATGTATAATTAATAAAACCCCTAGGATCAAGGGACTAACTATCGCTTCACCTGAGTATATATCTAGCATCACTCCATATAAAGAAACATCATAAGGACGATGTATGCATTAGATAACCAACCTTAGTCTAATGGTCTATGACCCTAAAGGACCATAAGCTCAACACATCAATCATGTTAGAAAATATCTCAATGAGAGATAATCCTTTAGGACTCATGAGGTATCATTACATCATTTATAGGTATTTTAGCTTCATTTTGACATGGGCCTTGAACATAATAATCATTTTACAAAACCCTTAGTCGCGTAATAGCTTGGGCTGTTCACAACTTAATGGGCACTTCATCTTCCTTATGAGGTAATGGATCTCTTGAGGAGGTGAAGTTCTTTTTCTTAATGTCCATCACCTATAACAAGGCTAGAAAGCACTTGTAATCATTTGCATAGCATGCATTTAGAAATCCTTTTTTACTCTTTCTTTTCTTTTCTTTAATGAAGGGAAAGCAAGTTACCCAACAACTAAAAATTTGGCATAAAGGTTAAATGGCACAAAAACAATGTTTAAATCAAGTTCATATAGGAAAGATGTATAGAGGGAAGGGCATTAGATTGACTGCAAGAGTAGAACCACTTGAAGGCCTAACTTGATTAAGTCGTTACATTCAAGGTTCAGTTAGATTGAGCTTCATGAAGAAGTATGGAAACATCATTGATTTATTACATGTGCCTATGCATACTTATGCTATTGTAGAGCTGGGCCAGTTTTAGGATGCCTCTTTAAGATGTTTCACTTTATCTAATTTTCAACTAGCCCCAACCCTTGAGGAATACGAGGAAATCCTTAGAATGCCAATTAAGAGGAATGATAAGATCTACCATTATCCAACCTGGCTAACTTCTCAGGGAGGAATAGTGCAGCTATTGAGGGTACACACGGAAGAAGTACAGATTGTAGGCACTAGATAGGTCAAGGGGAATAAAAGGACCATAATGTAAGCTCGCTTAGCAAGATTAGCGAAGATTAAAAATTGGGAGAGTTTTTGTAGGGTCTTTGCCTTTGCTATGTATAGCATGATCCTCTTTCCTTCATCAACAGGAATAATTGACGTTAGAGCTATCAGTGTCTTCTAATCAGTTAAATATTCTCAAATCAACCCAGTATTCGCAATCTTAGTAGAGATCTACATGTCATTATCGCAGTGCCACCTAAAGAAGTAAGGTCGAATAAAATGTTGCCTTGCCTTACTTGAGGTATGGATGTTGAGTCACGTGTATGGAAAGAAGAAGTACTTATGGGAAAGGCATGACAAGTTTACTAATCCACTCATGGCTATCAATCATCTTCAATTAAACAAAAATGATTGGAGGAAGGAGTTATCACAGTTAATAGAAGATTCCCCCTTATAGAAAGTATAATGGTGGGAAGATGAAGAGATTATCCATCACTGCGGGGACTTTTCTAATGTGCCTCTCATGGGACCAAGAGGATGTATTAATTACAACTCTTCTTTAGCATTAAGGCAATTAGCATTTTGGTAAAAAAACTCCTTCTTGGGAAGAAGTGCAAGCCATACATTTCTTGTACGAAGAAGATGGAGTTAGGGATTATGTCAAGAAATCAAAGAAACTTAGAGCATGATAGCGTATAAGGGAAATGTTAAGTTGAGGAAGCGAGAAATAAGTCTAACTTCAGGCTATAAGGACTGGCTCAAGGACAGAATTAAAGAACCTACTCTATCTTATTCTCCCCAAGATCCTTTATTTAGAAATGAAACCCAAGAAGTAAATAAAGAATTGGTAAGGCGCCTGGAAATAAGAGAAAAGGAATTGAAAGAGCTGTCTGTGATGGAGTCTCAAAATAAGAGAAAGATGAGTTAGTTAGAGGACAAATGCACATCCGTCCAAGAAAATTTGACAAAAAAGAGAAAGAGAAGAGATTTAGAAGAACACTCAAGAATCATGAAGCTGAAAGAGGAAAACAAAGCTTAAAAATGGCTATACAAGAAAATGACAAGCAAATGAAGAACAATAGAGTTTGACTATTGAAGATGACTACAGAAAAAGAGTTGCTCGGAGAGGAATTGCAAGATAATGCCCCCTTAAGAAATTTCAAGGGGAAGTTGATATTCTTAGTCAACTCTTAGAAAGCAAGAAGGGTGAATTAGTTGCTATAAGAGCCAGTACTACTGAAACCATCCAGAGCCTTGTAGACAAGCTAAATCATGAAAGGAAAGTTTTAGCCAACTAGGAACTCTTCTACCATAGACAAATTGTTGTGACATAAGAATGGGTAAAGAGGTATGGTAACTTAATCAACTTTGCTAACACTAGGATATTAGTATTTGCTTGCATATTCAAGTGCACTGAAGGCATGATTATCCCTTTGAATCCACCGACAGAGATTGTTGAATTTTTCAACTTATGTAATCAAATGGTAGGGGAACTCAAACTTATAACTAAATTTTGATATTATCAAATAAAAGTATATCTCGCTCTATTTACTATCATTTTTTACATGCTTATCACTAAGATCAATAACAAGATCTTGGGCAAGGATGGGATTCAAGATCTCTCCTATCTAATGATCAACTCTAGTTCTCCCTATAGAATAATGAATTCTTTGAGGAGGCTGGAGGATACTTGTTTCTGGAGACTATGTGCTAACTTAACACTCATTAATGACAAGATCTTGGCTAGGAAGTGATTCAAGGTCCCTCCGTCTAATGATTAACTCTAGTTCTCCCTATGGAATAATATATTCCCTGAGGAAGCTAGAGGATACTTGTGGCGGAAGACCTTTATGCCAATACATTATGGATAACTCGCTTTACCTACTTGAAATGTGAGTTCAAATAAACTAATGATATTTTGTTCCTTTTTAAGTAAGTGATACAATATTGCTCCATTTAAATGTCCTAACCAGCTACCCTTTTTGCATTCATACAACACGCGCTCATGTAGTCATCAGATGGTAGCCAATGCAAATGAAGCAAAATCTAATATGAATAAGTGAATGTCTCATATGGAGGCACAAATAGCAGATTTGAAGGAAATGATTTTCAGCTTGACTATGGCCCTTCATGCCCAAAATAATGAGAAAAAGTCAGGAACATCTGATCCATTGAAAAATGCTGAGATAAGCATACCAAAAAATAATGAGAAAGAAAAAAATGACAGAACAACCTTAAAATAAATAGAATCCTCATATTTTGAACGCTAAGGAGGAGCAACCAGGTGGAGATTCAACATACACTTTCAACATTCCCCCCTGTCGGCTGAAAAAGAGGAATAGAAGGAAGAGTTGGATAAAGTAAAAGACTAACTAAAAGTCATCCAAGGACTAAACACTTGGGGTTCACTTGATCTAAAGGATTTATGCTTAGCACCATATGTCTTGCTTCCCAAGAAATTCAAGATGCTAGACTTTAATAAGTACAATGGTATGGGAAATCCAATATATCATCTAAAGGCTTATTATACCAAGATTCTTGTATGGTCGCAAGATGAAAACTTTTTGTTACTCTTTTTCCATGAGGGCTTGTAAGGGCTAGCACTGAAATAGCACATGCAACTTGATTAGAAAAAGGTTAAGAAATGGAGAGATTTGATTGATATATTCATAAAACAATACAAGTTCAATCTTGACACTTTCCCTACCAGGGAACAACTAAAGTCATGAGCTAGAAAGCCACTGAAGCTTTTAAAGATTATGCCCAAAGATGGAGAATGGTCGGAGCATAAGTTCAACCTCCCCTTATACCATATGATCTCAGTTCCTATTTCATCCATACTTTACAAGAACCTTAATACATATACATGGTTAGGACACACATCACTAACATTTCTAGTTTAATTGAGATTGGTGAGCGAATCGATGCTGACATACATGATGGCATGATTCCTTAAAGCAAGAGCAACATTAAAATGGGGAACAACAAGAAGAAGAGGGAAGGCGATGTTAGCTTTATCCAAACTACTAGATAGCTCCAAGTAATACATCAAGGTGTTAATGATGGGTTTTGACAGACGAAGAATGATTTGACACCAAATAGGCAAGCTCAGGCTGAAGGATGAAGGAATTGGCAATAACGAGATCGATAATCGCCAATGGCCAGATTACAAATACTAAGCTATATCGCCAAATTTTACAATCTCAACTATTAGGACCACGTACTTACAAGTAGTATTAACCAGCGTACCCTACTTGGTATGACTCTAATGCCTGATGTGAATACCACATGGGCTCCTTAGGGTACTTAATAGAGGACTATGAAAAATTCAAGAGGAATATACAAGACTTAATTGATTCTAATCACATTCAATTAAAATGAATGACAGCTCCACAATCAATGCGAATCCTCTTCCAAGCCACGGAAGCCAAGTAAATGTTGTTAATGAAATTGAGTTCTCTAGTGATCCTTTACTAGTAAGAGAAGATTTCTATGCTCGTTTAAAGGTAGCAGGTTACACCCCTTGAGAGAGAAAGAAGTAGGCATGGTGGAAAAGAGACATGTCGAGTTTGTTGTTAATGAACTATTTGAAAAAAGAAATTCCAATGTTGTCTCTTTCACCATCTTAACACCATTGCAACAACCTTCAGTGACTATTAAGGTACTGACCCCTTTTCCATATCAGAGTAATCGCACAATATCATAGAGGTATAAATGTATTGTTGAGAATTCTTCAAGGCAAGTAATAGAAACTGAGGCTAACCAAAAAACAATGGTTCGCCCAACAGGAGTCACATGAAGCGAGAAAGCTTATCTTCCATAAAATGTTGGATTATTAAAGAAGGGAAAACGAGCCAATATTGATATTCCATTAAGTTATAGTCTAAAAGATATGGGAAAGAATGATGAAGAATTCCTTCAAATCATGAAGTAGAGTGAATATAGCATAGTGGACCAATTGAATAAAACTCTAGAAAAGATCTTAAATCTCTCTTTGATCTTGAGTTTTGAACCTCATCATCGTGCACTACAAAAGGCCCTAGATGAAGCATATATGTAGTCTAATGTGACCCCAAATAAGGTGGTGAGCATTATAAATATGGCAAGGGCATTCTCAGCCATCTCATTTCTTGGAGACGAAGTTGTTCAATTAGTCGTTGATCAGTATAAAGCCTTCTACATTACCCTGAAGTGTAAAGGGTTCATTGTGGGCAAAGTGTTGATAGATAGAGGATCAGCATTAAATATTTTGCCACTATCCACATTTGAGCAATTATTAGTAGAGACGTCAAAGGTTAAAAAGAGTAACATAGTAGTTAGAGGGTTCAATGGTACTCAAAGAGACGGGTTGGGAACGGTTCGCTTGCCTTTACAAATTGGACAAACTTCATTTATAGTAGACTTTTAGATTATGTACATTGACCCATCCTACTCTATGCTGTTGGGGAGGCCATGGATACATTCAGCTGGGGTAGTACCATCTACCTTACACCAGAAGGTAAAGTTTGTTGATAATGGGAAGATAGTAATAATTAAGGGATAAGAAGAAATCATGGTGAGCAAGCCGAGTTCTCTTCCATACTTTGAGGCTATTAAGCATGAGAAAGGAATGGTTTTCCAAGGCTTTGAAGTTGAAGGATCCAAGAGATATAAAATTATCAACTCCATAGTAACTCAGATAATGGAGAACAATGAGTTTAAGCATGGTGGAGGTTGGGCACTCACCTCCAAGACATCAAATTCCTCATAAATCTATGAGAGAATCATAAGAGCCAAGGGTTGGGATACAAGCCACCGTTGGAAATATAGTTGAAAAAGCAAGCAAACTTGAAGATAGGGAGAGAGGATGAGCACTTTGATATCCCTTATATAAGGAAGACATTCCTAATGTCCTTTAAAGTGCTAAACAAGCCAACTATTGCAATGGTTTTAATAATAGCTAAAAAGACCTGTACATGGATTTCAGCTGATGATTCTGGAAGAGCTCTGGAAAATTGGGAGTTTGAGGACACCTTCAATTCTATTACTTTAGAGTAATATGTCAAGCTAAAAGTTGTCCTTTTATGTTTTTTATGTGCCTTTAGGCAAGCTCTTATATGAACCATGAATAAAGAATGATATTAAAAAAATTCACTTATTTATATCCATTTATCCTTTTTTCCTTTTATCCATATATTGCTCGTTTTTGCTCTCCAGGAAATTGATTTCCTCGAAACTCTTGTCTAACCCAAAGGTTCCTGAGTCCCTAAATGATTATTTGCTTGTTGCCATTAATATGCATGATTACAAGTATGATGATGATGAGATCATTCAAGTATACACAAAATTCCTTGAATATGATGATAATATAATGTACTCACAAGAAGACATAATTGAAGTAATAAACATGGGAACAGAGGAAGAAAAGAGAGAATTAAAGATAGTAGATAACCTCAAAAGAGAGCAAATGGTTGAACTCTTCAAAGAATTCATGGATGTGTTTGCATGGTCTTATCGAGATATGCCAAGCATTGATCTAAGGCTTGCCTCTTACAAAATTCCCTTATTCCCAGACACCAAGCCCAAAAAGCAGAAATTGAGGAGGCTCACTTCTGACATATCCTTAGTGGTTCGAGACGAGGTGATGAAGCAATTAGACGCGGGTTTCTTGGAAGCAGCTAAATACCCACAATGGATAGAAAATGTTGTTCTTATCCTAAAGATGGATGGCAGAGTTCGAATGTGTGTTGATTATTGAGATCTGAACAAAGCTAGCCCAACAGATGATTTTCCATTGCATCTTATTTATGTCCTAGTTGATAATACAGCTAGTAGCTATAGGAACTCATTCATGGATGGGTACTCAGGGTATAACCAAATCCCTATGGATGAAGAGGATAAGGAAAAACTACCTTTATTATGCAATGGGGCACTTATTATTACCATGTTATGTCATTTGGGCTAAAGAATGCAAGGGCAACTTATTAGCATGCCATGGTAGCACTCTTCCATGATATGATGCATAAAGAACTTGAAGTATATACGGATGATATGGTAGCTAAATCTTCTAAGGGAGAAAGCCATGTTATGGTACTAAGGAATTTGTTTAAAAAGGCTACGCAAGTACAAGCAGCAACTAAATCCTAACAAATGCGTCTTCGGGGCTTTATCTAAAAAATTGTTGGGATTTATTATAAGTCAAAAAGGGATTACAGTAGATCCTGATAAAGTAAAAGCAATAAGGGAAATGCCCCTTCCTCAAACAAAGAAAGAAGTTCAAAGCTTTTTAGGGAGGTTAAATTACATTACATGATTCATTGACAACCTGATTGCAACTTATAAGTTGATTTTCAAGCTTTTGAAGAAAAAGTGCACAAAGAAGTAGGATGAGGATTGCCAACAAGTATTTGATAACATCAAGGATTATTTGTTAAATCCCCCAATTTTAGTTCCTCCTACGGTAGGATGACCTTTAATTTTGTATTTGACAATACGACCCAACTCCATAGGAGCCATACTGGGGCAACACGATGCATCTAAGTAATAAGAACAAGTGATCTAGTACTTGAGCAAAAAGTTTAATGATTGTGAGTCATATTACCAGATAATCGAGCGAACTTGTTGTGGTTTAGTTTGGGCTACAAAGAGGCTGAGGTAATACACACTTTATTACACCACATAGTTAATTTCTAGAGTGGACCCACTCAAATAGATCTTTGAAAGCCGCATGTAGCCAGAAGAGCCTCTAAGTGGCAAGTAATATTGTCTAAATATGATATAAGGTATGTCACTCAGAAATCTGTCAAGGGTGGTATGATAGCCAATCACTTAGTGGAAAACCCCATAAATGAATGCCAGCTACTGTATTTCAAATTCCCAGATGAAGACATATGTACTACAAAGGATCCAAATAAGGAAAGCAAATCAAAGGAGTGGGGCATGTATTTTGATGGCACAACAGATAAGCATGTCAATGGTATAGGGGCAGTGATCATATACCCAGATATAAAGCAACTCTTGATTACTATACAGTTAGGGTTTTTTTTGCTGAATATAAAGTTAGGGTTTAACTGCACTAATAACATGGTAGAATACAAAGCTTGTATTAATGGTTTCCAAACTGCCATATGTCTTGGAATATAAAACCTAAATGTATATGGTGACTCAGCTCTTATAATTTATCAAGTGACTGGTGAATAGCGAACTAAAGACCTAAAGTTGATCCCTTATCAAAAGTACCTAATAGAGTTGATTAAAAATTTTGAAGCGATCAATTTCCATCATATCTCTAAAGAAAAGAATCGCTTTACAGACGCTTTAGCTACTCTAGTAGCTATTATCCAACTCAATTGTGGGGTCCAAGTTCATCCAATTCAGATTGAAACTAGAAGATCACCATCATTTTGCTTCAATATTGGAAAAGAGAACGACGAGTAACCTTAGTACCATAGTATCAAGATGTATATGGAACATGGTACTTACCCTCCAGATGCATCATAAAATGAGAAAGAGACCATCCGGTGAATGGCCATGGGATTTTTTATTAGTAATAACATCCTCTATAAGAGGAGCTTTGATGGGACATTGCTATGCTGTGTATATATGAGAAAGGTGCGCAATATATAAGATAAGGCAATATAGATGGCATATAAGGATGGGAAATATAGTGTGAAGTCTGGTTACTATGTAGCAAAAGGGTCTGTGAAGGAAATTGGGGTTCTCAGACCTAGTAGTTCTTTAATGGTTATTGAACAGTTTTGAAGTTGCATTTAGAAACTATATGTTCCTCCATAAATTTGATAGTTCTTGTGGCTTATGTTGAATGATGCTTTAGCCATAAGGGTAGCTTTAAGTAAAAGGAAATGCAGTCAGCAGTTTTATATTCAAAGTATTGATGATAGTAAACTTAAGATTATTCGAATATGTCTTTGCATTTTTGTTCATAAGATTTTATACTACGTACTATTCGTATAGTTCTCTTGCTATTTGAATAGTAATGCCTATTTTCAATTAGCAATTATCCTGATAGCTCTCAGACTACTCGAATAAATAGTAGAATATCATGATAGTGCATAAGCTATTCAAATAGAGATACATTGTTATAAGTCTTTAGTATTCAAATAATCTTTTCACTATTTGAATAGCATGACTAACAAAGTTTTCTAAAACTAATTTAAGAGAAGGAGTATTCAAATAGCCTACACATTATCTAAATAGTCATTGTGTTTTGAAATTCAGTTTATAAAAATGTTATCCGAATAATAGGATAACTATTTGAATAGTAAGGGTACTACTTGAATAGTAAATTGATTATCCGAATAATCTTTCCAATCAAATTCTCAAAACTATTTGAATAGTGTGAAGAGTATTTGAATAGTCTTTCCAAATCAATATCTCAGGATTATTCAAATACTATGAATATTATCAGGATAATTTTATCCTTTTTTCAAAAGGAACTATTGATTAGTAGTCCAGACTATTCGAATAGTCTCAATGCAAAAATATTCAATACTATTCAGATAGTAAGGTAACTATTCAAATAGCCTTTAACTAGAGAAGAAGCATGTTATCCTAATAGTGATGTTTGTATTCAAATACTTTATATTTCCACAAAACATAGCATGAAACCAACATTTGTGAAATCTTTGGAACTTTACTTGTAAGTAATAATAACCTTGCTTATTATTATTTTCTTTCATGATTAATAATTGTTTAAGCAAGTTTCAGGCAATTTATTCATCAGACATTTGAAATCCAAGAAAAGTAGATATTGAGTTAGAAGTATTAAATGCTAAGTCAAACTCCAACCAACACATTCTCTTTGCTACAACGGCTATATCCAAATATCATAAAGAATGTCTAGAAAAGAATTTAGTGAGTAACGGACAAACAAAATGCTCACAACGGTTATAAATATGAGAGCATTCAAAATGGAGCAATTACCGAACTACTGAACTGACAAATATTCATTTTGCATTAAGTGCTTTGTTTTTATTATTTACTCTTTATTATTGTACTTCAGTGATTATATCATTCACTCTTTGATAGAGATTTATTGCAAACTCAATAAATTTTATTGAGAGATAAATTAAGGTGGTGGGACCTTAATTTGGGTATTATCTTATGTTGTGTAAGGGGGAGCGAGTGTCCAAAGTAGGAACTTGCTTTGTAAAGTAGTGCCAAGATCCTAGTGAATCTTGGAAGTGATAGTGAAAATCTCAGAGGAAATCTAAGGACTGGACGTAGGTCAGAATTGTTGAGACCAAACTAGTATAATCCATGGTGTACACTTCGGTGAAATCTCTCTAACTCTTAAACTTGTTTTAATTTCCTATTATTTGTTAATTACGATTAAAATTTTTATTAGCACCCAATTATCCCCCTCTTGGGTAAAACGCTTGCACTAACAAGAATGATTTGTGTCCTATTTATAGTGAAGAACCTGAGACCATAAAACACATGATTCTACTTTATCCTTGGGCAAGTAAATGATGGTTTGGAAGTCCTCTAGCATTAAGAATTAGTAAACAACAGATAACCATCATTAAAAAGATGGTGTGAGGAACTATTGACAGGAATGAAGATTGATGAAGAAAATAAGGAATTAGTGGCTACAATTTGCTAGGGCATATGGAAAGCAAGATGTGACAATGTATTTAATGAAACAAAGGTGGATGCAAAACATGTTATTAATGTTGTATCTATATTGGTCAAAGAAGTTTGGATGGTTAATCAAGGCACTAATGCTAATGTGTGTAAAAAAGGAAATTAAGGTTGAAGAGGAAAGCTTGATGGGAGGCTTCTATACAAGGAATGATAAAAATTAATGCAGATGGGGTTTTCATAAGAAAAATGGGAAGGCTAATATTGGCATGGCGTGTAGAAATAGTACATAGGAATAACTGGGTGGTTTGAGGAAGATGGTGGCTATTTCTACTACATTAGAGGCTAAATGTTTAGCTATGAAGGAGTCATTCTTGATTGGCAATAGGTTTGGCAATCATTGAGAAAAGGCCAGGCATTGAATTCTCCTTGGTTGCTCGCTAAGGTAATCTAGCTATATATTTTCTTGCAGTTGTTATTAGCAAAGTTGAAACCCAATAGGTGGCTAGCACTAGCACCACCTCTATTGGTTGAGATTTGACTGGCTGATTCAATTGATTGTAAGAAGACTAACTATTCTAGTGCTGCTCATGACTCAGTGTTGGCTAAGGAATAGAAAGCATTCTAATATGTTATAGGTATATTTGTTTTGTCTTGTGAGAAATGTGGCAGGTTGTATGTAGGTTATTTTAGTATTTCTTGGATATGGCTATTAGTGATTGTAATTGGCTTTTATGATTAATAAAATTGGCTCTTTTTTGGAATAAAAAATATATGCTTGCCATTTTGTATAAAGAAAAGAATATCAATCTTCTCAACTCTTTCTTTGTGGAAGGAAACACATTAAATTGAATGTTATGGGTACCAAACATGAAAATTAAAACTAGTGTTGTTCTGATTCTCTTGGACATTAAGACATTCCATTATTTATTGGCTTTCTAGTCCAAAATAATTAAAATGGGAGAAAAACAAATTTGGGGCAGAAGAGTAAACCAATAAAACCAAAAAGAAATTTCTGATCATGCTAGCATATTATATTCTAGAATTTTGTTTTTTCTTGAGAAATTTTACAAAGTAATGCTACCATGGTTATTAAAACTAGACTGGCCACGAAACCACTGAAACCTATTCTGTCTAACGGGTTCACATTTATTCAGAATTTTCTAACATTAAAAATTCATATCTAATTCTATATATTATCAAAAATTACAAATTGAGACTCTGTGGAAAGCTTAAGATGTCTACTGTCTAATGCAAAAAAATAATCATTCAAAAGTATTATCATTTTTTCCTTAAAAATTATGAAATTCAAAAACTATTCTAAAAAATATTATCGTTCAAGTTCACTTCTTTACCAGTCTGGCCTAGGGTTAGCTCCATTTTGACTCCGATCTAATCCACTGACCTTTGACACACTACCCAGACCAGTTTAGTGGCCGGCCCAAGTTTAATAACCTTGAATGTTACACTCAAACTATATTAGGAATTCACCCATCACAGCCTAACTATTGTGTTGGCCAATGCAAAAAAAAAAAAAAAGCTTTTCTTATTGACAACATATCATTGATTGATTCGTCTATTTACATGATGTAATTAATCCTACAAGTATTTTAGAAAGGACAGAATGGTTGGTTGCTTGAATATCTTCTTGGAGATGAAGTAATGCTTCTTTCCTACTATTTCTCTGTCCTAATGTCTACTATGGGTTTTAAATAATAATCATCATCAGTATCTTTTAAATAATTATTCATTAAAGTATCCATAGAAATAATTATTATATGCTACCCTCACATATTATTGTTCATGACCTAGATCCAATTAAAATGTAATAATTTATTATGTCTTGGGCTGTGTATAAGCCACTCCATGTGTGACATTTGAAATTTTCCTTCCATAGGGCTCCACACATCGTATGCATTAATTGGTATAGAAGTGATTCATTGGGCTTCTCACTGGAAGTCTCTTGTATACAGAGGTTTGATGAGTATTAATTGATGTGGGACAAATAAGATCCATTTTTTTTGACAATATTTAGATGGCAAAGGGGTAGAGAATTTGAGATTATCAAGAAAGAGACAAGTTAGCGGAATTGATGGCAGAATGAGGATGACTTGTCTCTATTTCCTTTTCCCTTCATCGATTGTCTTTCTCCCTACTTCGATTCAAATTTCAAATTATCATCTTTCTATTTTTGATTGAATATTGCCCCTTTCATCTTTCTTATTCATCTATTCTTTTCCTCTTTCTTCTTCATTAGTTTCTTCTTTTCCTTCCTATCGGCTCTTCGTCTACTTCTTCTTCAGATGCTTCTTCAGCTTTCTCGATTATCGATGTTTATTGTATCACCTCAAAAAACTACCATGGGACTCTTTCCATTAAGGCTTCAACCTTTCTTCTTCATCATTGAAATGGTGGTGAGAGTTTTTTTTTATTATACTCTTGTTTTATGGATTCTTATATACTCTTTTTCGTTTTATTTTTGTTCATTCAAAAAAGTTCCCACCAAAATCTAAATCATATATTTTTTTTCTTTATCACTGCTGACAATAAGATGGATGTTCATCTTTTTTTTTCAGCACCAACGATGAGGATTGGCATACAAAAGTATAATATCAAAAGTAACACCCTGATTAGGAGCAGGGAGCATAGGTAACAACAAGTGAAGGGGCATTTAAAGGCAGGTGGGATTTAGAAATTTATAATGAGTGACTAGTGAGCTTTTGAACCTTATACAAATGGGATTTTTTGCAGAGGTTAGACCTATCTAAATTTTTGTTTCCAAACCACATAAGGCTTATGTGTTTTATATATAACCATTCCTCAAGAAAGCTCAAGAAAGAGTTTTTGTAAATTGCATGTTACATTGCTCTTCCTTCTTATTGTTAGAATTGTGTAACCTACAAACCTCTACTTATTGTGACTCACCAGCCAGTATGCATAATTGTCTCCTACAAGCCTCCACTTTTCCAGGTTGTAAACAAGATCCCCAACATGAATTTATCTTATAGGGATAAAAATGTTCTAAGCTATAAAGTGGAGGTTGCTTATAACATATAATAAGGTCTCTAATTTCATGCGAAAATGTAAGCCTTTAAAGATGTGTACATATCAAATGAAAGCAAGTCTTCTACTTTGTAAGTTATGACTGATCTAGATGCCTAGCTACAACAATAAGTCCAAAGTTTGTAGTTTACCTTTAGGTCAATTTTTTTTATTGTGAAAGTGTCATCTCATTCTAAGTAGTGATTATTGAATCATTCCCTTTTTGTGTTGTAATGCAATAATGATCAAGTATGTAGTTTGAAGATAAAGATATATCAATTTTTGCTACAACTCATGCTAATTATCCAAATTCTTGCTGTAGGAAGTCAATGCCTTTATCACTTACAACTAAAGTAGACAAAAAATGAATTAAAGGGCTTAAATCCTTGAAAGTTTTTGGGTATAGGCATTGAGCACCTAAAAATTTTTAAGGGGCAATTAATACCCTAAAATTTTAAAAAGGGGGTCAATTTTTCCCTTCCATTAAAGACCCAGACGGTCAACCATTAGTTGACCAACATTTTGATGAGGTGGCGATGCCATGTAGGATATTATGCCACATATAATAAAATGTTATCTTCTTCACCCTTACAGAAAAAAGAAACCTTTCTCTTCTCCTCTGGTGAGCACCCTATAACATCCCTAAATTTTAGTTACCAAAATTCCTTATATTAAAGGGCATAAAATGGTGAATATTGACACACTTGAAATAGTCAAACAGTTTAATTAGTAACCACATGAATTTTGGGCCACATTAAGACATAAATATGATTTGTGTCTTCATAAAAGCCTATTATGGAAGCCCAAAACATAGAGATTGGAAGAACACAATTATTGGGCTCAATATATTGTGAATTTCAGAACAAACAAAAGAAAAAGAAAGAAGCCCAATTTAATTACAAAAATGTAAATGCAAAATGGTCATTTGACCAGTAAAGCAAGATAGCTTTTATTTTCCCTTTTCTTTATGCAATTTTTGTCCAAACAGGAATACAAGAAGGGAAATATTTATTTGGACATTAGTTGTGACATGTGGAGGTATTTTTGTCCAAGTATGAAAATATGACATAAAAGTCAAATTATAATGTGTTAATTTGGCAATTAAATATTAATATGTAAAGTGATATTTTTGAAGATAGTCATCTATTCCTAAAAGGCAACATTTTCATCCAATATGAGAAAGGGAAAGATAAACATAATACTTAGCTCAAAATAAAGCATATGGAGGCATTTCTAGCTAAGCAAAATGAGTTGAAAAGTAAAAAAAATTACATGTGATTAATTAGCCATAAAATATTATTATCTTAAGGAGGTAGAGAAATGATATTTTTAAAGCTCTTATCTTATTTCAAGAGCTCATTTTCATCCAACAAAAAGGGAGAAGAGAGAGATAGAGAGAGCAAGAACAAAGAGAAAAGAAACTGAACGGTTAAAATCCAACCGAATGGTATCTTAGTAATTTTTGCACAAACCAAAGGCAAATTGGGGAATTGACTAATTATCTTTCCTCCCTCTCTATTAAGTTCGTTCAGCTACTCAAAAAGAAGATAAAAATCATAAAAACATATAAGAAAATGGAAGAGGAAAGAGAAAAGATGAACAGTGAAAGCTCTTGAGCTTTGGAGCCGATTTCACCTCCGATTCAGCATTTCCAGCTTTCAAAGTCTTCTCTAATATTGTTCCTCTCACAGAGAGCAACATTTCTATAGTTTTGGATTTTCAATTAGAGGTATTTGATTTGGTCTACTCAGAGGAGGTGCAGCCAGAATCTAGAAAAGATAACAAATTTGAGGTATAGTAGGTATAAGCTCTGATCTGAACTAAATAATTTGTGATTTCGTTGAGTAATTCTTGAGATACTCAAACCTTAAATTTTGGCCAGAGGCAATCTTTTAGTGTTTGATGCTAAAAGAGGTGTTATGATGATCTATGATGATTTTAGAAGTTTGTGTTTAAATCTACTTGAATTCATTTTCTGGAGGCAGAGACCTTGAAATGTGTTTTTGATTAGCCAAACTTAGTTCATATGCTATGAAATTTTACAAAATTAAAGTATATATCATGGGCTTTAATTTGATAGGTAATAGAAGTCATTTGGACTAGTGGATTGAAAGTTATGATTTTTCAAATTTTGGCCTTGATTCTGGAACAAAATTTGTAATAGTCTAACTTTGACGAATTTCTGGAAAATGTGTGGCTGTAATTGGGGCTCTCTGATATTTTCATTGAAAGAGGAATTAGAAATATTTTTATTGAACCTGAAACCAACCCATTTAGATTTTTTAAAGAATTAATTATGAATTTTCAAAGTTTGGTTAACAAAACTGGCATATTGGGTTAACCTATGAATTTATGGCAGATTGGGTCATCAGGTGACAAAGAAGAATATCCTCAATAGTTAGAGAAAAGGTACAAGAGGAGGACTCAAGACAAGAGGTAGTGAACTTACTCTAATTGCATGTATTTGATAGTTATGCTTGTGTAATGATGCATGTGATTGCTTTATTTGTTTGTGTAGAGCATATTTGAATGATGAAGCTCTGCTTCTGTTTATGCCATGGCCATGAGTATGTTACATGAAACATCGAGCACACATAAATGTCATTATGTGGCATGCATTTAGGTTAGGCTAATATGTCATGCATGCATTATGGTAATTGTTTACCACTGAGATTCTCTCAAATCTCACCCTTCTCTAACCAACATTTAGACAAGCAGGCACAGGAGGTGTGGTGAAAATAGAGAAGAGGAATGCACTAGGAAAATATAGAAGGTTATGGTTCAGTCTTGAGAAGCAATTGGTTATTTGCAGGCTTTTATTTTATTTTAAGTTTGTAAGCATTTTGTACAATCCCTATAGGGAATTTCTGTAATATAATTATGTACATATTATTAGTATATTTATGTTATTCCTGTGTATCCACCGAACTGTGTGCAAGCACTCTAAAAGATGTGGAAATAAGATAGGGTCTTACACATCCATCCACCATTCACTCCTCTATTGTTCATGTTTCTTCTCTGAAAAAAATCACATTTGATTATTTGATTCACAAACTTCAATTCTAATAAAGTTACAGTAAAGAGAGAACAACAAACATGATTTTTTATAAGCAAAATAGTAAATTCCCCCAATCAGCACATCAACCATGATTGCGGGTCTATTAAATCAACCAAAACAAATTAAAGAATTGAGGAAAGAAAGGAAAAATTGACATAAACCATTGAATGAGCTTCATGTCTTCAAGCCACTACTGAAACAAATATAGCCATCGAGATTGAAGATTAAAGAGATCATAAGGTTGAAGAAGAAGCTTTATTGATTTAGCTTTACTGATGATGACCATCACTACCTTAACCACACCCTCTTCATTTAGGTATAGTCACCAAGATTGAAGAGATCGTGAGGTTAAAGATGAGAAGCTTCATTGATTCTACTACGCTATACTGCCAAATCTATGCGTAGCCATGATTGGCTCCACTACATTGTCGATTCCTGAAATTGGTAACCTACTTGGCCACTTCACCACCACAAGTTTCATTTATCAACCTTTCCTCTATCAAAACCACAAAAAATGCCCACATCCCCTATAGCCATAAAACTCTCAATGATCTATATTCCTTTCTTATTCTTCCTCAAGACCAAAACCCTAGCCTATGCTATCCTTTTAAGCCTTCCATGCCTCTCTCCTGGAATGAAGTTATGGTTCAAACCTATTACCCATTACCTCTAGTAGGCATACCTCTCACACCTTCCTAATGGCCTTAGAGATATGTACAATAAAGGAGGTAGAGAAAGAAAGGAAAGAGAGAGTGGGGGAGGAGAAAGAGTGAGCTAGCCACTAATTGTTAATGTAAATGATAAGGTGCCTAATATTGGCACCAAGTGGATATCTCAATCGAAGTTGATGGTCAAAGTTAGCATTTTTAATGGTGGGCAAATATACCTTGTTTTTGAAACTTCCTGGGCATAATTGCCGCCTCAAAAACTTCCAAGTGCCCAATGCCCATATGTAAAAACTTCTAGGGAATTTGTAATGTCAACACCTATTTCCATTTTGATATACACAGAGTAATAGAGACTAAGTTCCATAGGCATACAGAAAAGTACACATATACTGATAAAAGTATTTGTTTATAGACGGAATCAACCGTATAGAGTTTGGCAATATTTACAAACATGTACAGAATATTTAAAAACATCCCAAAATACAGACTATGTATATAACCACGTTCTTCATCTCAAAAAATGTGCCCATCAGTTCCCCATACCTACGTCTTTTCCTTTTGAACCACTGGCACCCGCTGAAATATTTTTGTTCATAATAAGGGGTGCGATTCTAAGAAATCTCAGTAGAAATATACTATCATTCATATAAAATATGAGAAGTAGATATGATATGCACCAATTAATGAACAATATAAAATATCATCATCATGTATACATAAGTAGGGCTACCCCACAATTTGTACACCGATTGGATTCTTACCCAACCCCTAGGTGTAAGTGCACTTCATGTGCTGACTGCCTCTTATAGGCAAACCATATTGATTAATAAAAGCACAAACAATGACATCTACACAATCATATAAACTATGGCATGATGAATGAAGGATAATGTTCCTACCTTACATTTCTTTCACCCCATTTCGCGTGCCTCGTAAAATGTGCCAACCTCATGCTCACAACTCAGTCCTAAAATATTAAATGCACAAAAATTAGGTTAAAACCCATTTATGTACCATTTTAGACACCTCCATAGTGTTTATAGTGGTTATATTAGCCTATGGTGAAAGTTTACCAAAATGCCCTCAGGGACCCCGCCTGGCTTCGTCATACCTGGTCTGACCGTACTTTTACCAAAATTTTGACTAGGGCTATTCTGACATTTTTTCCCAAGAAATCTATTTCCAAACTCAAAATTTCTAAATTCACTAACAAATGAAAAAATACCCTTGGCAGCCCAGTTTTCCTGGTTTCAGGACGTTTTCGTAATTATGCTTTTATAGGCTTTTCTGAAAAGTGACTAACTATAACCCTACCTAATTTTTTCTATTGAACACAATGGAATCATCAGAACATAAAAAATCCAACTCTAACCCCTAGATATAACCCTAGCCAAAACTTAGATGTATTCCGGGAAAAATCGGGGTTTTTCGATTCTAACTCCGCAGACGTGTTCGTTTATACTCTTAATCACTTTATGAACTATTTAATTATGTTATAACTGCCATTTAATCCCAATTTTGGTAGCATAACATTTCTAACACCACATTGCCCAATTTTACAAACAAAGACAATCTGGCAAAATTTCACCGATTAAACTACTCACAGTAGCCAAAACAATTAATATTTGAAGGTTTGGAAGTTACCTTTCGCTTCCTTCTAGCTCCCCTTGTTGTGGCCAAAAACCCTAACTTCCCAACACCAAAATTTGAGCTTCCCAACCTTGAATAATATAGAAGAGTAGCTTATGAGTAGAGTTATATGTGTTAGGAGCCAAATCATTAGCGGAATCGACTTACCTTGTGAGATTTCTTCCCCTCTCTCTCTCTAAAAATATGCACTCTCTCTCTGGGGCTGTTAGGCATTGGATTTTAGAGGAGGAAGGAGATGAAATTGTGTTTTATAATATATTATAATTATCTCATAATTTTTTAGTTTCCAAAAATACCAAATTTTGAATTTTCATGCAATAATTTCCATCTTCCTCCAATTATGTCATAAGCTCAATTGGCATGTAACTAACATTTTCCACTTTTAGTTGCATGTAATGGCATCCCATGGGTCCTTCTTCCATGTCAAAATTGGCTTCATAACTTGTTTAAGTTACGTATACAAGTAAAGTCATAATTTTGATCAAAATTGCACTTTTGCTCAAAATTTTCATAAATTCATATTTATTTGACCAAAATATTTCAAATATATTTTCCCCAATTATTCTCCTTAATTAATTGAAATTAACTTCAATTAATCAAAAAATAATTAATTTTGAGCTAAATTGGCAATTGGCAAAATTATGATTTTGCCAATACCTTTTTAATCTAATTTCTTTTCTTCTTATTTGGCCAATTTTCATTTATTTTTGGAACAAATATTTTTTCTATTATTTCTCCATTTTGGACCTCAATATTGGGCTTTTTAAATAACCCAAATTAATTCCATAATTATTTTTGCCCAATTTCTCATGAAAATGAACATTTATAAAATTCATAAATTCAAAATTCATGAATATTCACCATTTTATTGAATTTCTCAAATAATTATAATATTTGGTGAATATAAAATTTGGGGTGTTACTTGGAACACCCTTCGTTATACTCGTTCATTACTTATACGGAAGCATTTACTTGTATTCTCTTAGGGGATTATTACTCATCTTCGGCTGTTGAGCTATTATTCTTACCACATATCAAAGTTCGTTCATTTTCTTAGTTCATGTGGTCTTGATTACGGCTTAATTCAAATTCACGTATTCATTCTATTATTCAGACTATTCATACAAATATCCTGGTTGTGCAATTAATTTACATACAGTAAATTAATACACATTCATCTTCAATTCTTTATTATTCTTCTTTCTGGTTCATCTTCAAACATTCTTCTCTTTCCTGTTCACATACCTATATGGTTGGTGGGGGAAGGTGAGATTCAAGAAAATCTTAGTAGCAAACATACAGACAATGCATGTAAGATAAATGCTAGTGCATGATATGCTTGCCCTGTATAGGCTCATGTTCACATAATGATATTCTGCATGCTCAATGTTTTGTACAATATACTTATGGCCATGATAAAAACAGAAACAGAACTTCATTCATTTATACATGTTTCACAAAATCAAGCAAAGCAATACTGCAAATTGATACACATCAAGTACATCCAAGTAAGTAAGTTCACTACCTCTTGTCTTGAGTCTTTCTCTTGTACCTTTTCGCAACCTTTGAAGTTGCTTCTTCTTTACTTCTCATGACCCTAGTTATATAGTCATATCATTGGAGCCATGATAAATGAATGTATCATATGGCTAGATGGGCCTTTAATCATAGTTTCGGCAATTTCTACATAATACAATTCTGCATAGTGCAGTTTCATAGTTTTCCAGAAAACTACCAGATTTTCAGTTAAATTTGAAAAATCATAATTAAATCTTTGAAATTCCAAATAGACTAGTTCCAAATTCTATGTAAAGCTCTTTAAGTGTACTTTCATGGAAAAATACCCAAGGCTGGTCACTATTATTACATTTTTCCTAGAAATTCACCAAACTTCCCCTGTTCTAGATTGCATTCTAGAAACAGGACACAAATTTAAAAGTCCATATCTTTTAACCTGCTAGCCCAAAAATTATGATCCACCTATCCAATTAAAGCTCTAGATGTCTACTTTAATTTTGTCAAATTTCATAATTTTTTGGATTAGGTTTGACTAACGAATTTCATTGTACAATAACACTACTTCCAATGAAACAAATCAAACATCATTTCCTTTCAACTTCAAAAATTTCTAGATTTGCATACAAACATCCAAAAATCATGAACTCATAAATTCCTACACAATTTCCTCTTCTAAATCCAATGGAATCATCAAAATTACAAAATTTCAACTCTTCCTCTAGTTCTATACATGGCCGAAACTTATAACCCTGGAAGAGAAGTTGTGTTTTCTTGATTCGACTTGATTAAACTCTTCCTTTCTTTTTAACTTATAATCACATTATTAACCATTTAAACAGCACTTGATCATGATTTATAGAAATTTGGGTAGTATAACCACTTAGGGTTTCATCATCCCAAATTGTAAAACAAGGCAAAATCAACCAACCAAATCACCAAACAATCAACAAGCTATATTCATAAAGATAAGATAGGTTTCTATGCTCACCTTGATTTTCTCTTCCTTCTCACTCTAAAATTGTGGTTTTGTCTCTCTCTAACTTCTTGATTTTACTTGCTACAAGCCATATTCATGAAGCTATAGAGGTTAGAATTGATCTTGCATAAACTAGAAGGCTTAAACACCAAGATTTCTACCTACTTACCTTGAATTTTCTTCTTGAGCTCTCTCTCCTACTATGTTCTTCAGAACTCTTCTCTCTCTTTCTTTCTTAGCTTTGGAAGAAAATGAGCTATGGAAAGAGATAAAAATGCTCTTAAAAATATCTTCCATGTACCTCTTTAAAGGTTTATTATTTTATTACAAATATTTGGCACATATTTCCTTTTTTTACATAAGGCTTTATCCATAAATTCTTCTCTTTCCTTTTGCAAAGAATAGTGATGTAAATGAGTCCTATAAATAGGCAAATAAGCTTCTTGAATTTCATCCATCCATTCCCTTACAATTAATTGCAAAATGACCATTTATTACAAGCTTAACTTTTGACTTTTCAAACTTTCACCTTTTTGCTTAGTTTAATTACTTCAACTTGGCAATTGGAATTCAATCATCAATTCCCTTTTACTCCTGACCAAATGTAATGAAAATAATAGCCCATTGAAAGAGGATAATGAGCTCTTGAAATATCACAATTTACCTATAATTGTTGACTTTTCAACTCCATCTTACTTGGTCACAATTCATTCTTTCTTAATTTAATTTAAGCCAAGCATTTTATTTTACCTTCACCTCCTACTTTATAGACCTTCCATATACAAGCAACAAGAAAAAAAATATGGGCTTTGGATTTAATTTAGTCAAATAACTATTTTGCCCATACATTTTTTGCCATTGCCTTGTTAATTTAACAACTTGCCTAAAAGCTGATAGATTTTTCATCAAACTTTGAAAATTCATATATTTATAGATATCTAATTGTAGTGGTTCCAAAGGCTATGTAACCCTTATTAAGTTTAGTTTTAAGGACAAATATAGCCTTCAGCTAACTAAAAACTCATATTCCCAGAATTTCCATTTTTGGACGCTATCATAGAAGCTTGCCAATTTCACTGGGCTAACTTCAAAAATATATAACTCTTTGTGTATAGCTTTAAATAACTTATATGTACCTATCAATTTAAAGCTTGAGAAGTCTACTTTTGTTCTGAAAAATTTCACATTCATTAGATATCATTTGATTATCCAAAAACAATCACACAACCCGACTGCCACACAGGGAAACACACTAGTAGCAAAGTTTACATTCCTAGGACTCTTGCTAAATTGAGGCTTAGTAGTCCACTTGATTCAGGTTTATTCTTAATCCTCTAATCCCAAAATTTAGGATATTACAACATTTAAGCCCTTTAACATGAAAAAAATAGGTTAAAGTATTGTGATTATCAGAATTTGAGTACTTGTGCCTACAAGTTCATATATCCAATTTTAAATTGATGAATCTAGTTATGTTTGCTTACAGCCAAGACAAGTTATGCTTTCTTAAAGCTAATGGAGTTATGCCAATGAGGTTTGGCACAGTTGGTTAAGGTCTTGCCACCCCGATCACAAGGGAGTGTGTTCGAACCCTCTGACTGATGGGGAGACCTCATTGGTAGGCGATCTCGTAAGTCCCTTGTAAGTGCTCGAAGAGCCCTGGGGCCGTGCCCTGGCCTTGGTAGGGGATTGGTGCCGAACCTATCTAAACTTTTTACTATCAAAAAAAAAAAAAAAGCTAATGGAGTTACTCCATTAAAGAGGGATGGGGTGGGTTGATAGTAAAAGGTGCACAGGCAAAGGAAAATGGAAGTTGCTTTTTTTTGGGTCTTTATTTGGTCATGCTTTTGGGGTTTGCAGATTTTAAATATAACTTGCCTTATTTGTGTAAGTCAAATTCTTCTGCTGAAGGCACCCATAAAAAGTCACACAAACTGTGCACATACAGAGAGTCATTGGTCTTTAAAGAGAAGTTGATATGACTAAGCATGAATGACTTATCTATGACCATGCCTAAATAAAAACTAACTACAAATCCTTTTTCCATGTACATCCTGCTTAGTCTTATTTTGTGATAAGAAAGTGTCCTTTCAAATGGAAAAGCATAATGTATATATTCGCGATCAAGTCGTGAAGCATGCGCATTTGGACTAAAGGATGACACAATATAATCTGCTCTAGAATTATGCGAGTGCCGCGAGAATCAATTATGCAGATTGATGAAAAATAGGCTTCTTTAGAGTGATGTATAAACACATAACTTACATGTTTATTGCTATTGAAAAGTTTTCGATAGGATAGTTAAGGGGAAGCCCAACTTTTCGGTACACATTAAATTTTTCATGATTTTATTTTTTAAAAAATGTGAATGGGAAGCCGAAGTTTTAATGTTAATGAAAACTTATCCGTCATTAACTTTGTCTCTCTTTGTACCGTACATATTACTACTCCCACAAGCTTGAATAGATGTATATTTTTGGGAAAATTGCACTTAAGTCCCAAGCAAGAGAAAATAAGAGTAAAAGTCCCTTGAAATCTCAAATTTACAGTAAAATCCCATGGGACATTTGTGTAACATACTGAAATATTGACACTCGGTATTACTTGTTAATATATTAGTCGGAAGAAGCTCACTAGTACCAAGTATCTGTGTCTACCGCCATTTTCCAATAAAATGGACATTTGACAAACACCTATTTGTTAATTCATAAAGTAATAATTAAATAATTAAATAAATTAATTTTTATTTTATGTGGGGACCATAAAAGATGACACCTCATAAGTGGAACTTGTAACATCCTGAATTTTAGTGACTAATATTCCTTGTATTTAAGGGAATAAAATGGTGAATATTCATGACCATAAGAATTAAATATGGAAATAGAAAGGTGAACAGTGCTGCCAGAGTAAGTTCCGGTGTGTTAGAACCGGCTATCACCCAAGAGGGGGGGTGAATTGGGTGTATAATAAAAACTTAAGATCTTTTGAAATCTTTTCGTATCTTAATGAAAGCGGTAAGTATGAAGGTTTATAAATCAACAGTTAGATTAAATAATATTTGCTGGAAATATAAGAGTTTAGGGAAGAGAATATGCAAACTGTGATTTATCCTGGTTCGGTCCAATCTGTGATGGCCTACGTCCAGTCCCCAGGCTCCTCCTGAGATTTTCAAATCCACTATCTTCTTGTTTAATCCGGTCACAAGAAAAGCCTTTACAATCCCACAAGTTTAGCCGGGTACTTGTGAAACCTTTTACAAATCTCTCACTGAAATACTCCCCCTTACGGCAAGTCTTACGAGCAGAGCAATCCCGAAGATCTTTCTCTCCTGCTTACTCATGCAAGTCTTACGAGCAGCAACGTTCTCTCCTGCTTACACCCCTGTAAGTCTTATGAGCGGCAACGTTCTCTACTGCTTGCACCTTGTAAGTCTTACGAGCAGAATGTCTTACTGGAAATTCTCTCTACTGCTTCCCCGTAAGAAAATCAACCCTCTCAAGGTCCCTCTACCTTGAGATCAACTCAGAAATATAGTTGAAAGTGTTTACAGACTCTCTCACAGAGTGGATATAATGCTCACTGAAGTACAATACAAATAATCACTCTCTCAATGAAAAGTAATATTGAAACCGCAGAACAGAGAGTGTATGGGTAGAAGCAGAGGATTCACATTTCTATGTAGTTGCTCGCTGTCTCAGTTTTTCTCCGTTTTTCTCTATTGCCCATCAATATTGAATGCTTTCTCATTTATAGTTGATGAAGATGATGACCGTTGTGAGTATTCGTCCGTTGGAGTCCCATTGCTTCATTTGAACGTTTGAGCATATTTGAAAAACAAGCTCCTGTCCGTTGTGGAGCAAAGTGGAGCGTCTTAGTTGAATAGCAGAAAGATTCATTTTGAGCTGTACATCACGTTGTGGAGCGTTTTGTGTTTCAGACAATTTTTCATGGTGGGTAATTTGCTTGTCGTGGTTGGTAACCGCCATTCGGTGTGTAATGATGAAGTCCACTGTAATTGACTTTAAATTTGAATTTGTAATCCGAACGTTTAATATCCTGTTCCACACTTGAAAAATATGTTAGCTAACATTTAGAATCAATAACAAGTGAAAACACACTGATTTAATAACATGTAACCATATTCGGATTGTTCGCTGTGAGACTTGGTGTTTTTGGTCTTCTGAGAGTATCACTCGAGCATGAATGACTCACTTCGAGTGATCTCCTTATTTTCCTTCATATGCTTCACTTCACGGGTTGTGCTTGCATAGGATTTCAGAGAGACAGAATTCTCAATCGCGAGTGAAATGGGGTCTCACTCGAGCACAACTTCCTCTGCTCGAGTGATCTTGTATTTTCCACTGGGAGTGTCTTCTCTGGACAGCACTCGCAGCTCTTCACTCGCATCTGCTCGAGTGAATTCTCGACATCACCCGAGCACAAAACGTCCTGCTCGAGTGCGCCTTAAGTTTTCACGTACATGCTTCTTCTCGAGTTATCACTTCCATGTCAAAACTTCCATGTGCTCGAGTGAGAAATGATCCAATGCTCGAGCATAGATCCTAGTGCTCGAGTGAAGCAATTTTCTTCACGTTTCAGTTGCTTCTGGACATCACTCGCACAACATTTTCAAAGAGTCAGTTTTTACTATCGCGGGTGATGTGGGCCCGCTTTAGAAAAAATTTGTTCATTTGATTCAAATGATGTATCATAAGAATGCTCTTGCCATATGCATTCCAATGCAACAAGAATCAGCTCCAAACTCCTTGTATTCTGCAAGTTATGATCGAAAGAGTGTATATTTCGCTAGTCTGCACAAGCATCAACTTCCAGAAGACATAGCTCCTAGAATATACGTTCAAATTATGCAAATTACCTATCCATGGAAAGCTCTTTGAGTCTACTTTCATTTGGCACTGGTCTCATCTCAATCCGATGTGTGGTTTGTGAGTTATACTCAAAATACCGAACCTATGTCAGAAAGTGACGGTGATTTCAGTTTCATTTTTGACGAATCATATCTCCTTCATTTTATCTTCTTTCAATGTGATTCTGGTGCCAATTTTACGTGTGGGGAGTTTTCTTTCATATGCCGCTGGTTTCGGGTCAATCCGACATGTGGTTTGAGAAATATGATCAAAATACCAGACCTCGCTCAAGCTGAACGTAAAACAGAGTAGAACAGAGTATTCACCCGTGCTCGAGTGAATTGGTCTGTGCTCGAGTGAGTTCTTCCTGTGCTCGAGTGAAACACCTTGTGCTCGAGCATAACTCCTCTAGAAGTGCCAAAACTCATATATAAGTCATTTTAGCTTCATATTAACATATTCCAACCATTATTTGATCATAGAAACCTCCGGTATCATAATAGAAACCTCCAGTATCACTTCTAACAACTTGAATCTTGATCTTCTTGTAAGATCTAACAAGTTCTTCATTCTTCATAATCCAAGTAAGCATCTCCTTGACTATCTTCAATTTCTTTCTTCTTCTTCCTCTTGTTCATTTTCATTAATTCAATCTTCTTCATTCTTTGCTTGACTAATCTACAAAATATGTAACATTAAATATAGTAGTTAGTCAAAGAAATACATTATATGAACTTTTTGCTCTTATCACTTAATATCTATATTTGACATCATCAAAACTAATCATATCTAACATTCTCCCCCTTTTTGATGATGACAAATCCTTTAAGAAAAATATGTCTGAATGAAGTGCAACATACATATATAATGCAGAGTGCAACATAATGCAACATACATATATAATGCAGAGTGCAACATACATGCAACATACATATTTTTCTTACATTTTTCTCCCCCTATTTGACATCAGCAAAAAGTTTGAGATATATAAGAAAAATAAGGCTTGTGAAGAAGTAAATAGAGAAGAAATTACTTTAATCAAAATGAATGAACCAAGAAAACAATTTACACTCCCCCTATGTGAAAGTACTTTCATTTTTAATGAGAGGGAACTAAAAAAGATTTGGAGAGGTTTTCAAGAAAACTTCTATAATCAAGATAAATAAAATATATGAAACGTATTCTTGAAATGTAAAGAGTGAAGGTTTAGAAATGCTCATGTAGATTTGGAAATTGATGAAGCGCTCCATGAAGTCCGTTGCTTTATCCTTTGGCAATGCTAGGTCATGATGATGTACACCACACTTCTGTTATGCAACTCAATATATATTCATGTGGTTGCCAGGATTCTCCAATTGAGTTGAGCTTCTGTTTAGCATGTTCAATGCTCTGTTATATTGCTTTGAATGTTGTAGCCAATATATATTCCATGACAGAGCATTAAAAACATCCTCAAGGTTGATAGAGTCTTCTTGTAGTATGTTGAGGAATGCTATTTCACACAACAAATTCTCCTGTCATAAATTTAATCTTTCTTTGCAAAGAGAATTGTTAGTTCAATCAAGTAACAAATTATTCCTTTCCATATGATATATTAAAATTAAGATCATGAAAAGAACAATGTAAGAATAACTCATCATCAAAACTAATCAAGACATGGTGAATACAGATGAGTATATTAAAAGGATTTTCTTTCAAATAGGAGATGAACTTTCAACATATAAAACACATGTGAATGTGAAGCTCCCCCTTAATTGATGTATGGTTTTAAAAATTTTCATTGGGAAAATAGTTAATAACTCTCCTGGATTTGAGAAACCATTAGAAACTGTATAGAGAAAATGATTTTGAAAGTATGAATATTTGGAAAGAAATTAAATGGCAATGCTAATAAGAGGTTTTAAGAGATATAACCCAATATCACCTGAGTGGTTACTTGAGTGATTCTACTCAATCATGACTCGATTGTATACTCAAGTGATACAACTCAAGGATTTTGAATTAAGCAAGAATACAATACCTCACTCGAGTAATATCATAATCACTCGAGTTATAATTCTCTGTAGTCCATTGATGCATCATGTCCTAGTCAATATCGAATGATGTGACTGATACTGAGGGATTCAGAAGTGAAGTCTTCTGTGAGCACTTCAGGATACCAATATGAGCTCAGAATAAATATTCAAGGCAACAAGACTTAAAGTGCAAGATTCTAGTTACTCAAAAAATGGATGAAGACAAATGGTAATGCATTTGAGCAACAATATGAGTATATGAATTTATGGATAATGAAGGACATACTCATTGATCCAAATGACTAGAGTTCTAGAATATTATCTCGGTAAGTTATTCCACAATAATGGTTAATGCATTAAGATTCAATGCACTAATGAACATTTATAATGCTTGGAATAATGTGGCCAACTAATGATTTATACATTAGGCACAAGGCTTTCACAAGTTGAATTCTTATCAAGGGAATATACTTGACACTCATATAGATAGTTAACTGGTTTAGACGTAAGGTCTAGCATGTTAAGGAATGAAGAGAGTTCAAGTATTGGATAGCACATTTAAGATCAATGTGTCAATGATGGGAAAATACTTTGATAAATGAATTTGAAGCATTCTGACTTTCATTATAAAAATATTAACTTCCAATTTTGAAACCGATTTAAATGCAAACAAGATATGAATAATTTTCAAATAATGTGTATGCATTTTTATAACAAGATGAATTTGAAATCCAAGTAAATTTATGAAATGTGCATTTCAAATTTCCAATTCATAGAAAAATTATGCATAATTTGGAATCTAGGTACATTTTTGAAATATGCATTTCGAAACTTAAATACATAGAAAGATTATGCACAATTTCACTTTCAGTCTATTTAGCAATCTAAAAACAATTTAAAACCCATAAATGATTGATTGCTAATGATATATAGTAATGAGCAAGAATTTACCACTCAGAATGAGTTGGAAAGAATGAGTATGATGGTTGAGTTTTGAAATTACTGATACAGCGTACCTGGCTTGAGTGTAACTTGTAGACACCCAAGTTAATTTCCATCTCTTTGTATCTTTGTACTCAAGTCCTCCAAGATCACTTGAGTAATCCATGTTTTAAAGCTAATTTATGCATTTGTGTCTGTGGCTTTCATGAGTTCTTGTTGCACTTTCAGGTGAGTTCTCTATGCAGTCGAGGGTGCTCCTATCTCACTCAAGTGTGTGACATTATTCTTGATGAACACGAGAGTGTCTGTAGAGTTTCTACATACTTTGTTAACCCCTGTTTTACAAACTAGAGACAGAGCATAGGATTCAAATATGCACTCGAGTGACCAACCAGTACTCGAGTATTAACATGCCTTGCACTCGAATGTCATGATTCTTTTTCAAATTATTCCTGCAAAAATCACATAACCATTTTTCTTCCTTGGGTATCCAATTCTACTTGGATCCACTTATGGTTAGCTTGAAAGAATCATAATTCACATGCTCTAAGAATATAGTCACTTCAAAGAAATTGAACATAATGAATTAAGTATGACTTTATGCATAAACATTGTTTTCTCATGAAGTATGTATATGCATGACAAGTTAGACTAACTAACATTACAACTCTTTATGTACGATTTTTCTAAAGATTGTGAAAACATAAGTGCAATGCTTATACCTAAGGTAACAAGTAATAAGGTATAAACCTCAATAAATATTACAAACAACAGCATAGGAGGTTTTATCATTGTGTACCTTTGCCTTAGATATTTGGAGGATTGCTTTTGCTTACCCATTGCATCTTTTTTCTGTTTATACTCTGTAACTCCAGCAATAGGTGCCTTGAGAGTTCTCCTTTTTGATATAAATGGTATGAACCTCTTTATTGGCGCATGAGAAACTCTTGGCTTCTTTTTCATCTTTTCTTTACCCTTATGTCCATTTCTTTTCGCATCATCCTGCATACATAAAGTACTAGATGGACATTTTGGTACCCACATATACTTGGGTCCTTGATTATTAGTATTAAACCTTACATGTTTCTTCGGTACCCAAATATACTTATTTCTCACATGGGAATTTCTTCTAATATAGCATGTGTGAGAAATATGACCGGATTTACCACAATAATTGCAAATTGTATCAAGATATACATTATGAAATATCTTGCAAGTATTATGTCGATCATGAGAGTAGAAATTCGAATGGATTTGATTTGAATATTCTTTCTTCCCAACAAACTTTCCAGCATATTTGAAAACATTTTTACTTTTCTCAATAGAATCACCAATTGGTTGAGAAACAAACTTTTGTAAACTCTGAAAATCATTTTTATGAAAATCACACAAAGAATTGGAACTTTTTACCTTAAGTTCATCCATGTTGACTGTATGGAAGTGTTCTATGATTTTCCATCTTCATCATCAACTTCCAATTGTTCATGCATAGTAGATGCGTAGCGTGTAGTTTCACATGAACTGTCAACACTTTCAACTTCGACACAATTGTTAGAAGCATAAATAGAATCAAGAGTGTTCCATATATGTTTAGCATTAGAACAAAATCTAATTTTCTCAAAATCATTTTCGGTTAAAGCACTATACAGAATTTTCATTGCTCTAATGTTCAATGAAAACATTTTCTTTTCACTTTCTGTCAAATCCTTTCTTGGTTTGAAATCAAAAACATTTGTAAAAACATTCCACATATCAAAATCAAAAGCTTTTATAAAACTAGTCATTCTAGCTTTCCAAAACCAAAAATCAATATCTTTCAAAAGAGGTGGGATTGTATAATCAAAACCTTCTGAAAATATAAAACACCCAAAATTAGCCATTGTAACTCTTGAGACGGTTAAGTCCTTTAAACAAGAGCCCGGGCTCTGATACCAAATGTTAGAACCGGCTATCACCCAAGAGGGGGGTGAATTGGGTGTATAATAAAAACTTAAGATCTTTTGAAATCTTTTCGTATCTTAACGAAAGCGGTAAGTATGAAGGTTTATAAATCAACAGTTAGATTAAATAATATATGCTGGAAATATAAGAGTTTAGGGAAGAGAATATGCAAACTGTGATTTATCCTGGTTCGGTCCAATCTGTGATGGCCTACGTCCAGTCCCCAGGCTCCTCCTGAGATTTTCAAATCCACTATCTTCTTGTTTAATCCGGTCACAAGAAAAGCCTTTACAATCCCACAAGTTTAGCCGGGTACTTGTGAAACCTTCTACAAATCTCTCACTGAAATACTCCCCCTTACGGCAAGTCTTACGAGCAGAGCAATCCCGAAGATCTTTCTCTCCTGCTTACTCATGCAAGTCTTACAAGCAGCAACGTTCTCTCCTGCTTACACCCCTGTAAGTCTTATGAGCAGCAACGTTCTCTACTGCTTGCACCTTGTAAGTCTTACGAGCAGAATGTCTTACTGGCAATTCTCTCTACTGCTTCCCCGTAAGAAAATCAACCCTCTCAAGGTCCCTCTACCTTGAGATCAACTCAGAAATATAGTTGAAAGTGTTTACAGACTCTCTCACAGAGTGGATATAATGCTTACTGAAGTACAATACAAATAATCACTCTCTCAATGAAAAGTAATATTGAAACCGCAGAACAGAGAGTGTATGGGTAGAAGCAGAGGATTCACATTTCTATGTAGTTGCTCGCTGTCTCAGTTTTTCTCCGTTTTTCTCTATTGCCCATCAATATTGAATGCTTTCTCATTTATAGTTGATGAAGATGATGACCGTTGTGAGTATTCGTCCGTTGGAGTCCCATTGCTTCATTTGAACGTTTGAGCATATTTGAAAAACAAGCTCCTGTCTGTTGTGGAGCAAAGTGGAGCGTCTTAGTTGAATAGCAGAAAGATTCATTTTGAGCTGTACATCACGTTGTGGAGCATTTTGTGTTTCAGACAATTTTTCATGGTGGGTAATTTGCTTGTCGTGGTTGGTAACCGCCATTCGGTGTGTAATGATGAAGTCCACCGTAATTGACTTTAAATTTGAATTTGTAATCCGAACGTTTAATATCCTGTTCCACACTTGAAAAATATGTTAGCTAACATTTAGAATCAATAACAAGTGAAAACACACTGATTTAATAACATGTAACCATATTTGGATTGTTCGCTATGAGACTTGGTGTTTTTGGTCTTCTGAGAGTATCACTCGAGCATGAATGACTCACTTCGAGTGATCTCCTTATTTTCCTTCATATGCTTCACTTCACGGGTTGTGCTTGCATAGGATTTCAGAGAGACAGAATTCTCACTCGCGAGTGAAATGGGGTCTCACTCGAGCACAACTTCCTCTACTCGAGTGATCTTGTATTTTCCACTGGGAGTGTCTTCTCTGGACAGCACTCGTAGCTCTTCACTCGCATCTGCTCGAGTGAATTCTCGACATCACTCGAGCACAAAACGTCCTACTCGAGTGCGCCTTAAGTTTTCACGTACATGCTTCTTCTCGAGTTATCACTTCCATGTCAAAACTTCCATGTGCTCAAGTGAGAAATGATCCAATGCTCGAGCATGGATCCTAGTGCTCGAGTGAAGCAATTTTCTTCACGTTTGAGTTGCTTCTGGACATCACTCGCATAACATTTTCAGAGAGTCAGTTTTTACACTCGCGGGTGATGTGGGCCCGCTTTAGAAAAAATTTGTTCATTTGATTCAAATGATGTATCATAAGAATGCTCTTGCCATATGCATTCCAATGCAACAAGAATCAGCTCCAAACTCCTTGTATTCTGCAAGTTATGATCGAAAGAGTGTATATTTCGCTAGTCTGCACAAGCATCAACTTCCAGAAGGCATAGCTCCTAGAATATACGTTCAAATTATGCAAAGTACCTATCCATGGAAAGCTCTTTGAGTCTACTTTCATTTGGCACTGGTCTCGTCTCAATCCGATGTTTGGTTTGTGAGTTATACTCAAAATACCGAACTTGTGTCAGAAAGTGACGGTGATTTCAGTTTCATTTTCGACGAATCATATCTCCTTCATTTTATCTTCTTTCAATGTGATTCTGGTGCCAGTTTTACGTGTTGGGAGTCTTCTTTCATATGCCGCCGGTTTTGGGTCAATCCAACGTGTGGTTTGAGAAATATGATCAAAATACCAGACCTCGCTCAAGCTGAACGTAAAACAGAGTAGAACAGAGTATTCACCCATGCTCGAGTGAATTGGTCTGTGCTCGAGTGAGTTCTTCCTGTGCTCGAGTGAATCACCTTGTGCCCGAGCATAACTCCTCTAGAAGTGCCAAAACTCATATATAAGTCATTTTAGCTTCATATTAACATATTACAACCATTATTTGATCATAGAAACCTCCGGTATCATAATAGAAACCTCCAGTATCACTTCTAACAACTTGAATCTTGATCTTCTTGTAAGATCTAACAAGTTCTTCATTCTTCATAATCCAAGTAAGCATCTCCTTGACTATCTTCAATTTCTTTCTTCTTCTTCCTCTTGTTCATTTTCATTAATTCAATCTTCTTCATTCTTTGCTTGACTAATCTACAAAATATGTAACATTAAATATAGTAGTTAGTCAAAGAAATACATTATATGAACTTTTTGCTCTTATCACTTAATATCTATATTTGACATCATCAAAACTAATCATATCTAACACGGTGAGGCAGTAAGATTTTCATGTGAATGTGAACAAAAAAAATGATGTTTAAAAATTATGAAATTTTGTAGGAAAAAAGTAGACATGCTAAGCTTTAATATGATAGGTCATGGGTAATTTTTGGAGTTGTATACAAAAAGTTATGGATTTTTGAAGATAGCCCAGGAAAACTGTTTATTTTCTGGAACAGCATCCAAAGACTAAAATTCTTGGAATTGTGATCTTCTAATTGGCTAAAGATTATACTTTTCCTTGAAACTAGACTCAATAAGGGTTCTATAACCTTTAGAATCACCCTAATTTGATATTTACAAATTTAGTTATGCTTTTTCAAAGTTTGGGTAGAAAATCCTCCGAAAATCCGAAAAAGAAGAAAAATGTAATGGCAAACCTATTTTTTCAAACAAGCACCAAATTAATTATTTTCCAATTACTTGAAATTTATTTCAATTAATTAAGGGAAAAAACGGGGGAAAATATATTTGGACTATTTTAGTCAAATAAATATGAATTTATGGAAATTGGAGCAAAAGTGTAAATTTGACTGAAATTGTGACTTAACGTGTACACGTAATTTAAGCAAGTTATGAAGTCAATTGAGACCAATGGGAAGGACACCTAGGCATCTCTTAAATGTAACAAGAAGAGCGAAATGTTAGATATATGTTGATTGAGCTTATGACACAATTGGATGAGGATAGAAATTATTGCATGAAAAATTCAAAAGTTGGAATTTTTGAAATTAGATAAATGATTAAAAAATAATATAAGATAAGATATAAGCCTTCTCCTTCCTCCTACAGCCCCAAAACTGACATCCCATGTTCAGCAAATAGAAAGAGAGAGATAGAGAGAGAGAGAGAGAGAGAGAGTTAAGAGAATTCTAATGAGAGAAGGAGGAAGAAATTCATGAGATAGGTCGATTTCTTCGGTAAAAGATAAGAATGAGCTTAAGGTAATCTCTGAAACTTCGAATATTGATTGTTCTGGTTGCTGTGAGTAATTTAATCAATAAAATTCAAATTAATTTGCTCTGATTTTGAATTTGGGAAATGTGGTGTCATAAACGTTATGCTTCCCAAATTGAGTCTAAATGGTGGTTTTAAAGTAATTAAATAGTTAATAAGGTGGTTAGGAGTACAAAGAAGCAAGCCTGGGAAGCCGGAATTAGAAAACCCCAAATTTCCCTAGAGATTCTTAGGATTCGGTCAGTGCTGTTTAGAAGGGTTAGAGTTGGATTTTTGACCTTTTGATGATTCCATTGAGTTCAGGAGGGAAAATTAGGTGGAGTTACAGTTGGTCACTTTTTCAGAAAAACCCGAAAAAACATAATTACCAAAATGCCACTGAAACCTTGAAATAAGGGCTGCCAAGGGCATTCTTATCTTTTGACAGTGAATTTGGTAATTCTGAGTTCAAAAATGGATTCTTTTGACAAAAATATGTCAAAATAGCCTTAGTCAAAATTTCTAGAAAAGTATGGTCGGATCGAGTACGGTGAGGCCAAGCTGGGTCTTGAGGGGCATTTTGGTAAATTTTTACAATAGACTAGCATAACCACCAGAAACACTATGGAAGTGTCTAAATTGTACATTTGAAATTTTATGACCAAGTAGAGAGCCTAAGTTGTTGGCACACATACCGAGGAACACTTATCAAGATGGGAAAAGGTTTAAGGTAGGGAACTTACCTCTCCTGCATGTATTTGATATTTGTACTAGTACATTGATGCATGTTATTGCTTTGCTTGATTATGTGAAACATATATAAATGATTGAAGCTCTGTTTCTGTTTATGCTATGGATATAAGTATGTTGTTTGAAACATTGAGTACGCAAATATGTCATTGTGTTATCATGAGTTTATGTAAATCAAGCATGTCATGCATTAAGCACTTATCCTGCATGTATATTAGTACCATTTCCTATTGAGATTCTCTAAAATCTAACCCTCCCCTACCAACAATTTAGACAGGTGGAAGCAGAAGAAAATGGCTCTAAGGGTAATGATGTAAGTTCCGGCCACATACACTCTTGGTTCAGACTAGGAAGTGGAATTGGTTATTTACAGACTATTGATTATTTTAAAGGTCTATAATCTTATATATAACCATGTTGGGAATTTTTGTATTATAATCAAGCACATTGTATCGATAATATCAGTATATTTATGCTATTTCTATGTTGCCCACCAAACCGCATATTGTTTTCCTCAAATACTCTAAAAAACATGAAAATAAGATAAGGGTGTGACGACTCGAGGAAATCCCATGACTTTCTTTCCCCTAATAAAGTGGACATATGGCACTATCTTATGGTGGAAGACCAAAAATGTGCTTTTTCACTTTTGCATTGGTGTATCCCCAAGTGACACATGTCTTCTCATCGTTGAAGTTACTTTTTACTTTATATGTTGGCTAAATGAGAGCATGACACTTATCCCCTTATGATGATAAAGTCACTTTACCTTTTATGTTGTCATCACCAGAGAGTGCCACCTCACCCCATGTCGGGGAAATCCACTGGTCTCCGATCTTGTCACTCGACTAATTTTCTCGAACATTGAACCCGGGAGCTGGGGAAAACCATCAGACCTCACTTTCCCTGACAAGTTAGATGGCTAAAGGCCCGAGAAAAGAGGCGGCACTAGTATAGAAAATGGCTTTTAAACCGGAACATTTAGACCGGTTATATTGGATAAGGTCTTAAAAATATGAATGGTGGTATTTTTGTAATTATAATAAACTTTTAAGACCGGTTATATTGAAATAAGGTCTCAAAAATACTTTTTAGACCGGTTCCAATAACAACCGATCTTAAAAAATATACAATTAAAAAAATATGTAATATATTTTCTAGACCGATTCTAAACATAATCGGTCTAGAAAATATTATCTGAATTAAATGAAATTAAAAAAATAAAATATTTATTATTTTTAAGACTGGTTGTAAATAAAAACCAGTCTCAAATACTAAAACTTTAAGACCGGTTATTAATAAGAACCTGTCTTAAGAAGTTGTATTTTTAAGACCAGTTATTTATTAAAAACCGATGTAAAATATTAATTTTAAGACCAGTTTTGTATAACAACCAGTCTTTAAAACTGACCTAAATTTCAGCTAGTACCTAATTTCAACTCTGAAATCTAATACTCAAGCACATCTTGCAAACCCCTCCCTCAGTTCACAACAGCTCCTCTTTTTGCTTCTCTCCTCCATCCTTAACCTTCACTATTGTCAAAGCAGATCTATAGTTGAATACATTACCGTAAGGCTATCATCGTTTGTTCCCTTCGATTGGTTTCATTCTTAACCTCATTTTAATTGTCAGGTTTGTGTTTCAATTGTTAGGCCTTCAATTAAATTAATGGTTTCATTTTTGGGTATTTTATTGAAATTGTGAAATCACTTGACCTCCGTTTTCTTTGTTTAATTCTTGCAGCAAGTCATCAACTTACTTTTTAAGAAGCGTCCAAAGCAATTCAGGATCGGAGGTGCATTGCCTCCTAAGAGAGACCTTACTCGATTCGTAAACTGGCCAAACACTTTTCAAATCCAAAGGAAGAAGAGCTATGGAAAATTGACTGAAACTTAGGATTCCTGATTTTTTAATCCTGACTCTGGTTTGTCTTCTGTCATATCATTCAAAGTAAAAGCCTAATTGGGACTTTTAATTTGTAGGATATTTCTTTCTTCTTGTTGACACATCTGAAGGTTATAAATCAGTAGAATAATTCATCTCGTTATATATGTTAAATGATAGTAACTTTATTGGCATCTTTCTTCTGTGGACCAGGTGTATTTTATTGTTGTTAATTATTCTGAAGAGTTTTACTATATGCATGTGTCTGAGGTTAATGTCCTTATGTTGTTACTAAGAGGATATAATAACTGAAAAAAATTTGATGTTATATAACCTTCTGAAGTGGAGTTCAATCTCTTTAACGGTTACTAGAAAATTTCGAATTTCCTTAACAAGTTCTTTTGAAATAAAGGAAAAGGAGCCAAAAGTAATCAATTTATTCCTTAAAAGTGTGTTTCTTAACAGAGGATTATAGCAGTATCACTACTTGTGCCTTTAATTTTGTTAATTTCATTCTTTCCATAATTTGGTTTTCCCCCATTTTTCCCTTTCCCCTAAGCTTATGATGAAATCTTCAGTCCTTCATCGATTAATTTTAATTTATCTTAAACCATCATTATCCTTAAATAGTGTCCTTAAAGTGAGGATAGTGAGTCATCCTAGTGAGGGTACTCCAGATCCAACTAATGTTAATCAAAGCGAGCCTAGCAATATTCTGAGGGAGGAATAAAGTGAGCTACGTAATCAGCCCATACGAAGGGATAGGAGAGGCACCCGATCGAGAGATATTCCCCTCAATCAGAATACTAGGGAAAAGATTCCAATTGAGTTTGATAGATATTGAAAACCAATTGGGCCTAATGTAAGCCGATATAAGAGTTTTGTCGGCCTCTTAGCAAGAAATAAGCCTAGCATCTTAATAGAGCAATGGAAGAATATAGATAAAAGTACACATATTTGGGAAACTATCCTGCTCACTTATGGCAATCTTGAGAGTGAAATCTTATACAACAAGACAATGACGTATTGTGATGAATGCTAGAGGAAGTTTAAGACAAGTCTAGCCAATAATTATGTGCATATTGAGATGGAAGAAGGTCAACCTCATCCTAATCTATGCGACAAGTATTCTTATAGTGACTAACACACTTGGTAAGAATTTAGACGGCTTCGGACTACTCCAGAAGCATTGGTGAGTTGCCTTATTTTGAATTTGATTTACTTATGAATTTTGAATTTTCTTTATTGAATGTAACCATAATTTTGATTTCTTATTCAAAGGAAAAAAGGAAAAAGGCCCAAGAGAGTGGTAGAAAGACTGATTGCCCCCATACAATATCTCATGGGGGTTATGCAAAGGCCGAAAAAGACTTGTTGGTGGCCAAATGGAAGAGATTGGAAAAAGCAGCTCAATCTGATCTTTCTATTCGTTTTTCTCCACCATCTCCGATATGTCACAAAGAGAAGTAGTTGTTCGCTCAACAAAAGAGGAGCGGGTCTTATATGAGTGAACAATCTCGTATAGTTGGTGAGAAAATTGTAAGTATTATTGTTTTTATTAATTATTTAGTAAACAAATTTCTTACTAACACTTGTCATCTGTGTCTTACAGGAGGAACTTAAAAGAAAACAAGCCGAGGGATCATTTAGGTCATATGGGAGGAATGCCATCTTGATCATAGCTATAGGAAAATAGGAGCATCACGGCCGTGTCAGGGGAGTTGGAGGAGGGGTAGGCATAAGGGATTACTTTGGAGCAGCCCCTTGCCATTCCTCAAGTACGGTGACTAGGGAGGAGATGGAGCATGTGTTGGCCACTGTGAGTTGGAAGCAAGGGTCGAGGAAGAAGTATCATTTGATGTACGATTTGAAGAAAGGTTCAGTAAGATGAAGGAGGAATAGATTATCATGGTTAGTGCATGACAAGATACTAGTGCTCCCCCAACATATTCCCTAAACCCTAAATTGAGCACTCAAGGGAGTTGTATTGGTTAGTCATCAGAGGCTCCTAGAAAAGAAATTGGTGAGCCTTGTGACCTATTTGTGAAAGATCCTCTGAGATGATTAGTTACACGGGGTGGGTGCACAACTTGGGATCAACTGTCCACCACCAAGAAATAAAGGATGATCAAGTCTGAGTGGCATTTGAAGAGGTGATCGTTCCAGATGTACTTCTCCCTATCCCTGTTGATGACTTCAAGATTGTGAGTAATGTCCTCAACTCCAGTAAAAAAACCTTGTTTCTGATCTAGTTGAGGAATCCTTGATCACAGCCCAGCCACCTACACCTCTCTCCAGTCAAGATGTTTCACAGCCTCTATTGAATGTCATGCAGTGAGTGATTTTGATGGCATATGATACGTCTTTTCGAATGGGAAATTGGCCTACTGGGTCAGCCGTTGGCAAGTCAAGGGTGTAATGCTATCTTGAGAGGGATGATTTAATATCCCTGGTAGCTCCTCAACAACAGCTTACAGTTTCGATTGTCTAACTATTTTTAACGTAAGTATCTTCTCCAATTGGAAGTAAATATTTTATAAATTATGCCGTTAAACTTTGATTTGTGTGCTTGCATTATTATAGGTACATGAATCATAGGTTGATTTCCTCTGGCAAAACTGATAAATTTGGATTCATATGCCTAGTTCAACTCCACGACAAAGGGACCATTACTGCTATCAGATACACATACTTATCACATAGGCTTAGTGAAACCCCTGTTAGAGCAAGCGTTTCACCCAAGAGGGGGGTGAATTGGGTGATACTAAAATTTCGTTGCAAATATAAAAACTTGATGGTGAATATAAAGTAATAAAGAGTAAGGAGAAATATCACCGAAGTGTACACCGAGAGTTATACTAGTTCGGCCACAACCACTTTGACCTACGTCCAGTCCTCAGAGCTTCTCTGAGAGTTTCACTATAACTTCCAAGATTCAGTGGGTTCTTGGCACCTCAGTACAAGCAAGTTCCTTCACCTGGATACTCGCTCCCCCTTACAAGTTGTGATCCAATCCCAACTCAAGGTTCCACAACCTTAAGTTATCTCAATAACAAATATTGAGTTTGAATGAAATATCTCTCTCATAGAGTGAATAAGAATCACTGAAGCATAGAATTACAAGTATAATATAAAACAGAGTAGTGAGCTTGATAATGCGTTCATGTGTGTTCTCTTATCCTATTTCTCTGTTTGGATGTTCCCATATATATAGGTGTGTTGGTAATGAACGTTGGAACATTTTCTTCTCGTCTGTTAGAGTGTACGCAGCCACTGTTGACTTTTCCAGTATTTGAAAAATATCCGTTTGCGGTAGGTGGCGGTAGGTGACATTTGAACGTTGCTTTTGACTTTCTTTATTTGGTAACATCTCTTCATTGTTTATCTGTTAGATGCTAAGAATACTAATACAATGAAAGGTTAATCATATAGGAAACAAATCAATGAATGCTGGAATGAATTCTCAAAATCTGAACTTTCATACTCGAGTAGTTATTCGAGTATTCATTAAAGTTTACTCGAGTACATACTTGAGTATCATCGGGAAAACTTTGATAAACTGCAAGTCAATAAGCAAACATAACATTACTCGGGTAGTGCATGAAGTAAACAAAATTTCAAATCTTTGGAAATACCTGTTTACTCAGGTACTTACTCGAGTATGGAAAACTTTTCTTCATTAGTTACTCGAGTACCAACTCGAGTAAACCCTCAAATAAACTTTAGGTTACTCGATGCTTTACTCCAATAATGTTGGCAGGATTTCAAGGCTGAGAGCACTTCAAGTTTGATTACCTTATTACTCGAGTCCTTACTCGGGTAAACATAAATTTTCTACATAGTTTACTCGGGTAGTGACTTGAAGTTCTCTTCCAACTAACTCTTCATACTCGAGTAGTGACTTGAAGTAAAGGGTGAGAAAAACATTTCATGTTATTCGAGTAATACCTTTAGGTTTTGCTTACCACAGTGAGTTACTCGAGCAGCTCCTTGAGTAATATTGGTAGGGTTGAGAATGCCGAGAGCAACAAATTTCTTGAAATAGAGTAACTTGTGTACTTACTCGAGTATCATTGGCAGAGATGAAAATGCCGAGAGTAACTGGAAGTACTTGACATGGTTACTCAAGTAGCTACTCGAGTAACGTTGTCAGGCTGAGAGCAACTCCAAGTGAATTACCTGGTTACTCGAGTAGCTACTCGAGTAACGTTGGCAGGCCGAGAGCAACTATAAAACATTTACCTTATTACTCGAGTGCTTACTCGAGTAACGTTGGCAGGTTACTCGAAGGTTGACCTGGTTACTTCAAGTTTCTGTCTCATTACTCGAGTAGCTACTCGAGTAACCCTTTAGAAAATTTGCCAATAATGAAGTATCTCAGCTTTTTCTCTTGGCCTTTCTTCATTACTCCAATGCTTACTTCAAGTGATGATTTTCCCTGTTTTTACTTTGTTCAAACTTATTTGTTTATCAAATCTTTTTCATGCCATTCTTTGTTATCATCAAAATATGGGATCTAACATTCTCCCCCTTTTTGATGATGACAAAACTTGGTGATTTTGAACAAGATTTTTTAAAGTAAATTATCAAATAAACACATCTTGAACTTTCAATGTTTATTTTGAAAAACTTTGTTAAGTGTAAATTCAAAGTGTTTTTAAAATCATAACATATACCTTGCATACATAACACACTCATTAGTCCCACAATGTATTATAATTTAAAAGCTAAAATGGACTTCAAATAAATTCATAACTTAAGTAAACTTGCATTAAACTTAAAGTTACATTACAAATGAAAAAGTTATAAGTTAAAAAGGCTCCCTAAATCCCATATACACCCATATACCTAAAAAGAAACAGAAACTTCCACAAAATCACTCTCAAGTTCTTCTCCCCCTTTTTGTCTTTATCATTCAAGAGGAGGATTGGAAGGCTTGACCATGGAGATAAGCTTCACTGGAAGATCCAAAGAACCATCTGAACCAGAAGAATCAAAAGAACTAGAAGATTCTGGTTCAGGAAGATTAAGTGGAGGGATATGGATGTCATCTCTGGGAGGAATAGGAGAAGGCTGGTAGATGATCATAGTGGTAGTCTCAATCTCTGGAGTATGATAATCAGAGGATGAGGGAGATATCTCCTCTGTATGAGTAGGAGAAGGAATGGGTGTAGGAGTAGGTTGGGGCTGAGCTCTGGGAGGTGAATCCTCAATGACAATATGAATGGTCTCATTGGTTTCAGGATTATCCACTGAGCATAGGATATCTTCAGGTCTTGGCTTAGGTGGACTAGAGACTTTAGGAATAAGTGGCTCAACCATAAAGTGATGAAGGTCAGATGGGATGTTCTTTGGAGGTGGAGAAGTCTCATATGCAGAAGATGATGGACCGGCAGAAGGTCCAGGACCCAAAGAATCCAATCGTGCTAGAATCAACTTCAAGGTCTCTCCCTGGGCATGTTGCTTAGCTAGCAACTCTTCGTGCCTCTTATCCATCTTCTCAACCAGCTCAGTCATCTTGTGATTCATGTGAGTTATTAACTCAACATTTGTGTTGGCAATATCCACATGGAATCCTCTGAGCATATTTTCCATGAAGTGCTGAAGTGTGGCATTGAGGAAAGAGGGTGATGATGTAGTGGCAGCTGGAGCTGACGACTGAGTGTTATCCATCTTTCTAGTCTCAGTCTCAGTCTTCTTCTTCTTCTTAGATCTAGATTCCAGAGGACTCTTGAGAGGAATATCAATATTGAGCTTGCCAATTTGATTCCTCCCAACCGGAGTCAATCTCTCAATATGCTCTTTGTTCTCCAGATCCCATAACTTATTTTCTTTCAGAATGAGTGAGACAATCTGAGGATATGGCATAGGTGTGGTAGCTTTTCCATCTACTCTGTACCTCTTCATTTCAGAGAATATGTACTCCCCCAAATCTTTTTGTTCCTTCAGGAGTAAGGAAGCAAACCATCTATAATCCCTATAAAAAAAGTGGGTATAATTGTTGGCCTTGTTCACAAGGGATCTAGAGTAGATATACTATAGAACCCTGTGATGATCACACATATTACTAGGTTTGAAATTTAAAGGGCCTACAAGCTCACCAGGTTTAAGGACAGAGCAAATTTGGTTTGAGTCAAGTTTGGAGTAAATATCATCTGGAAGGTTCTCTATTCCTAACCACAGATTGAGCCTAGAAGGTGAGATGAGAATCTTTTGGCCTCTAACAGTAGTAGTAATCTCTTCCTCTGCTGAGCTTCTATTGGGTTCATTAAGAATTTCAAGATTACAGTAAAAGTATGTGACTACTTTGGTGCAAAAAGGAAGTCTAATAGAAAGCCAAGGCATAAATGGTTCTAGAAAGGGACTAAGATTATGCTTCAATACCTCCTGAAGTACTTTGAGGTCCACATAGTGTGTCTTGCATACTTTTCTCCTAGAGAATTGAGTGAGGTATTTCTGGGACTCCTCTAGCTTGTTGACATTAAACCCCTTTGGAGGTTTGGTGATCTCCTCTTCTAGCAGTTATGATTTCTTTAAAGACTGCCCCTTCTCAAGCTGATCTAGAATGCCAGCCATTGCCTTAGCCACATTCACATCATATTTGGGCTTTTTAAGAGGTTTTGGTGTGAAAGAGGGAGTTAAGGAATCAGAAGGTGGAGGAGAAAGAGACTTTGCACTTTTGCCTCTCCCAATAGAGGTGCTCTTCTTGGATTGAGCCCTTGTAACTACTGGCTCTTTGATAACAACACCTTTCAGTTTCGGTTGAGGTTGAGGTTTGGGTTAGACTTTGGCTTTGGATCTAGGAGTAAGTTTTCTTCTCTTTTTGGGAGGAGAAGAAAGAGGGTCAGAGAGTTGTGGGGATCCAGAAGAGTCTGTGGGAGTAAGGTTTTTGGTTCTAACCATCTTGAACCAGTGAAAGTTGAAAAACTCAGAAAACAGGGTAAGAAAAACGCGATATAGGGCACAGTGAATTTGAACAGAATAGGAGGTTTTTGGGGTTGAAATTTGATGGGTTATGACGGAAATCAAGTAAGAAAGTGATTGTGAAAAGTTTTTCAGAGAGGACTGGGTGATTTACTCGAGGAGATTTTGTGGAAATGACTGAGTTTGCTACAGATAAAGACATAGAACCTGACGTTACTCGAGGCCTTACTCGAGTAAATTGCATGTTTGCTCGAGTCCATACTCGAGTGATCATACAGAAAATTTTCAAAATAATTCATTTAAATTGCATACCTGGCATGAATAATATTGTAATTATCCATGTATGTTCCCTCGATCATTTTGTAACCAATTTATAGTAGATTTGAGTCATTTCTCATCAAATTGGTGATCTGGACTTGCAGTTACTCGAGTCCTTACTCGAGTAAGCTTCAAGTTTACTCGAGGCTCGCCTCGAGTAACCTTTCATTTTCAGTTTGGACTGTTTAGTTCTCACCAATGAACCGTTTGATTCAAATTCCGAGAAACTTGATATGTTACTTCCAGTTTTGGAAGACCATTACTCGAGTAGTTACTCAAGTAAAGTGCTATTTTACTTCAAGTTGTTCCTCGGGTAATGCTTCACTGTCAGTCATTACTTGAAGTTGGTACTCCAGTAAAGGTGTCCTCTGATAACCTCTGTTTTTATTTCTCAGAACAAAGTTTCAATCTTCCTGCAAAACAAGTTTCTACATACTCCGATGCTTAAATTAGTAATCATCAAAACATTATCAAATATCTTTACTAACATTATAAGAGACTGAAATAACTTACAACTCATTAGGATTTACCATTCCCAATTCTCTTCTAATGTATAGAAATTGATCTTTTGCAAGGGGTTTAGTGAAGATATCAGCTAGTTGAAGATGAGTAGGAATGAATATTACTTTCACATCTTTCTTTTGGACATGATCTCTGATGAAGTGATGTCTAACATCGATATGCTTGGTTCTAGAATGTTGAACTGGATTTTTCACCAAGCTTATCATACTGGTATTATCACAATAGATTGGTATTTCTTTGAGATAAATACCAAGATCTTTTAGTTGTTGTTTTAACCATATCACTTGTTCACAACAACTTGAGACTGCAATATATTCAGCTTCCGTTGATGAAAGAGACACTGTATTTTGTTTCTTGCTGAACCATGAGACAAGAGATCCTCCAAGAAATTGTCCTTGTCCACTGGTGCTCTTTCTGTCTATTTTGTATCCTCCATGATCTGAATCTGAATATGCAACAAGATATTCACTTCTTCCTTCGGGATACCACAGACCCAATTCAGGTGTGTCAGCAAGATATCTAAAGATTCGTTTGACAGTTTCAGCATGTGATTCCTTTGGTGCTGATTGATATCTTGCACATATGCCAACACTAAATTGGATGTTCGGTCTACTTGCCATGAGATAGAGTAATGATCCAATCATTCCTCTGTATTTTGTGATGTTGTAGTCTTTCCCTTTGACATCAGCATCAAGCAACATAGTTGAGCTCATAGGTGTGTCCATTCCATTTGCTTCATCCATTCCAAACTTCTTCAACAATTCTTTCAAATACTTTGTTTGAGATATAAAGATTCCATTCTTTCTTTGTTTGATTTGAAAACCAAGAAAGAAATTCAATTCTCCCATCATTGACATCTCAAACTCTCCCTGCATTATCTCAGAAAATTTCTTGCAGAGATTCATTAGTAGCACCGAAAATAATGTCATCAACATATATTTGAACAATTAAAATATCATCACGTTTTCGTTTTATAAAAAGTGTTGTATCAACTTTTCCTCATACAAAACCTTGATCAATAAGGAATTTACTGAGCCTTTCGTACCATGCTCGAGGAGCTTGTTTTAAACCATATAAAGCCTTTTTGAGTTTGAAAACATGGTCAGGTTTAGTTACATCCTCAAAACCTGGAGGTTGTTCTACATATACTTCTTCCATAATGTAGCCATTTAGAAATGCACTTTTTACATCCATTTGATAGAGTTTGAATCCTTTGATGCATGCAAAGGCTAATAGTACGCGTATAGCTTCCAATCTAGCAATTGGAGCATACATTTCATCATAATCAATCCTTTCTTCCTGATTATAGCCTTTGGCCACCAATCTTGCCTTATTTCTGACAATAATTGCGGATTCATCGAGTTTGTTCTTGAATACCCATTTAGTACCAATGATCGGATGATCCTTGGGTCGGGGTACCAAGTCCTAAACTTGATTTCTTTCAAATTGATTTAATTCTTCTTGCATTTCTATAACCCAATCATTGTCGGATAGGGCTTCATCAATGTTAGAAGGTTCAATCTTAGAAATGAATGCAGAAAAACTTACTTCATTGAAAATTCTATTTCTAGTTTTGATCCCTTCATTCACATCTCCTATGACTTGATCTAAGGGATGACTTTTATTGTATTTCCAGGCTCTAGGTTGTCCTAGTGATTGCTCTTCTTCCTTGGTTTCATTAACTTCTGGAATAAGAGACTTAGAAATAGATTGACTATTTTCTTGATTTAAAAGAACTTCCTGTTCTTCATCAATGGTTTTGTCAGAGGATTCAAATTCATCAAATACAATATGAATTGATTCTTCAACAACACATGTTCTTTTGTTAAAAACTCTATATGCTTTACTTCGGTTAGAGTATCGTAGGAAAATTCCTTCATCAGTTTTAGAATCAAATTTTCCTAAGTTATCTTTACCATTATTATGAATGAAACACTTACAACCGAAGATGTGTAGATGAGCAATGTTTGGCTTCCTTCCTTTATACAACTCGTATGGTGTCTTTCCAAGTTTTGTTCTAATATATGCTCTATTTGAAATATAGCATGTTGTACTCATAGCGTCAGCCCAGAACACTTGAGACACGTTTTTTTCATTCAACATTGCTCTCGCCATTTCAGTGAGTACTCTATTCTTGCGTTCCACGACTCCATTTTGTTGAGGTGTCCTTGGAGCAGAGAAATTGTGATCAATGCCATTAGTATCACAATTTTCTTCAAAGGCTTGATTTTCAAATTCTCCACCATGATCAGTCCTAATACCTGCAATGTACATACCTTTCTCATTTTGCACTTTCTTGGCAAAAACAATAAATTCTTCAAAGGTTTCATCTTTTGATGATAGAAAAATAACCCATGTAAATCTGGAGAAATCATCAACAATGACCAATGAATATAAGTTGCCACCAAGACTTCCAAAAACTAAAAATCTGGGAATAATGTGATTTCAATTAGCAAAAGTCTATATTTTTCCTTGAAAATAGACTTAATAAGGGTTCTATAGCCTTTAGAATCACTCTGATATGAGGTCTACAAATTTAGTTAAGATTTTTAAAATTTAGGGCAAAAAATCTGCCAGAAATTGTCATAAAATCCGAAAAAGGAAAAATTGTGAGATAAGTATATATGTGACTTAGGAAATGTTATGAAGCCAATTTGGGCCTATAAGAAGGACCCTTGGGTGTCATTTTTATTTAGTAAGGGAGAAGAGAAGTAGTTGATATCAATTGGGCTTCAAGACCCAACTTCATGTACATAACGTTTATGTATACAAAGTTGGCATTTTTGGAATTTTGCTTTAATATATGCTTAAAGTAAGATATAATATATTATAAAACACTTCATCCTCTTCCTCTAGCCACCAAACTGATGTGAAACTTCAGCCCAAGAGAGAGAGAAGACTTGTGAAATTCTAGAGATCGCTAGGTAGGTCGATTTCTCTGGTGAATTCATACTTAACATGTATAACTCTACTTCTAAGCTTCTCTTTCATATATTTTAAGGTGTTGGAAGCTCAAATCTTGGTGTGAGGTGTTATGGTTTTTTGACCATACTTGGAAAAGCCAAAGGGAGCTTGAGGTAACTTCCTAAACTTCAATATTTAATTGTTCTAGTTGCTGTAGACAATTTAAATGGTGAAATTTCACCAGATTGTCTTTGGTTTTAAATTTTGGAATTGAGATGAACTAGGGGTTATGCTGCTAAAATTTAGTCTAAATGGTAGTTGTAACCTAATTGAATAGTTAATAAAGTAGTTAGGAGTAGAAAGGAGCACTGCTGCGAAGCTAGAATTAAAAACCCCAATTTTTCCCAAAAAATACCTAAATTTTGGCCAGATCTAGTTAGGGGACTTAGAGTTGGATTTTTAATGATTTGATGATTCCATTGTGTTTAGGAGGGAAAATTAGATGGGGTTAAAGTTAGTCATTTTTTCAGAAAAGCCTGAAAAAGCATAATTATGAAAACACCCCTAAAACCCTTAAAGCGGCGCTGCCAAGGGTATTTTTATCTTTTGGCAATGAATTTGGTAATTCTGAGTTTGGAAATGGATTTCTTAGGAAAATATATATCAAAATAGCCCATTTCAAAATTTCAGGAAAAGTACAATCGAACTGAGTACGGTGGGCAGGGCCGGGTCCTTGGGGCATTTTGGTAAATTTTCAATATAGACTCATATAACCCCCAGAAAAACTATGAAGTGTCTAAATTGTACATTTGGAATTGTAGGACCAAGTTAAGAGCCTAGTCGGTTGCACGCTTTATGTGGCACATGTTTCGAGGCAGAAAAGAGTTAAGGTAGGGAACTTACCTCTCCTACATGTATTTGGTACTTGTACTGGTATATTGATGCATGTTATTCCTTTGCTTGTTTATGTGAAATATATATATGAATGATTGAAGCTCTATTTCTATTATGATATGGCTATAAGTATGTTGTTTGAAACATTGAACATGCAGATATGTCATTGTGTGAGCATGGGTTATGTAATGCAAGTATATCATGCATTAAGCACTTATCTTGCATGCATATTGGTACTATTTTCTTGCAGAGATTCTCTCAAATCTTACCCTCCCCTACCAACAATTTAGACAAGTGAAGAAAGAAGGTATGCTGAGAACAAAGAAGAGAACCATACTAGGGAAATGTAGTAGTGGAACAAAGATGGGAAGGTGTCGGCATTTCACTGGAACGGGTTTTGACATCCTAGTAGCCCTGTGTAGCTACATAATTTGTAATTGTTATATATGATCCCTGAGGGGAATTTATATAATCATGCACATATTATCAGTATATTTATGTTATTCCTGTATTGCCTACCGAACTATACTTTGATATTCCACTGCAAGTCAAAATAAGATAAGGGCGTGACAAGAACAACATTTGAAAATAGTATTGAACACACTGAAACCTAAGCAACTGTATGCCAAGCTAAGCAAATGTGAGTTTTGGCTTTCAGAAATAAACTAGAAGAGGCCAGAGAATATCTTTGAAATATGTAGTTTTATGGGTGTTACTGAAGATTCAAAATGAATTTCTCCATAATAGCTTTGCTTTTGACAAAGTTAACCTGAAAAAGAAAAAAACTCAACATTATCTGTGGGACAGTAATTGTAAGAGGGGCTTCATTAAACTGAAATGTACATGAACGTCAGCACTGATATTAATAATCTCATATCCACTATAGATCTTCGTTATCTTTACTGATGCCAATAGGCATGGATTGGGAAGTGTTCTAATGCAGTATGGTCATGTATTGGCATATGCAACTAAATAATTAAAGCCTCATGAAAAGAATTATCCCATACCTGATCTTGAGTTAGCAGTAATTGTGTTGCACTGAAAATCTAGAGACGCTATCTCTATGGTGCGACTGTAGAGCTATACTGTGACCACAAGAGTTTGAAACATTTATATGATAAAAAAGAACTAAATATGAGAAATCACAGATGGATGGAGTTGCTTAAAGATTACAATCTGGAAATAAAATATCATCTAAGAAAGTATAATATCGTTGCTGACGCATTGAGCAGTAAAATAGTGCACGTGGCAACCATGATAATTCAAGAGCAAAAATTGATCAAGGATTTCGGAGATCTTAATTTTTCTAAGTAGATTTTGATTAGTAGTAATAATGTCAGTGAGACATATAATGATCTGAGAATGACTTGAGAGCTATAATTGAAGAAGCTCAAATGCAGGATAGACAAGCCCAGTCTATCAAAGAGATGATTGAACATGGAAAAACTCAAGAACATGATTTGTCACCAAGTGGATTAGTCAGATACAAGAAGCGGGTTTATGTTCCACCACAACTAGAGTTAAAATGACAAATCCTAGAGGAGGCACATAAGAGTAAATAAACTTTACACCCAAGACAACCAAAATGTATCATGACTTGAAATCCCTGTATTGGTGGCTAGGGATGAAAAGAGATGTAACAAAGTTTATTTCTCGTTATCTCACTTATCAAAAAGTAAAAATTGAGCATCAATGACCATCCGAACTTCTACAGAACCCTGAGATTCCTGAGTGGAAAAGGAAAAGTATTACTATGGATTTCGTGACAAGGTTACCCAAGATCAAAAATCACGATGCGGTATGGGTAATAGTTGATAGGTTCATGAAGACAGCCCATTTTCTAGCTATCAACAATCACTACTCTCCTGATAAGTTAACAAAGATTAATGACTGCTCAAAACCGATAAAAGAGCTATGTTGATAAGAGACAAAAACCTCTAGAGTTTGAGGTCAGTAATCACGTGTTTATGAAAGTGTCGCCAGTAATAGATATTAGCAAAGCACTGAAAGTGAAGAAGCTAAATTCAAGGTATATTGGTCCATTTAAGATCTTGTCTAAGATTGGGCTAGTAGCATACCAGATAGCTTTACTGTCAAATCTAAGTTGGTTACATGATGTCTTCCATGTTTCTCAATTAAAGAAATATCAACCTGATCCAGAACATGTGATTGAATATGAAGATGTGGATATGCGAGATGATTTGACATATGAGGTCACACCTAACCAAATCATCGATCGACAGGAGAAACAATTCAGAAACAAGAGTATCTCATTCATCAAAGTTGTCTGGAAAGAGTTATCTCTTAGAGAAACCACATGGCATATAGAAGAAGATATGCAAAATCGTTAACTGGAATTTTTTGCCATGTATGTGTAGCAAATTTTGGGGATGAAATTTATTTAAGGGGGGAGAGTTGTAACACCTCATTTTTATTCACCAATATACCTTGTAATTATTTGTGGCATTTAATAAAATAAAATGGTGAATTTTTGTGTATTTGGAATTCAAGAAGCTAGTAAATTTTCATTTTCATGAGAATTGGGCTAAAACAAGTCATAAACTAATTTTTAGATGTTCCAAAAAGCCCATTACTTAAACCCAAAATGGAAAAAAAAGAAGGGAAATTGTAATTTTGATGGTTCCATTGGTTTTAGAAGGGAAAATCGTGTAGGAATACATGTGTTCATGATTTTTGGATATTTGTATGCAAATCTAGAAATTTTTGAAGTTGAAAGGAAATGCTATTTGATTTGTTTCACTAGAGGCAGTCTGATTGTGTAATGAATTTTATTAGCCAAATCTAGTCCAAATATTATACAATTTGGCAACATTAAAGTAGAGATATAGAGCTTTAATTTGATAAGTGGATCATAATTTTTGGACTGGTATACTAAAAGATATGAATTTTCAAATTTGTGCCATGTTTCTGGAATACAATCTGGAATAGAGGAAGTTAAGCAAATTTCTGGGAATAATGTAATAATAGTGGCCAACCTTGGGTATTTTTTCATGAAAATAAACTTAGATAGCTTCACTTAGACTTTAGAAACAGTCAATTTGGAATTTCCTAGAATTAATTATGGTTTTCCAAATTTGATTGAAAATCTACCAGTTTTTTGGAAAACTATGAAACTACACTATACAGAGTTGTACTGTGCAGAAATTTTTGAAACTATGATAGATAACCAACAAACTGTGATTTAAGGCAGTAATAGTTCAAGTAATAACCTGCTACTTGTAACTCTAATTTTTATAGGAACTGGAAATAGCCAACTTGGAACCAAAGTTTAGGACCGACCAAGGAATTGAAAAAGGGACTTAAGGTAGTAACTCTATATTTCATACATTATGAGAATTTGTATATGCTTAGTATATGTCATCTTCTATAATATGTATGATACATAGTGCCTATGGATACACTGATACACAGTGCCTATGGGTGTACTGATATGCCGGTCAGAGAACTGAGGAACAGAATACGTCAAAGTTGCAACAATGGTTGGCCCTAAATATATTTCCGACTGACTTTATTATGTGTTATTATAATATTACATTATCTGGTACTTGACATATTTATTTATCACATTTTCTATGAATGACTATTTGTTACTACTGAGATTCGTCTGAATCTCACTCTTTTTCCACACTTAAAAACATTCCAGTAAAAGCTAGCGGCTCTAAGGGCAAAACGATAAATACCAGTAATTGAGGTGTCTAGATCAAGAAGGCAGAGTTGTTGGTTATCATACATGTAGCTTTACTTTTTTTGGAGACTCTGTACATATTTTTCAAACCCTATGGTGATTTTCTTGTATTGTAAACAAGCACCTATAATCAGTATATTTCCACTATTTTTGTATGCCTACTGAACTGTGCACTTGATACTCTATAAATATCGAAATGTTAAGGGCTTTGACAAGAGGCAGAAGGAGAGAACCTGGGAGAATATACGGCAGTTCATAGATCCTTAATGGGTGAGAAGATAGGGTATTTATATAGGAGTAGGGTTAGGGTTATGGTTTTGACCCCTCTTTTTAAAATAATAATTTTTTTTGTAAAATAATAAATAAATTCATACAGCAAAAGTTTTTTATATATAAAAAACGTATCCCAATAATAAGGTATATTTACACACACATACTCATATGCTTCAAATAATCATTTTAAGAAGGGATCTCACTTTAATTTATTTTATAAAGTGATGATTTTAAATTTTTTTTACTTTATATTTCTTTTAAATTAATTTACTCTATACTCTTTGACCAAATAAAAACTAAGCTACAACTAACTTTAATTGCTTAAAAATAAGGGATGTTAAAGAATGTAGCTTGAAATTCTTGTTTTGTTGTTCATACTTTCATTCCAAGTATGAATGGAAGTGTTATCCAGTTATTTCCTCTCCTCTAATCACTAGAATTTCACATCCAATTATTCATGTTCATGAATCTACGCAAGATCCACCAAATTTTGATGATGAGGTTTGACTTGATTATGAATATCTCAATTTTGGAGTTCATGTAAACCTTGATAAGGATGAAGACAATGTTGCTCCAGATATAGTTGAGCGAATTACAAACAGTGGAAAGCAGAGTATTGAATTCTCTAATTGAAAGAAAAAGAAAGAACCTAGGTCTATGCATATGGGGGAAGAAATTCAAGCATTTGTTGAGGCATCAAAGGCAAGGGTATAAGCTCACCTTTCTAAGGCCAAGTGGTGGAGGTCAAGGAGCAAAGATAGTGTTGGAACGGAACCCCAGCATCTCATAGTTATTCCATTTCTCCATGTATTGCTACTGTAAATGAAATGGATATGTTTGATAATATTTATGTCAAGGCAATGAAGCAGTCTAAGGAAACTATCAATAGGGAGTTATTTATGGAAGTGCCTTTAGAAAGAAAGAGGGATTGGCTCAAAAGGCTATAGATAGATAGATAGATAGATATGTTGACTTATAGCTTTCATATTAGATGATGAACTAGTAGTTGCTTTATTTTATAGCTGGATAATTGCTTGCAACTTCATGAACATGAATCTCAATTTTGCATGGTATTCGAATAGAATTGCATTAGAAGCTTGGGGCATTTGTAATACGAAGTTGGATATTTTTGAGACTCTCTTTAAAACAATATCCATTTAAATTTTAATCATGTTATTTTTGTTAATAGTAAATCATTTTTGTGTTATTCATTTGTCATTTAATTTTTTTTAATTAGACTAGTTTATTAATTTAAAAATAAGTAAATTATGTCAAGAAAAAGTAATTATAATAAATAATGTTAATATTTATATAATTGAATTAAATATGTTGATGTTAACAAGAATTGGTTCAAACAAATTGTCATGAGAAACAACCATCCAACTAGATTTTTTTTTCATGTTTTTTGTTCCAAATTTTTTTTAAGAAACAATTATTCAAGTAGGTTTTCTTTATTATTATTTTTTTCAAAACTTGTTTTTGTCTACACCTGTTTCCATTTTGATATACATAGGGTAATAAAGACCAAGTTCCACAGGCATACAGAAAAGTACATATATACTGATAAAAGTATCTGTTTACAATCCAAAGTCAAGATACAAAATGCGACAATATTTACAACTATTCCAAAATATCCAAAAGTATTTTTTAAACATAGACTATCTATAACCAGAAACTTTATCTTCGCCTCGAGACACATGCCTATCAATTCCCTTTGTCTACATCCTTGCATTTTTATCCACTGGCACTCACTGAGATGTTTGCTTTAGAAAAAGGGGTGTAATTCTAAGGAATCCTAGTAGAAACATGCTCTCGTTCATATAAAATGCGAAAAGTAAATATGATATGCGCCATGCATACACCAATTAATGAACAATATAACACATCATCGTGACACATCATCATAACACAACATCGTCATATCATCATCACATCATCATGTATACATAAGTAGAGCCCAACCCCAATAATCGTACACCGGTTAGGTTCTTACCCAACTCCCAATGTAAGTGCACCTCTGGCACTAATTGTCTTTTCTAGACAAACCATATTGATTAATATAGCTCAAAAAATGGAAAACACATAATCATATAAACTATGGCATGATGTATGAAATATAATATTCCTAACTCAAAGCTTTATCACCCCTGTATCGCGTGTCACATAAAACATGTCGACTTTCGGCTCCCGACTCTGTCCTAAAATGTTAAATGTATAAGAATTAGGTTAAAACTCATTCATGTATTATTTTAGGCATTGCCATAGTATTTCTTGTGGTTATATTAGCCTACAGTGAAATTTACCAAAATACCTCTAGGACCCTAGCCTGGCCTTACCGTACCCAGCCCGACTGTACTTTTTTCAAAATATTGACTAGGGCTATTCTGACAAATTTTAGCCCAAGGAATTTATTTCCTGGCTCAGATTTACCAAATTCAATGTCAAATTATGAAATTGCCCTTGGCAACCTCGCTTTAAGGATTTCAGGGGCATTTTCATAATTATGCTTTTTCGGGCTTTTCCAAAAAAGTGACCAACGTAACCCCACCTAATTTTCCCTCCTGAACTCAATGGAATCATCAAATCATTGAAAATCCAACTCCTCCCCCCTAAAGCAATGCTGGCCGAAACATAGCTTAAGAAAAAGGAACATTGAAGTTTTGTGTTTTACCCTATAAAGCTTATTCATTTTCATTTCTAATCCCTTATTAAGCCATTCAAACACATACTAACCATGATTTAAATAAATTTGGGCAGCATAATCCCTTAGGGTTATCACTTTCCAAATTTACAAACTCAACCAAAAATCACCTAATCCAACCATAAACATCATCAACAATAACATACTAGTATGGATTTGAGATTTGTGAAGTTACCTCTTGAGTTTTTAAACTTTCTCTCTCTAGGCATCCTCCTCTCTCTCTCTCTCTCTCCTTGAGCTTAAGATGAGCTTGATATACCATGGATTCCATAGAGACGAAGAGTTTTGAGAAGAATCTTATGCAATATTGGAAGAAAAACCTTAAGGAAATCACTACTTACCTAATCTTTCTCTTCTTCCTTCTCTCTAGCTTAAGGTTTCTTAAGCTCTCTCTCTCTCTCTCTCTCTCTCTCTCTCTCTTCGTTTCTCTAGCTTAGGACGTGAAAATGGAGTGAAGAAGATGAAGAGGATTTGTTTTATCATATATCATATTTTCCTTTGAATGACTTGATTATAATTTCACTTCCAAAATTACCTACTCTTTGACTGTTGTGTACATGCAACTTGGTCTTAAGCTCAATTGTATTATAGCTCATGTTTTCCATTCTTGCTTGACGTGAAATGACTAGAAGAAAGGTGATACCTTACCTCTTAACTAATAAATGCTAGAAAATAGAAATTATGACATAAGCCTTATCGACTTCCAACTTGTGTCATAAAGTCCATTTGGTTTTCAGCTAATTTTTCTCTCTTTTCCCTCTAGTCCAACACACCACTTTGGTTCTTAAGAAGCCAAATGGGCTTTCATTTCATTTTTCTTAAGCTTCTTCCTCCAAGAAACAATATCTTAAGGTAATAACACATGTGCTCATATTCAACTATTATTGTTTATTCCTCTTGGCTTTGATTAAGGACACTTGGCATGTTTATGAGCCAAATAATTATTTTCCCCTCTTAGCTCCTTATTATACAATTTACACAATTGCCAACACATTTTATTTTTCACTTTTTGGAATATTTGGCCTTCTTGGCTGATTTTCTGCCCTAACTTTGAAAAATCATAACTAAATTTATAGACCTCATTTTGGACTGATTCCAAAGGCTATAGAACTCTTATTGAGTCTAGTTTCAAGAACAAAATATAGCCTTTTACTAGCTGGAAGTAAAAGATTCCCAGATTTTCAATCTTTGCATGTTATTCCAAAAAATAATCAATTTCGCTGGGAAAATTTCAAAAATTCATAACTCTTTGTATATAGCTTCAATTGATTCATATGACCTATCAAATTATAGCTTAGGATGTCTACTTTCACCCTATAAAATTTCATAATTTTTTCTTATCATTTGGTCTTTCAAAACCACATGACAAATTCACTATCTCATAAGCAATTTCACTGAAAATACTGTTCACCTTTCAATTTCTATTATTTGAATTCTTTTAGCCATAAATATTCCCATTTTATTGAATATATAACATAATTATAATATATTCTTGGTGAATGAAATTTGGGGTGTTACATTTTTCAAAAACAATTATCCAAACACTTTTTTTTCAAAACTTGTTTTCAAAAACAATTATCTGAACAAGGGCTTTTGTTTTTTGTTTTCAAAACTTGTTTTTAAAAACAATTTTATAAAACTATTTAGAAAACAAAAAATAGAATATAGAATCAAACAAGCCCTAAGTCTATGAACTTTGAACTCCCTTGCTTGCAAATCAGCCAAAAGAGAAAAAAGAGAGGATGTTGATAGCTCAACGCCAATAGAATCCCTAAGAGGAAGCAGAAAAAAAGTTTATGATGAAGAAAAAAGAGGCACAAGCACAACAAGCAATGAGAAATTGAAGAAAGAAACAATTCTAAGAGATTAATGGCCTATTTGATTCCTATCTTAAAAATAGTTTTTTTTTTGTTTTTAAAAATTAAAAAATATATTTGGGGAACTGTTTCTAATAAGGTCTTTTTAAAAACAAAGAACAAAGTGTTTTTCAAAATTAAAAACACAAAAGAACATTAAGGGAAATTTTAATTTAAATACCATTTCAACATTCAAAACCCCAAAAAGTTTATTAAGATATGAAAATGAAAGAAAGGTGACATGGGACTAATTTGGATTTTAAAGTGTTGGTAATTTTACCATAATACTATTAGATTCCAAGTTTTGATGATAACAAAAGGTTATTGGGTGTAAATTATGTTTTTACAAGTTTAGACAATAGATACAAAGTTACCAAATGTATTTCACAAAGTTTAGAAGTGTTTGCTATCAGTTTTATTGATACACTCGAGTGATGGAGTTAGCACTCTAGCATTAAGCTAATTTGTACTCGAGCACATGCAAGTATTGGACAGAAAGTGTTTGACAGAGACCAAAGTCAGAAACAAGATATCAACACTTCACTGGAGCACAGTCTCTATACTCGAGTGATGGTCTTATGTGCACCCAAGTCCTAGCGAGTGTGGCACAAAGAGTGTTTACCCGAGAGCAAGGTAAACTCAAAATATAAGCCGCACTCGAGTGCAAGTGAGAGAGGGACTGTGAGTGTTTGCCCAAAAGTCATGCATAACAAAGAAGAATAAGCATGCCCGAGTGAGATTACATGCACCCGAGTGATACCTCAGCACCCGCGAGTGAGAAATCTAACTCTCTCCATTCTAATACAAGTGCTGAAGACAAAGAGTATATTATAGAAGAATATTCTACTCACTCGAGTGAGAGTAAGTATGCTCGAGTGAGGGCCCACATCACCTGCAAGTGTAAAATCACACTCTTGATAAAGTGGGATGCGAGTGTTATCCATATATGCGGCTCATTATGTAAAATACAAGGGCACTCGAGTGAGAGGACTTACACTCAAGTGAGGACCCACATCACTCGCAAGTGTGAAAATGCACTCTCTCAAAATCACATGGAAGTACAAGTATAAAATTGAAGCGAGAAGAGAAAAATATGTATTGCACTTGAGTGAGCCTTCTTATCACTCGAGTGATGCTCTGCCAAAAGCAAAACGCACCAAACTTACTATGTTCAATCTGAATATAGTTTAATGTTATTTATTCATTCTATTTCTACTTATTATTATATAACATCATTTAACATATATTAGGAGTGTGATACAGGAGTTTGAACGTTTGAATTAGAAAAGCATAGAGAAAGTCAAACAACGGCAGACAGCATCATTACGACCATCCAAGCACGTACCTACCGCATTCAAAAATTTCAAACGTATGTATGCCGTTCAACAGTAAAATGCTCCGCTCCGCAATGATTATTATTCCAACGGGCAAAATCAACTGGCTATAAATACAGAGCTCCAAAGACCATAAAAAAAACAAAGTACAAGAATTCATACAAGCATATTCACGAGTCTTTGTTATTTATATTTTCTCTGTATTCATATCGTTCTTCAGTATTTATCATATTTGCTTTATAAGAAAGTTTGTATACCCTTCAAATTTATTTTCAATTGATCTCAAGGTACTGGGACCTTGAGAGGGAGATTTCCTTACGAGAAAACCAGTTGAGAGAATTCCTAGTAGGACTTTCTGCTCATAAGACTTATAAGGTACAAGTAGTAGAGAACGTTGCCGCTCGTAAGACTTATAGTGGTGTAAGCAGGAGAGAACGTTGCTACTCATAAGAATTGTATATATAAGCAAGAGAGAAAGGTCATAGGTGTAACCCCCTGACTTTAAACACATAATTATAATTCGATAACACATATTTAAATCGGATTAGAGACCATTGGATGCTTTCACCTCGTTTTAAAATTTTTGTCTCACAGTAAAATTTTTACAAAACTTTCAAAACTCTTTTTCCCATCCAGGTCTCAATTCCAATATTCGAATATAATTACCTGTGCAGTTAATATACATTCAATCATATCAGAGTGTATAACCGCATCCCCGGCAACTCCCGGATTCTATGCATAAAAACCTGAAGGTTTATAAGTATACATTAGGGGATTACACAACCAAAATCGAATGTAGTGTTCCTGATTCAGAATATACAGTAATCCCGAGTTCAAAATACATAACCAACGTTTCCAATTCAACTATATACCCCCAAGGGTTGTAATTGCTCCGGGTTGGCCGCTTCTCCTTTGAGCCACACGCCCTGTCTAAAATGTTAGTCATAGGAAAGAATGAGATTCGAGAGAATCTCAGTAGTAACAAACCACTCACACAATGCATAAACACAAAGCATGTACATAAATCACAAACAGCAACAGCAGCAGCAATTTACAGATACATGGTTTTCACCACAAACGACAGCACTCAAGGCTGTATTCACAATACGACAGCTCTTGCTGTAATCAACATCACGACAGCTTACGCTGTAATCAGTAATCAACATCACGACAGCTTACGCTGTAATCACAATAACGACAGCTTGCGCTGTAAACAACAGCTTGCGCTGTAAACGACAGCTATCACCAGCTGTAACCACAGAAGCATCAGAAATCATCATAAAACAGTGATACAACACACATACAGTGCATTACACAAAGTATAAGAGAGAGAGAGTCACTACCTTGTCCTTTCCTGACGTCCTTCGGCGCAGTTGGCTCCCGAGGGCGGCAAATATCGAATCCTACAATTCCAAATGCACCATTTAGACACTTCCATAGTGTTACTTGGGATTATATGAGTCTATAATGAAAATTTACAAAAATACCCCCGGGGACCCGGCCCGGGCCCGCCGTACCCGGTCTAGTTGCACTTTTCCCGAAATTCTAATCTGGGCTATCCTAACATATTTCGGCCCAAGGAATCCATTTTTGAACTCAGAATTATCAAATTCATTGCCAAAGGACGAAATTGCCCTCGGCAACCACTATTTAAAGGTTTCAGGGGCGTTTTCATAATTATGCTTTTTCGGCCTTTTCCGAAAACGTGGCCAACTGTAACCCCACCTAATTTTCGCTCCTGAACTCAATGGAACCATTAAATCATTGAAAATCAAACTCTAAGACTCATTTCTAGAGCTGGCCGAAATTTATGAGCTCTCCGGAGAAAATCAGGGTTTTACGATTTCGGCTCCGCAAACGCGTTTCTTTCTACTCCTAACCACTTTATTAACCATTACATTAGGTTAAAACTAACATTAAGACCCAATTTGGGCAGCATAACCCCTAGGCCATATCATTTCCAAACTTTAACACCAATGGCAATCCGGCGAAATTTCACCGATTAAATTGCCCACAGCAACCAGAATAAGCAATATACGAAAGTTTGGAAGTTACCTCAAGCTCCCACTAGCTTTTCCCAAATTTGGCTGAACCCTAGCCTATTTGAAACACCAAATTTTGAGCTTCACAACCTTAAAGAATAAAGAGGAGTAGCTTAGAGTCAGAGTTATACACGTTAGGAGCTAGATCGTCGGAGAAATCGGCTTACCTTGCAAGATTTCTTCCTCTTTTTCTCTCTTTTCTCCAAGCTCTCTCTCACATCTTTTTTTTTCCTAGAATGGGGTCGGGAATGGCTGATGAAGATGGTGGAATTGCTTTTAATTCCATGTTGATGTCATCTTACAATATGATGATGTCAAAATTTTTAATTTCCCATTTTCGGATTTTTCAGAAATTCTGGCAGATTTTCTGCCCTAACTTTGAAAAATCATAACTAATTCTAGAAAACTCGAAATGAGGTGATACCAAAGCCAAATGAAATATATTTAAGTCCCCTTTATAGGAAAAATATGAGCCATTATCATAAATCACCAAAAAATTCCAGAATTACACAAATTTCATCATTGCCCCAAAACAGAGTCCATTTTCGACCTCAAACTTTGGACAGTCATATCTCCCATTTCCCAAAACGAAATGGCACAAATTATATGTCCATTTTGAAGCTTGGGAGGTGAACTTTAAGACTGGAAAGTTTCATAATTTTCTGACATCATTTGCCTAATCAAAACATCCACACGAGAAGACTGCCCAGAATAGAGTTTCACTGGACAGAATTTCAGATTTTGCATCTTTACTTCCAATGGTTCCATTTTCATACCAAACATCATTCCCACATAAATTTTCACAAGGAATCCATTAGAATCATTAAAATATCCAAATTCCCATTACACATTCTCTAAAAGTGTTTATTCAACAATAATTACATCCACTTTTGAAGTCATTAGCCCTTAATCACTTTTTGGGATATTACATTTCTCCCCCCATAAAATAAATTTCGTCCTCAAAATTTGTCACACAACTTGAGCCATAAACTCTGGATAACGTCTTCGCATATCCGCTTCCGCTTCCCAAGTTGCTTCCCTCTGAGTCATTCCCTTCCAGATCACCTTCACAAATGGAATGCTTCGGTGTTTGAGCCGTCGTTCTTCTCTATCAATAATCTGTTCTGGCTCTATCGCATATGTGAAGTTGTCTTGTAACTCAACTCCTTCATATTCAACAATATGAGATGGATCCGGTTGGTACTTCTTCAATTAGGAAACATGAAACACGTCATGGAGCCTGCTCAAGTTTAGGGGTAGGGCTATTCGATAGGCAACAGGTCCAATTCTCGCAAGAATATCAAAAGGACATATATATCTTGGGCTCAACTTCTTTCGCTTGATTGCTCGCCCAACACCGGTGACAGGAGATACTCTCAGAAACACATGGTCACCAAACTCAAATTCTAGAGGCCGTCTTCTCGTGTCAGCGTAGCTTTTCTGTCGACTCTGCGCTGCAAGAAGCCTCTTACGAATAATCCGAATTTGTGATGAGGTTTGATCAACAAGGTCCGGTCCATACAGCTTCCTTTCTGATAACTCATTCCAACACAAAGGCGATTAGCACCTCCTTCTGTACAACGCTTCATACGGAGCCATCTGAATGCTCGCATGATAGCTATTATTATAGGCAAACTCAGCAAGTGGAAGAAAGCGATCCCAATTCCCTTTGAAGTCTAGAACACATGCCCGTAACATATCCTCCAGCGTCTGAATAGTCCTTTCTGACTGTCCATCCATTTGAGGATGGTAAAATCAACATAGGTGCCGTCGTCAACCTCTCCTTCAGCTCCACAAAACAGTTTTCACATTTCTCATCCCACACAAACGGCTGATCCTTTCTTGTGAGCTTGGTCATTGGCAACGCAATACGGGAGAAATTTTGGATAAATCTCCGATAATAACCAGTAAGACCCAGAAACTGCGTATTTCCGCCACAGATTATGGCCTCTTCCAGTCCAGTACTGCTTCCACTTTACTGGTATCCACAGAGATCCCTTCTTGCGAGATAACATGGCCTAAGAATTTCACTTCTGATAGCCAGAACTCGCACTTGCTCAATTTAGCATATAGTTGTTTCTCACGTAATGTAGTCAATACAACTCTCAAATGATGCTCATGCTCCTCCATACTCTTGGAATATATCAGAATGTCATCGATAAACACAACAACAAACTGATCCAAATATTGTCGAAAGATACGGTTCATGTAATCCATGAAAACCGCAGGCGCATTGGTTAGCCCAAATGGCATCACCAAGAACTCATAGTGACCGTACCTGGTCCGAAAAGCAGTCTTCGGAACATCTTCTGCTTTCACTCGTAGCTGATGATACCCTGACCTTAGATCAATCTTCAAAAATACACACGAACTAGATAGTTGGTCTAAAAGGTCATCGATTCGGGGAAGAGGGTACTTGTTCTTAATAGTAACTTTATTTAGTTCTCTGTAGTCGATACACAATCGAAGACTCCCATCTTTCTTCTTTACAAACAACACTGGAGCTCCCCAAGGTGACACGCTAGGTCTAATGAACCCTTTTTCAAGCAAGTCTTCTATTTGTTTCTTTAACTCCGCCATTTCATTTGGGGCCATTCGATATGGGGCTTTAGATATAGAGCCAGCTCCAGGCACAATGTCGATTGGAAATTGAACTTCCCTTTCTGGAGGTAATCCGCTCAAATTATCCGGAAACACCTCAGGAAATTCATTTACCACGGGTATATTATTCAAGGTTTCGCCAGTTTCCCCTTGCACAGAGAAAAACACCACATAACCCTGGCAACCCTTTTCAAGATACTTTTCAGCTTTGGCTGCAGTAAGGAAATTCATACTAGAATCCACAACTTCAGCCCTTTGAGAAACAGGATATACTATCCTCTTGTTCCCACAATCAAGTAATACATTATTTGCCGTTAACCAATCAAAACCCAAAATAACTTCCAATTGGTAAAGCGGCAAACATATAAGATCTACAACAGATTGGTGCCCTTCCACAGTTATGACACAACTCAAACAAGCTTCTGTGGTTAAGGCCTTAACACCCATTGGAGTTGACACTACTAATTCAAATGGTAACTTATGTACATGCATTCCCAGGCGCTTCACGTAATCATAAGCGATGAAGGAGTGACTTGCACCCGAATCATACAAAACTTGCAACAGATGGCCATTAAGAAGAATATTACCTTGTATCAGCGCAGGAGATTTACGGGTCTCTTCGTGGGTCATAGCAAATACTTGGCCCTGTGTCTTTGGTCTTTGGTCTGGCCGTGGCTCTTTGCAGTTAGCAGCAGTATGGCCCACACGCTTACAATTGTAACATATTATTTTGCCATCACATGTTTTACCCTGGTGTGGTTGATTACAGCAATGACAAATCCACGGTGCAAAATATGTTCTTTGCTGGTCACGGCTCCCAGACTGGTAAGGTTTCTTACCACTTCCAGATGAAGATCCTTGCCCCTTTCACTTCTGTGAGGTAGCACCCTTACTAGGTTCATTGCGGTGGCTAATAGCTCTGGCAGGATACAATTCTCTCAAGTTGTTCTCTGTAATTCTGCAATGTTCAACCGCCTTGTTGAACTTAGTAAATTGGTGAGTAGCTAGGCGTTTCCTCAACTCTCGCCTCAGACAGCGAATGAGCATATCAGAACTCCATTCTTCATCATCTTTGTACCGGAGGTAAGAGGAGTACCGAGCCAACTGAACAAAACGGGACAAGTAATCATCGAAGCTCTCTGTGTCCCCTTGTCTGATATTCAGAAACTCCGTCTCCTTCTCGAGTCACTGATTTGGGAAAATACTTCTCGTTGAACTCTTGTTGAAATAGTTCCCAAGTCAATGACATTTCTTTGCTCTTCAATGTTAGGGCGATATTCCGCCACCAACGGTCTGCATCCCCTTCGAGCTTATAAACGGCCAGTCGTGGCTTCACCTCATCCGGGCAACCAAGAACCTCAAATATTTTCTCCAGCCTGTTCATCCAATCTTCGGCTGCTTGAGGGTCAAACCTTCCTCTGAACGCCGGAGGAATATGCTTGCAGAATCTGGTGACCCAAAATTGAAGGTCTTTGTCCTCTCTAAGTGGCATCCCATATGATTCTTGATTTGGAATATCACGAGGTGGGGATTCTAGTGGTCTTGCTGATCCTTCTGCAGTGTCCTCATGTCGAGTTTCTTCTTGAGTTTCCTCCGGAGTGGACTGAACTGGACCTTCCTTGTTCTTCGCTTTCTCTGCTCTAAGCTCTTCTCTCAGCTCAGTTATCATATCCCGCTGATCTTTGATTAGACCCTTAAATTCCTGCATTGCATCCAGTGGGTTATCCTTGACGACCTCCACCTCTGGGTCTACACGCGGAATATTGGGGCGTCCTCTAGTTTTCTTCATTCTACAAACAACTTACCCGATTAATTTAGCAGAGACAATATGCACATATATTCAAAAGCCTCATATATATCCACATCAATAAAATATACATGTGCATACACCACATTTATTCACAAATAATCTTCTATCCCTAAACCAACTAAGGGATCTATCCTAGCAACCTCTACCCTTGCTAGGAACTACGGCTCTGATACCAAAATATAACCCCCTGACTTTAAACATATAATTATAATTCGATAACACATATTTAAATCGGATTAGAGACCATTGGATGCTTTAACCTCGTTTTAAACTTTCTGTCTCACAGTAAAATTTTTACAAAACTTTCAAAACTCTTTTTCCCATCCAGGTCTCAATTCCAATATTCGAATATAATTACCTGTGCAGTTAATATACATTTAATCATATCAGAGTGTATAACCGCATCCCCGGCAACTCCCGGGTTCTATGCATAAAATCCTGAAGGTTTATAAGTATACACTAGGGGATTACACAACCAAAATCGAATGTAGTGTTCCTGATTCAGAATATACAGTAATCCCGAGTTCAAAATACATAACCAACGTTTCCAATTCAACTATATACCCCCAAGGGTCGTAATTGCTCCGGGTTGGCCGCTTCTCCTTTGAGCCACACGCCCTGTCTAAAATGTTAGTCATAGGAAAGAATGAGATTCGAGAGAATCTCAGTAGTAACAAACCACTCACACAATGCATAAACACAAAGCATGTACATAAATCACAAACAGCAGCAGCAGCAGCAATTCACAGATACATGGTTTTCACCACAAACGACAGCACTCATGGCTATATTCACAATACGACAGCTCTTGCTGTAATCAACATCACGATAGCTTACGCTGTAATCAGTAATCAACATCACGACAGCTTACGTTGTAAACGACAGCTATCACCAGCTGTAACCACAGAAGCATCAGAAATCATCATAAAACAGTGATACAACACACATACAGTGCATTACACAAAGTATAAGAGAGAGAGAGTCACTACCTTGTCCTTTCCTGACGTCCTTCGGCGTAGTTGGCTCCCGAGGGCGGCAAATATCGAATCCTACAATTCCAAATGCACCATTTAGACACTTCCATAGTGTTACTTGGGGTTATATGAGTCTATAATGAAAATTTACAAAAATACCCCCGGGGACCCGGCCCGGGCCCGCCGTACCCGGTCCGGTTGCACTTTTCCCGAAATTCTAATCTGGGCTATCCTAACATATTTCTGCCCAAGGAATCCATTTTCGGACTCAGAATTATCAAATTCATTGCCAAATGATGAAATTGCCCTCGGCAGCCACTATTTAAAGGTTTCAGGGGCGTTTTCGTAATTATGCTTTTTCGGCCTTTTCCGAAAAAGTGGCCAACTGTAACCCCACCTAATTTTCACTCCTGAACTCAATAGAACCATCAAATCATTGAAAATCAAACTCTAAGACTCATTTCTAGAGTTGGCCAAAATTTATGAGCTCTCCGGAGAAAATCGGGGTTTTACGATTTCGGCTCCGCAAACGCGTTTCTTTCTGTTAGATATGAATAGTTTTGATGATGTCAAATATAGATGTTAAATATGATCAAAAATTTTGTATGATATAATTATCTTCTACATTGACTAACTACTATATTTAATGTTGCATATTTTGTAGATTAGTCATAAACCCGATTGTGGGTTGATGTTATAATGCCTCATATGTGGAGAATGATCTCAAGAAGAAAATCAAGAGACAAGGGATTGAAGAAAGAAGGCATTGCAAGAACTAATAGGAATATCAAGCAAAGATTGAAGATATTCAAGAAGATATCTAGTTGGTTTATGAAGAACGATCATCAGTTCAAGAAGATATCTAGTTGGGTTATGAAGAATAATCATCAAGTGGCAAAACAAGAAGAAAGAGATTGAAGAAAGAAGAAGAAAGAGATTAAAGAAAAAAAACTTGCAAGATCACATGAGAATATCAAGATCCAAGCTATTAGAAGTGATACCGGAGGTTTCTATGATCATACGGAAGTTGGAATGGATCAATACGAAGCTAAAATGATGTATACGGAAGCTATGGCACCTTTGGGGATGATTACCCGAGTAATCACTCGAGTAATATGGCATTTTCTGATTTTGAAGGTGTTTACTAGAGGCCTTACTCGAGTAATCTGCCGGGTTATTTGATGAATTACTCGAGGCGGCACTTGAAGTAAATGGCACTCTGTTTTCGCACGGCAGAATAGAAGTTCGGTATTTTGATGATATCTCTCCCACCACATGTCGGATCGAACTAAAACTGGTGGTATTAGAAACTAGACTTCCAACACGAACTGTTGACACCAAGATCACATTTAAAGGAGGTCAGATGAGAGAGATATAAGCCTCGAAAGTTGACACATGAATCAGCGTCATATTCCTGGACAGCTTCGGTACTTTGGACATAACTCTCAAAATACATATCGGATTGAGACGAAACTGGTGCCATATGAAAGAAGACTCAAAGCGCTTTCCATGGATAGGTAATTTAACATATTTAAGGTTATATTCTAATAGGTATGCCATCTGGAAGTTGCTGCTCGTGATTTCAGGATTGTCTAAGAACAGTAGATACTCTTTGGATCATAACTTTCTGTACACAATGAGTTTGGAGCTGATTTTTATTGCATTGGAATGTAGATAATGAGGGCTTTCCGATGATATATAATTTTCTATGTTTCGAGTCAAAATCAAGAATTCACTTGAAGGCACCACTCGAGTAACTAGTTGATAATAAAAGACTTTACTCGAGTAGGTACTCGAGTAATCACATAGAAAACTTCCAGTTGCTCTCGGTCTGCCAACATTACTCGAGTAGGTACTCGAGTAATCACATAGAAAACTTCCAGTTGCTCTCGGCCTGCCAATGTTACTCGAGTCCGTACTCGAGTAAAGAGACAGAAACTTAAAGAGAACTTCAAGTCGAACTTCAAGTTACTACCCAAACTTCAAGTTGAACTTCAAGTTACTACCCAAACCTCAAGTCGAACTTCAAGTTACTACCCGGGTACGCAGAATTATTTAGAAGAGAACTTCAAGTTACTACCCGAGTAAGCTATGCAGAAAATGGAAGGCCACTCGAGTAGCCACTCGAGTAACATGTGAAGAAACTTGATGTTTACTCGAGTGAGCACTCGAGTAATGCTTCCCAGAAAAATAGAACAGCGTCCCAAAGATTCTGGAAATCAATGGAATGATCATATAACTCATTCTTCTTGCTTCTAATCACTCTAATACTTCATTATATTAGTGTTTAATGTATTTCTCCAGGAATACAATGAAGATATGATGTGAAGAGTCAAAAGGTGAATTTACGGAAGCGGAGCGTCAACGTTCACAACGGCTAGTTTTCAAATTGAAGAAGCCAAACTCCAACGGATATATTGAAATGCTCAAACGGTCATCAACCTTCATCAACTATAAATAGAAGAGCATTCAGAGTTCAGAACACCAACGAAAACACTACAACGAGAAACATGCAAAAATCATGAATCATCTACTCCAACCCAACTACTCTCTGTTCTTATCCATTTTCTATATCATGTATATTTGAGAGAGAGACTATTTTCATTATGCTTCAGTATTTGTCTATTCACTTCTGAGAGAGAAGATTGATTGTAATCTTTCATCATCAAAGTTGTATCCTTACGGGGTGTGTAAGGAGAGTAACTCGGTTGCAACCTTACGGTGTGTAAGGGGGAGTAACTCGGTGAGAGATTTATAAACGGCTTCGCAAGTGCCTAGCTAAACTTGTGGGTTGTAAAGGCTTTTCTTGTGCCTGGATTAAACAAGAAGATAGTGGATTTGAAAATCTCAGGAGGAGCCTAGGGACTGGACGTAGGCCATCGCAGATTGGACCGAACCAGGATAAATCACAGTTTGCACACTCTCTTCCTTAAACTCTTATATTTCCAGCATATATAAACTGTTGATTTATGATTCATTACTTTCATATTTATTACTTCCTCTAAAATGTAAAAAGATTTTCAAAGTTCTTAAGATTTTTATCTTACACCCAATTCACCCCGCCTCTTGGGTGTCAGCCGGTTCTAACACTTTCTACTCCTAACCACTTTATTAACCATTACATTAGGTTAAAACTAACATTAAGACCCAATTTGGGTAGCATAACCCCTAGGCCATATCATTTCCAAACTTTAAAACCAATGGCAATCCGGCGAAATTTCACCGATTAAATTGCCCACAGCAACCAGAATAAGCAATATACGAAAGTTTGGAAATTACCTCAAGCTCCCACTAGCTTTTCCCAAATTTGGCTGAACCCTAGCCTCTTTGAAACACCAAATTTTGAGCTTCACAACCTTAAAGAATAAAGAGGAGTAGCTTAGAGTCGGAGTTATACGCGTTAGGAGCTAGATCGTCGGAGAAATCGGCTTACCTTGCGAGATTTCTTCCTCTGTTTCTCTCTTTTCTCCAAGCTCTCTCTCACGTCTTTTTTTTTTCTGAAATGGGGTCGGGAATGGCTGATGAAGATGGTGGAATTGCTTTTAATTCCATGTTGATGTCATCTTACAATATGATGATGTCATAATTTTTTCAATTTCCCATTTTCGGATTTTTCAGAAATTCTGGCAGATTTTCTGCCCTAACTTTGAAAAATCAAAATGAGGTGATCCCAAAGTAAAATAAAATATATTTAAGTCCCCTTTATAGGAAAAATATGAGCCATTATCATAAATCACCACAAAATTCCAGAATTACACAAATTTCATCATTGCCCCAAAACAGAGTCCATTTTCGACCTCAAACTTTGGACAGTCATATCTCTCATTTCCCAAAACGAAATGGCACAAATTATATGTCCATTTTGAAGCTTGGGAGGTGAAATTTAAGACTGGAAAGTTTAATAATTTTCTGACATCATTTGCCTAATCAAAACATCCACACGAGAAGACTGCCCAGAATAGAGTTTCACTGGACAGAATTTCAGATTTTGCATCTTTACTTCCAATGGTTCCATTTTCATACCAAACATCATTCCCACATAAATTTTCACAAGGAATCCATTGGAATCATTAAAATATCCAAATTCCCATTACACATTCTCTAAAAGTGTTTATTCAACAATAATTACATCCACTTTTGAAGTCATTAGCCCTTAATCACTTTTTGGGATATTACATTAGGTTTGTTTTTCTGCACGTAAGACTTGTCATAAGGGGGAGAGAAATTTATAGTGTTAGAATATTTCTATTCGTAGTCCTTTCAAGGACAGTTGTTGTTTTGCAACATTCCGAGAGCCCACTGAATCTTAGAAGAATAGTGAAAATATCAGTAGGTCTTGATCTCTAAGGACTATATGTAGGACTGGATTTTGGGCCGAACCAGTATAACTCTCTGTGTGCTTATCTTCTCAACTCTACCAATTCACCCCCTCTTAGGTGAAGCTTGCCTCTTTTATTTGGTATAGGAGTGAGGTATTCTCCAAAGAGCCTAATAGCTTGAGAAGGTTCTGGTAAATGGAAACAATGGGTGAGAACATCCTTCCAGAAGGAGGTTCAACAACTAGACCTCCTGGTTTTGCTGGAGAACATTTTTTGTTCTGGAAAGCTAAATTTAGAGTGTTCATGATGGCTAACGAATATGGTCTATGGAATGTGATACAAGACGGTAACTATGTTCCACCGAAGAAAATCGAAGATAGAGTCATTAAAAAGAGCACAAAGGAATTTGACGAAGATGACAAGAGGTTAGTGACGTAAAATAGTAAAGCTATTTTAATGATACAGAGTGCTCTCAGTCAAAAGTAATATTTCGGAATCTGCACTTTACCAACAACCAAAGTTATGTGGGATGCTTTTGAAATCGCTCACGAAGGCACATCTAGAATCAAAGAAAATAGTGTCAATACTCTAATTATAGAGTATGATCTATTTCATATGAAACCTGGAGAAGGAATATCAAAATTCGAACTCAGATACACTCATCTTGTTAATCAACTATCTGCACTTGGGAAATCATTTGACCAAAATTCCCATGTAAGAAAGATTCTTAATATTCTTATGAAAGAATGGGAAGCAAAGGTAACAGCTATCGAAGAAGCTAAAGGAAAGTCAATGAGATCCGTAGTTGCTCTCTTTGGTAGCCTTTCTGAGTATGAAGGGAAGTTGAGATTCAAGAAGGAACTAGAAGAGTTCGATGATAAAAAGAAAAGAGGAGTTGCACTTAAAGCTATCAAGGAAGAAGAATCTTCCGAAAATGAAGATGTTCCAGATGATGATGATATGGGAATGATCGTGAGAAAATTCAAGAAGTTCTATAGAAGAGGCCAAAAGAACTTCAAAAATTATCAAGGTGAACCAAGCAAGAAAGAAAACAAGGAGCAACAGATAGTATGCTATGAATGTGGGAAGCCTAAACACATCAAATCCCAATGCTTCAAAAACAAAGACAAGAAGAAGCAGAAGAATAAAGCATACATATCATCTATCTAGGGTGATAGCTCGTCAAATGAAAAAAGTGACAACGACGAAGTGGCAAATCTATGCTTAGTAGCCAAAGAAGAAGAATCGGATTCTAAGGTAAGTGACTTTGAACCTACTTATGATGAGTTATTATCTGAATATAATGTATTGCATACTGAATTCATCAAGGTAGTTAAAGAAATGGTTAGTTACAATAAGAAAGTAAAAGAATCAGAAAATATTGTCATATCATCATGTGAAGTATGTGAAGAAAAAGATAAGAAAAATAAGAGATTTAACAAAAACTGTGGAAAAATTTACTAAGGGAAGTAAAACTCTTAAAGTTATACTAAATTCTCAGAGAGTTTCCTTTGATAAATCTGGAATTAGATATAAGTCTGATCATGATAAAAATAGAGAAAATAAGGAAAATAGCAGTAGAACTTATCTCAAATATTTTATGAATTCTGTGCATACATCAAATCCATTTGCTTCATGTAGCTATTGTAATAAGAAAGGACATTATACTTCATCATGTTATTTTAAAAAAGGACAAGTCATTGGCACGTATAAAGTATTGCATACTAAAAGTTTTAAAAAAGGGACACATGTACCAAAAGTATTGCATACTAACCACAAAGGACCTAAGAAAGTGTGGGTGCCTAAAACTTAATCACCTTACTCTAAATATGTCTCAAAGCATCACGAGCAAACAAGTGGTACATTGATAGTGGATGCTCAAGACACATGACTGGTGACAAAAATATGTTCACCATGCTAGAAACCAGAGAAAGAAGAAAGGTAACTTTTGGAGGTAACCAATCTGGACATATTGCTGGAATTGGTAAAGTGGGAAAATCCGATGGTGTTCAAATCAATGATGTATATTACGTTGAAGGATTATGCCACAACCTCTTGAGTGTAAGTCAAAGCACTGACAGAGATAACTGGGTGATCTTTGATTCAAAAGAATGCTTGATAGTAAACAAGAAAGATCTGCCGCTTAACAAAGAATCCATCAAGGCAAAGATCCAAGCTCAAAGGGACGGTAACTGTTATACTATTGATTTAAATTCAAATTCCTCTAAAAATTGTTTTCTTAGCAGATCAGAGGAAAGTTGGTTATGGCATAAGCATCTGGCTCATGTTAATATGAAGCAACTTGATAAACTGATTAGAAAAGATTTAGTTATTGGTCTTCCTAAACTAAAATTCAAAGATAACATGATTTGTGAAGCCTGTCAAAAAGGTAAACAAACTAAATCTTCATTCAAAACAAAGTATGAGATTTCTACTTCCAAACCTTTACAATTACTTCATATGGATTTGGTAGGTCCAGCAAAAGTAAAAATTTTTGGAGGAAATCTATATATTTGAGTAATTGTTGATGATTTTACAAGATTTACATGGACTATATTGATTGCTTCAAAAGATGAAATATTTTTCGAATTTATTATGTTTGATAAAAAGGTCCAAAATGAGAAAGGTATTTATATTGTTTCTATTAGGACAGACCATGGAGGAGAATTTGATAATCAACTCTTTGAAGACTTCTGCAATAACGAGGGAATTGATCACAACTTCTCTACACCTAGAACACCTCAGCAAAATGGAGTAGTAGAAAGGAAGAATAGAGTCCTCACAGAAATGGCAAGAGCAATACTTAATGAAAAGGAAATGTCACAAGTGTTATGGGTGGCTACAATGAGTACCGCATGCTATATTTCAAATCGAGCATATATTCACAAGTCACTTGGAAAGACACCATATGAACTCTACAAAGGGAGAAAGCCAAATCTTGCTCATCTACATATCTTTGGATGCAAGTGTCTCATTCACAACAACAGCAAAGAAAACTTGGGTAAATTTGATTCAAAGTCTGATGAAGGTTTATTTCTAGGATATTCTAATAGAAGTAAAGCATATAGAGTTTTTAATAAAAGAACATGCATAGTTGAAGAATCTATTCATGTGGTGTTTGATGAACTTGATTCTTATACAAAGCATTTTGATGAAGAAGAAATGGATTTGATCAAGAAAACAAAACTAATTCAAAATAGAATGATCTTGAAACAAATGATTTTCAAAATATAGAAGATGTCGATGGTCATGCTCAACCAAAAGCATGGAGACATATTAAAGATCATCCAATTGATCAAGTAATTGGAGATATTTATGAAGGTGTCAAAACCAGAAATAGAATTCTTAATGAGGTAACTTTTTCTGCTTTTATTTCTAAGATTAAACCTTCTAATATGGAAAAAGCTTTATCTGACAATGATTAAGTGATTGCTATACAAGAAGAATTAAATCAATTCCAAAGAAATCAAGTTTGGGATTTGGTTTCTCCATCTAAAGATCACTCGGTTATAGGAACCAAATGGGTTTTCAAAAACAAACTTGATGAATCAGCAATCATTGTGAGAAACAAATCAAGATTGATAGCCAAAGGATATAATCAAGAAGAAGGTATTGATTATGCGGAAACATATGCTCCAGTGGCAAGATTGGAAGTAATGCGATTACTCTTAGCCTTTGCTTGTATTAAAGGTTTTAAACTTTATCAAATGGATGTGAAAAGTGCTTTTCTAAATGGTTATATTATTGAGGAAGTATATGTAGAACAACCTCTTGGTTTCTAAAAGATTGGAAACATATGCTCCTGGTTTTGAAGATGAAACAAAGCCTGATTATGTTTACAAACTTAAGAAAGATTTATATGGGTTGAAACAAGCTCCTAGAGCTTGGTATGAAAGACTAAGTAAGTTTCTTCTTAATCAAAACTTTGTCAGAGGAAAAGTAGATACAACTCTTTTCATCAAACATGACAAAAATGATCTTCTAATTGTTCAAATCTATGTTGATGATATTATTTTTGGTGCTACTAATGAATCTCTTTGTCAAGAATTTTCTAAGATTATGCATGGAGAGTTTGAGATGTCCATGATGGGAGAATTAAACTTCTTTCTTGGACTTCAAATCAAGCAAAGGAAGAATGGGATATTTGTGTCTCAAACAAAATATTTGAAAGAGTTGTTGAAGAAGTATGGATTGGATAATGCTAATGAAGCTGATACACTAATGAGCTCTACAACATTGTTGGATGCTAATGTAAAAGGCCCTAACTACAACATCACTAAATATAGAGGAATGATTGGTTCATTACTCTATCTAATAGCAAGCAGGCCGGATATATAATTTAGTGTTGGAATGTGCGCAAGGTATCAATCTGCTCCTAAGGTATCACATGCAGAGACAGTGAAAAGAATCTTCAAATATCTAGGAGACACTGCAGAAGTTGGCCTATGGTATCAAAAAAGAGGAAACGAATATTGATGGCCTATTCAGATTCTGATCATAGAGGATATAAAACTGACAGAAAAAGTACCAGTAGTCAATGTTAATTCCTTGGAGGCTCTCTGGTATCATGCTTCAGCAAGAAGCAGAACACAGTGTCATTATCATCTACTGGAGCAGAATATATAGCTGCAGCAAGCTATTATTCTCAAGTACTGTGGTTGAAGCAACAACTTCAGGATTTAGGGATATACTTAAAGGAGATACCAATTTACTGTGACAACACTAGCACCATTAGCCTGGCCAAGAATCTTGTGCAACATTCAAGTACAAAACACATAGATATCCAACATCATTTCATTCGAGATCACGTACAAAAGAAGGATGTCAAAGTAGAATTCATACCAACACATCTTCAACTCGCTCACATATTCACAAAGCCAATAGCTAAAGATTAATTCTTATATATTCGAAGAGAATTGGGAATGGTTAATCCCAATAAGTTTTAAGTTTTTCTTGTTAATTATTATGTTTAATGAGTTTTGATGATAATCATACTGACTTAGGCATCGGAGTATGTAGAAATTGTTTTTGTAGGTCTGTCACTCGAGTACTGGATGTATCACTCGAGTGCCAAGTTCATTCTCACTCGAGTCAGTCAATAATGCTCTAGTCCAAAACTATAGCATATACTCTGCTTCATGCTATGTAAAACAAGGATTAACAGAGTATGTAAGAACTCTTGAAACTCACTCAAGCATACCAAGAGTGACAGGTCTCACTCGAGTGAGGGAAGAACGGCACTCGAGCATGATATGAATCTACCTGAAGTGAAGTAAGAGAACTCGAGCAGAGGAAAGAAATTTATACAAATACTTATTCAAAGCATGGTTACTTAAATAATCTTGGAGGATTTGAGTACAAAGATGAAAAATATAACAAGATATATTTAAATCAGGTATGCTTTTACATGTTTTATAAGATTTGTTTGAATATTACTCGAGCATAATATTTCCTCACTCGAGCACTGTATAAACAACACTCGAGTACTAGGGTCGTCACTCGAGTATTGGTACTTATATCAGTTACGCGATAGCTCAGATCGTCACACTTCCTCTTCTCACTCGAAGCGTCACATCACTCAAAGGGCGTATCTCTTCACCTCCGACCGTTACCCATCAATTAAATGACTCAGATTGCTTCAAATCACCGTTACAACTCTTCAATCATCTTCATAAGGTGAGATTTATCCTTCAAGCTTCTCATTTCGTGCCCTAACTGAATAAATTTTTTGAAAATCCTTTTTTAAGTCCTTATCAAATCTGTGATTCCCATTTCGTTTCTAAATGGCTAGAACTAAGATTCATATTGTTTCCCAAAGATCCCATTCACCTTCACCCACTCATTCAGCCGCTAGTGCTTCAGAGCCTCTAGTGGCCACATTCTCATCTCCTACACCTTCTCTATCTTCTACTCTTATACCTCCTCCTAAACCCAAAACCAAAAAGAGAACTCCAGCCAAGAAACATCACCCTAAGCCTCAAATGGCTAAGAAGGATCAATTTATTATGATATATGCTACTATCATTAATGACATTCTTGGCTATATTGCACCACCTTCTGATCCATCCATTCTTTCAGCCAATGAAGCCTTCTGGCTTTTAAAACCAAATGACCCGATAGGCCCTCTTAACTTTAAGCCTATTGACATACCTGATTCTATTTGTGCCCTTCACTACATATACTCTCGTAGCATTGTTAACAAATCCAAAAATTATACCCATTTTGCTCAAAGAGATTACTACTTCCAGCCTCCTTCCTAACCGGTCAATGAAGAAATGTGAGGGAGCTTTATCTTTAGTGAGATGAGAAGATTTCAATTTTCTTCATCAAGATCCGCCACCATACCATATCCACAAATTGTCTCTCATTCTCAAGAAAAACAAAGTGTGGTATTTGGAGGGAAATGAGAGGGTAACCATTCCGAGGTTTGGCAAGACTCAATTGACACATATAAGTATCAATCTTCCAGTGAGTCAAACCAGGGCTACATCTCAAAGAGAAGCCACTCCATCGAGAGGTGATGAGGCTCAATCTTCTGCTCAAGGTTCAATTCCACCTCCATCTTTCCTAAATGCATCACTTTCAACCCATCTGGCTAAAGTGATCAATCAAGCTGTGACTAGTCTGAAAAAGCAATTGATGAATGAGTATGAGAAATTGGTGAACACGATAGAGTTACAAGTTTCAAAGTTGGTGGATAAGGAAAATACCAACTTTGACTTGATGTTCAAGACTCAAGAAGATATGATGAGAAGAATCACTTATACGAAAATCTTCTTGCGCTCTCATTTTCTGACTACTTCTTTTGAGGTGCCACCTGAGTCTACTCCTGCCACGATTTCACCTCCTCAAACATAGACTCATATTCTCTTCATAGACCAGGATTCTAATGTTGATGTCACTTATGATCAGTCACCTTCACCACCACTTACAGCCTCTATTCCTCAGCCATCATCTCCACTTTTTGAGCTGGAGCCAATTGACCCTTCTACTGCCATGGTGCTCTTTGCCCCACCATCCGATCTCACATTTCCTCAGCCCCCTTCTGATGCTGACAAAATGGGGGAGAAGGATCTGTGATGGTTTCAAGCTATTATGGTTTGATATGGGGAGTTGGAGTTTAGTTTTGGGTAGCTTTTCTATATTGAGGTAGAACTATTGTTATTTTCTGGTTTATTTTTACTGACATGGTTGTATATGAGGTTTTATAGCTAGATGTTGATTCAAGCTTAATTTTGTACTTTATATGAGACTCTAGGATCTCATTCTCATTTCATTCATTATACAACTGATAAGAGAATTACAATATATATAGGCAAAGAGAAAAACAGATCAGAGAGACAAAATGGTAGGTGGTATGAGTGATTGACGGAAGCACATGTGTGAGTGTCAACAAATTCATGCTAACCATAAATGTTTGGTGCTGACATTTCTGACTTTTAACACTCCCCCTCAAGCTGGAGAGTATATGTCAATCATACCCAGCTTGCACATAAATTTTCAAATGTAGTTTTGCTTAGTGGTTTTATCAGTACATCTGCAATTTGGTCTTCAGATCTGATGTAGGACAGATTTATGATGCCTGCTTTAATTTTCTCTTTAATAAAGTGCCTGTCTATCTCAACATGCTTTGTTCTATCATGATAGGCTGGGTTCTTGACCATTTCAATGCTGGCTTTGTTGTCACACCAAATTTGCATTGGTCCCTCGTATGGAATTCCCAACTCCTTCAGTAATCTGATGACCCAAAGTCCTTCACGTACTCCATAATTAACAGCTCTCAGTTCGGCTTCCGCACTACTTGGTGACACCACAGTTTGTTTCTTGCTTCTCCATGTAACAAGATTTCCCCACACATATGTGCAATATCCTAAGACTGATCTTCTGGTCTCTCTATCCCTTGCATGGTATGCATCAGTGTATATTTCGATATTCCTAGTAGTGCATTTCTTAAAGAAGATTCCTCTTCCAGGGTTAAGCTTTAAATAGCTTAGGATTCTATATACAGCTGTTATGTGTTCTACTTGTGGCTGGTGTATGAATTGACTTGCTATTCCGACTGCATAACTAATGTCTTGACGTGTATGGGTCAAATATATGATTTTTTTGACAAGTCTTCTGTACTGTTCTGCGTTGACTGGAACACCATTTGGTTTGATTTCTAAGTGACAACCTTCTTCCATTGGTGTTCCCTCAGGTTATGTCCCTAGCATTCCAGTTTCATGCAACAGATCTAGGGTATATTTCCGCTGAGATACATTAATACCCTTTTTAGTTCTTGCTACTTCCATGCCTAGGAAATACCTCATTTGTCCAAGGTCTTTCACCTGGAACTCAGTTTACAAGTCCTGTTTTAAACGAGCAATTGATTCTTCATCATTTCCTGTAATGACCATGTCATCAACATAAACGATCAAGATGGTGGCTTTGCCGTTAACACGTTTGATGAACAATGTGCCATCTGCTTATCCCTGAGTATACCCAAGTCTTTTCATTGTCTTGGTGAATCTACCGAACCATGCTCGAGGAGATTGCTTAAGTCTATATAATGACTTGTTGAGTTTACACACAGAGTTGTTGGGGGCTACAATTCCATCTGGAATCTCCATATAAACTTCTTCTTCCAAGTTTCCATTTAGAAAGGCATTCTTCACATCTAGTTGATGCAACGACCAATCCAAGTTTACTACGATTGATAGTAGCACTTGGATAGTATTAAGCTTGGCTACTGGAGCAAATGTCTCTTGATAATCAATTCCATATGTCTGGGTGTATCCTTTTGCAACAAGTCTCGCCTTGTACTTGTTGACACTACCATCAGGATTGAACTTTGGGTTAAAGATCCACCTGCATCCTACTGGTTTCTTTCCTTCGGGAAGAGTTGCAATCTCTCACGTTTTATTTTCTTTCAGTGCCCTCAACTCTTCTTCTGCAGCTCTTTTCCAATTCGAATCAGCTATAGCTTGTTGAAACGTGCTTGGGATTTTAATCTGTGCGCTGTTTACAACAAAGCTTTGCATTTTTGCAGATAGATTACCATATGAGACGAAACGTTGAATTGGATACTGAGTACAAGATCTTACCCCTTTTCTCAATGCAATAGGCCAACCCAGTTCTTTAGGATTTAATCCCATATTGGAGTCATGATCATTCCTTTGAATGGGAGAGATAGTTCTACCAGTGTTTGATTCATCTGGACTCTTCATCTCTGGACTCTTTATCTCCTTTAGTATCCCTCCCTGAATTGATCTTAACATTTGTTTCCAATTCATTAGTTGTGGGTTCAGGTTGAGATGAAAGATGTAGTTCAGGTTGAGATGAAAGATGTTCAGCTTCATGATCATTAAGGTGGATAGGACTAGGTTGGTTTGTGGAAGGTAAGGAGGTTTATCTAAGATTAGCCATTCATTGTCAGTGTACTCCCCCTGAATGGGTAATTTGGGGTAATATACTTCTTCTTCCAAGAAGACTACATCACGGGAGACAATAAGTTTCTTGGAAGTAGAACAGTAACATTTGTACCCTTTTTGAGTCGGAGAGTAACCAAGAAATAGGCATTTTGTAGCTGGGGCAGCAAATTTATTGTTATCATTGCTGTGAATAAAGACAATACAACCATATACCTTAGGAGGCAAGGAAGTGATTATGGAGCAATTTGGAAAGTGTTCGAGGAGTGTTTGGATAGGGGTGTGGAATTTGAGGACTTTAGATGGCATGCGGTTAATGAGATAAGCTGCAGTGAGGAGAGCATCACCCCAAAAAATAGTAGGAATATTTTGTTCCATTAGTAAGGTTCGGGTTACTTCCAACAGGTGATGGTTCTTTCGCTCAGCTACTCCATTTTATTGAGGTGTGTATGGGTAGGAAGTTTGGTGATAAATGCCTTGTTGATCAAGAAAGTTGGTAAAGGTGTTGCTCATGTATTCCTTGGCATTATCACTTCGAAGTACCTTAATGGAGACATTAAATTGGGTTTGTACAAAGGTATAGAAGTTTTGAAATACCTTAGCTACTTCGAATTTGTCTTTCATTAAATAAACCCATGTGGCTCTAGTATGATCATCTATGAAAGTAACAAACCATCTAGCATTGGTAAGGGTTTTTAGTCGTGCAGGACCCCAAATATCACTATGGATTAGTGTGAATGGTGAGGAAAGTTTGTAGGGTTGTTTGGGATAAGAAGACCTAGTTTGTTTTGCAATTTGGCAAGTTTCACAATGAAAAGGAATAGAATTTTTATTGAAGAAATTTGGAAACAAGTGCTTCATATAATCAAAACTAGGGTGGCCTAAGCGATAATGCCACAAGGTTACATCATTTTTAGAGTTGGAGCTAACCAGTGCTCTTTTTGCCTTCCTTGCATCTTCTGATTTCAAGTTTGATTCTTCAAGGTAGAACAATCCATCCAATTATCTAGAAGTTGCAATCGTCCGCTTCGAATTTAAATCCTGGAAAACACAGACATCATTATCAAAGATGATTCGGCACATTCGATCTTTAGTTAATTTACTCACAGATATAAGATTGACAGTGAGTGCAAGCACAAATAAAACATTGTGAATTTTCAAGGAATTAGAGAGTATAACTGTGCCAATTCCTTCAACTGTAGTGTATAGGCCGTTTGCAACTTTGACTCGAAGATTCTCATGAATTAATTTAAGAGTTGCAAACAATTTACGATTACCAGTCATGTGATCAGTTGCTCCTGAGTCAATAATCCAAGCATTTTCACTAGCTCGTACTGTATTTAGAGCTATGATAGAGTTACCTGATTGCACAAGGTTGATACCAGGCTTAGAGTTAGACTTATTTAGTCTATCTAGCATCCTGCGAAACATCTGCAGTTCCTCTTTGCTCAGGGAATCTTTATCTTTAGTTTCTGGCTCAGTTGCAGTAGTATGGCTTTGTTTGTTGATTGCTGGCTTTCCATGAAGTTTCTAACATTCTTCTTTGATGTGACCCTTCTTTTTGCAATAATTACACCATTTGTTTCGTCTTTCATCTTGTGGTCATTTTGCTGCCAGGGCTGATCTTTCGATTGAGCTTGAATCTGATTTTTTAGTTGAGCTTGAGCTGCCTTGATTCAAGAGTTTTCTGCTTTCTTCAAATTGCACATGGTTGACTACTTCAAACAGAAGTGGCATGGGTTTTAGTCCCATGATTCTACCTCTTATCTCTTCAAATGAATCGTTGAGACCCAGGAGGAAGTCATACACTCATTCTTCTTCCACGATCTTCTTATGTAACTGAGAATCTTTGACAGTATCCCATGGATGGGAATCAAAGAGATATTGTTGTTGCCACAGTTTATGTAAGGTATTATAATAATTAGTAACTGTCAAGATACCTTGTCTCAGATCTCGAAGTTGTCGCTTCAGGTGATTAGAGCAGCGGTGTTATCAAGGGAAGAGTAAGTTTGCTTTGCTTCATCCCAGATTTCTTTTGCAGTGGTTGCTAGGAGATAACCTTCACTGATTTCATCAGTCATGGAGTTGCACAACCAAGATATAACTTGATTGTTTTCAGCAAACCATGTATCAAAATTGGAGTCATTAGGAGGAGGTTGAGGAGCTGCTCCATTGATATATTTCTCCATTCGCTTACCACGAATATATCTTAGCACTGTTTGAGACCACTGGAGATAGTTTCTTCCATTGAACCTATGGTTGATGGCCATAATCTGACTATCGGAAAGTCCTGGCATAGTTATTGTGTTACTAGTAGTAGAGGAATGAGAGGAGGAAGATGAGTCTTGAATTTCAGAATTTGTACCGGACATAAGTGCCATTGGTGTGGCCTCAGTTATGGTTTGATTTCTAGGAAAAGACCCAAAAAGAGGAAGAAATTTTGAAGAATCCATGTGTTTTTTGGAAGAAATGGTGGTTGGAAACACTGTGCCTTATTTTCTGGGACAAAAATTGGATGTCGGAGGTACTGTTCACGGCGGCGCGTGAGGTCACGCGCGCTGTACGGATGATTTCTGTGCAAACATAATGGTATTATGACTTATCTTGGCTTTAAGTATCCATTGGAAGTATTGCAGGAAACATATGAGGTTAAGTGCAAAAATCTGAATATGAGTCTAAACTTTGGTGAAATATGCATTTGGAAATTTTGAAAATGTTTTTCAAAATTTTCACTCCAATCAAGATTTTTGTTTAAAACTCATCACAAAAGTTTGGTCATCATCAAAAAAAGGGAGAATGTTAGATTCTAAGTTTTGATAATAACAAAAGGTTATTGGGTGCAGATTATGTTTTTACAAGTCTAGACAATAGATACAAAGTTACCAAATGTATTTCACAAAGTTCAGAAGTGTTTGCTGTCAGTTTTACTGATGCACTCGAGTGATGGAGTTAGCACTCTAGCATTAAGCTAATTTGCACTCGAGCACATACAATTGTTGGACAGAAAGTGTTTGACAGAGAGCAAAGTCAGAAACAAGATATCAACACTTCACTCGAGCACAGTCTCTATACTCGAGTGATGGTCTTATGTGCACCCGAGTCCTGGCGAGTGTGGCACAGAGAGTGTTTACCCAAGAGCAAAGTAAACTCAAAATATAAGCTGCACTCGAGTGCAAGTGAGTGAGGGACTGTGAGTGTTTGCCCGAGAGTCATGCAGATCAAAGAAGAATAAGCATGCCCGAGTGAGAGTACATGCACCCGAGTGATACCTCAGTACCCGTGAGTGAGAAATCTAACTCTCTCCATTCTGATACAAGTGCTGAAGACAAAGAGTATATTATAAAAGAATATTCTACTCACTTGAGTGAGAGTAAGTATGTTCAAGTGAGGGCCCACATTACCTGCAAATGCAAAATCACACTCTTGATAAAATGAGATGCGAGTGTTATCCAGAGACATGGCTCATAGTGTAAAATACAAGGGCACTCGAGTGAGAGGACTTAAACTCGAGTGAGGACCCACATCACTCGCAAGTGTGAAAATGCACTCTCTCAAAATCACAAGGAAGTGCAAGTATAAAACTGAAGCGAGAAGAGAAAAATATGTATTGCACTCGAGTGAGCCTTCTTATCACTCGAGTGATGCTCTTCCAGAAGCAAAATGCACCAGACTTACAATGTTCAATCCGAATATGGTTTAATGTTATTTATTCATTCTATTTCTACTTATTATTATTATATAACATCATTTAACATATATTACGAGTGTGATATAGGAGTTTGAACGTTTGAATTAGAAAAGCACAGAGGAAGTCAAACAATGGCAGACAGTGTAATATCCTGGATTGTGACCAAGGATTAGTAACTTCAAAGTAATGTAATTAATATTAATTGAGCACTTTTGAAGCATATATTGTGCATTGTGATAATCAGGGGCAAACCGGTAAATTTACCAACTGACTGGTTAGTTACCGATGAGAACACTCCTTAGTAATCAAGATCAATGGCTAGGATTAAAAGAACAAGAGGTGGAATCTTGTGCATGCAAATCTATGTGAAATCATGGTAGGAAGAGTAAGATTTTGCCAAGTGTCATCATAAGGACCCTTGGATCAAAGTCAAATATTCTTCCCTTTCTCTTTCCTTGTCAAGGTCGGCTATATGTGTGTATGTGTGAAGGAAAAAACTGCATCATCATCTTTCCTTTTCTCTCTCATTTAACTTCCATTTTCGTTGAGCTTGAGCAAGGAAGAGAAAGAGAAAAGCTTGAGTTGAGGTAAGTGAACATCTCCATATGCTCAAATGTTCTCTACTAATGTTATGCAAAAAGTTGAGAGCTTTAAACCTATGGTTTCAGAATTTTCATTGGTGGTGGTTGAGAGATTGAGAATTTTGGAAAGTTGAAGAATTGAAGAATTGACTTTAGGAAGAAGAAGAGGTAAGAATTAGAAGCACTTTGGTATGGTTGCTTTGATCATTGGTTGAGTCTTGAGGACTTTGGAATTTGCCCTGATTTTTGGTAAATTTCGAAAAGCATGACTTGGTTAGTGTTTAGTATGGAAATTAGTGTCATAGAGTGTCTTTGTGCATTTGGAATTGGCTTGGAATTTTGGGTTGGAATGGATTGCAATGTGGGTGTTGATTGGAGATGTTAAGGTGACATGTGGTGATTGTGGTAGAACATGCTCATGGATAATGAATATGGTCATTTTGATGGCTCCAATGTGTTCCTTGAGCCAAATTGTGTGAAAATAGTATGTGATTTGAAATTAGGGACCATTGGAAGCCAATTGGCAAAATCTGGAAAATCTGTCCAATGTAAGTCTGTTCTGGACAGTCAGATGGTGTGGACGTTTTGACTGGGCAAATGATGTTAAAAAATTATGAAACTTTTTAGTATTAAAGTTCATATCTCAAGCTTCAAAATGGACATAAATTTTGTGTCATTTCGCTTTGTGAGCTGGGAGTTTGAACTGTCCAAAGTTTGGCATCAAAACTGGACCCTGTTTTTGTACAATGTTAGGTTTTTGGTAAATCTGGACTTTGTGGTGATTTCCAGTAATGGCCAATATTTTTCCTTGAAAGAGGACTTAAATAGCTTTCATTTGGCTTTGGAATCACCCCATTTCGATTTTTTTGGAATTAGTTATAATTTTTGGAAGTCCAGCCAAGAAACTGGATTTTCTGGGCCGCAGCCCAAATGTTTCTGAGCGTTTCTGGGCAGTTTTGGGCCGCAGTCCGTGGATTGTGGGCCGCGGCCCACCCCCAAAAATCAGTATTTTACACTTTTCAAGGGTGGTTTTCGGTATAGCCTTTCCCAACCCTTTGGGCATATGTTTAGGCCTCTAATAACCACCTAAAGAGTCTAAATAATAACCAACTTAAGTACTATGGAATTAAGAACTTGGAAAAGAGATTGATTTATTGTCCCTAATTTGGTTTATAGGATTCGACATTTGCCGTCCTCGTGAGCCCACTGAGCCAGCAAACGTCAGGAAGGAACGAGGTAGTAATTTTTCTTTCGTACCATATGTGATGCATTGTATGTGTGTATTATCATTGATTTGTGATAAACTCGTATGCTGCGACATTGTGAATATGTGTAAACACCGTCATACCAATAGTCCCTGAGTAGCTAACAACAGATCGGGCAAGGGTTGTATGCCTTCCCGGCGGAGAAAGGGGATGAGGATGAGGTGTGATATATGTGATTATGTGGTCCGAAAGGCTATTTGTGAAGGCTGACGGGCCATTTGTGAAAGCCAGATAGCTATATGAGCTATAAGGCTATGTGTATGCACTGCCACGCCAATAGTTCCTGAGTAGCTAACAACGGTTCGGGTTAGGACAGTATGCCTTCCCGGCAGAGAAAGGGTATGAGGGTGGAGTGTGATTTGTGCTGCTGTATGATGATTTGCTTACATGCTGTGTACTTATGTGTGGTATAAATGTTTTGTTACTACTGGGATTCTCTTGAATCTCATTCTTTCCTTTAACTAACCTTTCAGACAGGGCGAGTGGCTCTAAGGAGAAGCGTATGACCCGGAGCAGTTAGAACCCTATAGGGACATTTATTTTGGATGTGTTGGTTAAAACTGTTGGACAGGGATCTTGTAAATTATTTTTGAGCTGTAATTGGTAACAGAATATAGTTGTGTAATCCCCTATGTGGGAATTTTAAACCTTCTAGTGAATGAATGGAACCCGGGGGTTGTCGGAATTGCTATTAGATATTCTGATATGAATGAATGTAAATTAACTGCACAGGTGATTATATTCGATAATTGAATTTGAGACCGGAGTAGGAAAGAAGTTTTGAAAATTTTGTAAAGTCCCTACCATAAAAGGTAGTTTTAAACGAGTTTTGAACTATTCAACGGTCTCTAAACCAACTTAATTAAGTGATATCAAACTATAATTACATGTTTAAAAGCAGGGGGTTACAGACAGCATCATTATGACCATCCAAGCACATACCTACCGCATTCAAAGATTTCAAACGTATGCATGCCGTTCAACAGTAAAATACTCCTCTCCATAATGATTATTATTCAAACGGGCAAAATCAACTAGCTATAAATACAGAGCTCCAAAGACCATAAAAAAAACGAAGTGAAAGAATTCACACAAGCAAATTCACGAGTCTCTGTTATTTATATTTTCTCTGTATTCTTATAGTTCTTCAGTGTTTATCATATTTGCTCTGTAAGAGAGTCTGTATACCCTTTAAATTCTATTTTCATTTGATCTCAAGGTACTGGGACCTTAAGAGGGGAGATTTCCTTACGAAAAAAGCAGTTGAGAGAATTCCTAATAGGACTTTCTGCTCATAAGACTTACAAGGTACAAGCAGTAGAGAACATTGCTGCTTGTAAGACTTACAATGGTGTAAGCAGGAGAGAACGTTGCTGCTCATAAGACTTGTATACTTAAGCTAGAGAGAAAGGTCATAGGTTTGTTTTTCTGCACGTAAGACTTGTCGTAAGGGGGAGAGACATTTATAGTGTTAGAATATTTCTACTCGTAGTCCTTTCAAGGACGGTTGTTGTTTTGTGGCATTCCGAGAGCTCACTGAATCTTGGAAGAATAGTAAAAATCTCAGTAGGTCTTGATCTCTAAGGACTGGACATAGGCCTAGATTTTGGGCCAAACCAGTATAATACTCTATGTGCTTATCTTCTCAACTCTACCTTGTCTACAACTATTGCTATATCACCGCATCAACCAAAAAATTTATCACATCATCCAATTCACCCCCCTCTTGGGTGAAGCTTGACTCTTTCAAATACCCCTTAATTTTTTAAATTAAAAAAGGGCACACCCCACCAGAGCACCACCGCCAACCGACCGCTGGAGCTTTAGCCGTCGGCTGCCCGACACCCTCTGGCCACCAAGGCTCCAGGCTGTTTTTTGGGTTTTTTTTAAAAAAAAATAAGGAGCAAGTGGTGAGGGTGGATTTGAACCCACCACCCTTGGTCCTCCAAAAGGCATGGTGACCATTGAGCCACCAAACCCTTTTGATACACATATATGCATAAGAATATATGTGCATAATATAAATAAAGGCGTAATAGTATTTGACTATATGAGTAATGCAAATGGCTAATGGCGCAATGATATTGACTAGAAGCATAAATTGCATAATAGTATTCAATAAATGAGTAATGTTGTTAACTAAATATGTAAACATAATGACTAAATGCTTAATAATGTATTCACTAAACGAGTAATGTCATTGAGTAAAGGTGTGATGCTTGCATGCATAAGACTTTTATGAATGGAGAGGATTTTGATAAGTCAATGTTACATACATCCATATTACTTTTATGTTCAACTTGGTAGCATGCTTGCTTTGTAATTTGGTTTGTATTATTTAGGGCATGTTTAGGGGAGGGGATGGAAGGAAAGGATAGGGGGTCACCTGTTTGATTTGGTTAGAGGGGGAGGAGGGGGTAATTTTTTTAATGATCCTTTGTTTGATTCAAAAAGAGATGAAAGTGGAGATAATAACTAATTTATCATTTAACCCTTATATGTTAGCTTACATATTTTTGCTTATATAAATAATTTAAATTAGTTTTTTTGAAATGAAAATTATTTAAATTAGTTTACACCTCAATATAAATTAAATAAATTATGAAAATTGAAATTTATTTTACCAAGTAGACACAAATTTATTTTAACTCACTGTTGGAATTACTAAAACAATGATTGGTAAAAGAAAACAAATAGATATTACAATTATGTGTAAGAAGCATCAAACTTTAATAACTTATTTATTAACATATTACAATTTTGGTCGAAACTCTGAAATCTCCAGAGTCCAGAGCTTGTTTTTATTTTCTGCTCAAGGGTATCAACGGAAATATGAAAAAGTAATGGGGGTAAAAATTCACAATATTTTGCTTCCCTCCAAAACCCCCCAATTTGGGGGGAATAAAAATGAGGGAATGGGAAAGATTTGGAGCCCCTCTTTTAGCGCCCCTCCCCTCCAATTTTTCATACCAAACAATCCCATCCCCTTCAACCAAACAGGCCCTTAATGGTTGCGTATAAAGGAGTGTAGAGTTGTGTAAATAGTCCAGCTGGGTTCTTTCGGAGAAAGAAAAATCTTGGGTCTTCTGGAGGATACTGTAGAATTTGCCCAGATTTCATATGCCTCCTGCTTTGTTTACTTTTTACCTTGTATTTTGTCCCTCCTTTAGAAGATTGTTTTATGTTTCAACCATGAATATGTCTGCTATGGATCGACCTACTGAATGTGTTTACTCGATTTTGACAAATGTTAATAGCAGTGTCATGAATAAAGCATTGCTTCTTCAACTCTATATATACTATTATAATTTTTCCGGTAGAAATATAGGAAGAATTTGTGGCGCACACATTGTCTTTGTCATGATCCTTCTGGTTTGCGGTTAGTTAGTTTGCCCATGTAAATATGCTTATACCTCTTGTGTACATGAAAATAGGTATGCACAATGGATGTAGAAGATAACTCATCAAATAGTGAAATTAATAGCTTTGAGGGATCTATGTCTTCAACAGGATCAAGTGAAGATGACTTTAAGCTCTTAGAATTAATATTGATCAATATGAGAAGCAAATATGAAAGTAAGTTTCTTAATAAAATTCCAATTCGTGCATCTACACTTACCAATTAGGAATTTGTTAATCAGCTTATGTAAGGATCAGGAACTACTTGTTATGAATTGTTGCAAATGGAAAAGACATGTTTTATTAGTTTTTACAATGAATTAAGGACTAAAGATTAAAAGTGAAGTTAGAAGAGAAAGTTTCAATGTTCCTATATAGTATAGGATAGCTGCATATTGTTTTCAACATTCTACCAAAACAATTTACGCTATTTTAAGAAAATGTTAAGATCAGTATGTCAATTGTCAAACATGTGAAATAATTAACTTTAGTTAAGGGACTTTCGAGAGTTAACAATGAAGTTAAAATTACTCCTGAAAAAAATATTTTGAGGGCAAATTGAACCACTAAACACTTTATGTAACTATATTCAACCCAAGAAAAAAGATGCTTCAAGATGTTGGAATATTGGAATACAGGCATGAAAAATATTTCAAGATGTTGGATGAAACCATATAATACTTTAATAAACTGACCAAACCTTCAAAAAAAAAAAAAAATACAATGAACGCCATGAGAACTAATAAAAAAAAGAGGCTTAGACGATCCTACTAACAAATAGCTAACTACAACTATAATCCATTGAGCTGAACGTAATCAAAAGTTTCGAAAATCCAAGCTTGAATCCTCTAGATCAGCCTTAAACTTGGCCAGATACAAAACTTCTTTATCCTCCCGCAATTTAAATGTCGCACACCTATATGTATATAAATTCAAGCCACTATTAGAGAATATTAAAAAAAACAAAAATCCTAAACACACAGAGAGAATATGACAACAAATCACCTTGAATGGACATTAAGCACTTCAATATTGTCGCCTCTCACAACATCTTTTAGCTTGATGAGACTTGGAATATGAAAAATTGGTTGCAAATCAAATGATGTCCCACGAACCTCCAAAAATCTAAATAAATGCTTTTGAGGATCATAGTAGATAAATAATCCAGAAGGATCACAAATCAAAATTCCAGAACCGCCAAAAACTAATGAGGGTTTATATATAAGTGGCAAACAAGTATTAAAACTAACTTCAGCCCAAGATAGGCCGTCTCCATACTTTTTCATAGTCCAAAACGTAAGACCTATTGCATATGGATAACATATGTAGAGACTTCCCTTTAACTCTCCAAAGCCAATACGCCATTGAGAAGCCGTATTTCCCATGGATGATATTAAAGGAGGGCAGGGGAATGAATTTAATGTCTCTCTTTCCAAGTCAAAACATAAAATTGACACTTCACTCCATCTATAAACAAGCCAGTGAAGCGATCCATTCAAACAAGTGGGAGATGTGAGTTTCCACCAAAATAGGCCATGATATTCGACGTTTCTCCATAATCTAGTCCCCAACGTGTGTATTTCAACAAGTCCAATATTTTCACCAGCACTATATACACTTATTGTTATAACCTTATATTCATTAGTGTTCTTGAGATAACCTAATCCAGAATATATATTGCGGTACGTACTCAGTTGGTCATTCTCTGATTGTGGAAGTCTTATAAACTCTCCTGTGATTGGGTTGCATACAACAAGTGTCATTGGGCCGGTAACAAAAAATGGATAGCTTTTAACTGGATTGCTTTTTCCAGGAATGCACAAGCAAAGCAGGCCGTTGCAAGAATTCACTACATCAAACTTGTCATCCCTTGGCTTGCAAGAGATATTAGTCCATTTTTTACCCCTCCTTCTCACCTCAAGCATTGTGTCAATCACCATTTTAGAATCACGAAGAGGAAGCTTGAACTTAAGCTCAAGCTTTATGTGACTATCACAATTGGATCTAGGATAATCCATGCATGAACAAACATTCCCACAATCATTATCACTTGGGAAATTCTGGTTTTTATTACTCTTAAACTCATCAAAGTCGAGTAGATGGAGATTTCTTGAAACACGTCTAGAACTACTAGTACGCACCAATGCAGTGATAGATGCACGCTCAAAATGCAATTGAGCAAAATGCGGGTCTGAAATGATGGAGTGCCAACTCTTGCATACATGCTTGCAAATCAAAACAGAGTCCAGTGGAAGTTTGAGTAGAATGTCGGTAACAATATCATAAGGTAGATTGGCCAATGAAGTCCCAGGTGGATGAACTTTTGGCTCATCAACTTCTTTTTTAATTTTTCTAACGCCTTTTGATGTGTTAGAGCTTATTGAATCCCTTTTTCTTTTAAGGACCATCCTAAAAAATAAACAAAAAAATATAATTGAAGTTGAAAGACTTATGCCCAAACCAAACGAAAAACCAAGAAGATCACACCACAAATTCAAATTATAGAAAACACAAAATATAATAATAACTAATGTAATACATTAATTAGCTAATCACTTGGCAAGAGATAGTAAAGACGGGCCTTTAAGTTAAGTGAATGTGCAAATCACGAATGTGTTATGCATCGTGTTTGTCTCACGATTAAACGCTCTTTTCTTCTTTATGTGAAGATAAAGTAAGCCTACTTTGTGATAAAGTTCGTGAACATGAAGAGGCCACAAGACGAACCAGGGACAAACAGAGACTCTTCCTTTGATAATTCAACAAGTATTATAAATTATCTGAATATGATTCATTCCCAGCTCCGTTATTTTCATGCTATTATTTGGGAACAATTTGGGTTTATGATTAGTTATTTTCTACAGCCTAATCACTTTTAAATCTGATTTCTTTAAGGGACAACTCAATTAATTTGGGTAGTTTAGGCTTATAATGCTTGTATAAGTTTTATATCAATAAAATTTAAAAACTAAAAAATAAGCAAGTTGACACGTACAAAATTTTTTAGGAACATAAATTACGTCCTACAACATTCAAAAAGATTGGGATGCTGCTATATTCTGTCAAAGGATGAAAGAATTAAAAAAACATATGAAGGAGTAAAGCTACTGTACCTGAGAGAAAAAGCCCGAAACCGAATTTTATAGGAACTCGCGTCTAGATCTTTAGCTATAATTCTATACCGAATATACACTGACAAGTAAAACTTGCGAAAAGAAAACTTCTTACTCCTAAATTAAAAATAACTGACTCAACCCAACCCTTAAATAGAGAAACTTTTTAACCATAATACGACTCAAAAATTAGAAGAAAAAGATATTCTAAGATATTGAGGATAAGATGCTAGCTAAACATAATTAAATCAAGAATGATAACAAGATATTAATAATATCCTTGACATCCCTATTTGGCAACTCATAGATTTAAACAATTCTTAGTATAATTTGAAATATCTTAAAGATATATCAAATCTTCCTAAATACAAAATGACTCTTTAAAATAATAAAATTACATAGAAAATAAAAATCAAATGATTTAATTGAGAGGCCATTTGTCTTGCACATCTTGAAAGTTGAAAGCCATGCAAGATATCTAGCAAAATTGACAAAATTGCCCTTTGCAAAGTGACACCGCTGATGAGAGGCTATTAATGGATAGTACCCCCCCCCCAAAAAAAAAAAAAAAAAGCGGCGCCGGGCCCTAATAGACAGTAGATGATATGAATTCAGTCTGCGATATTACTCTGAGGTTTTATAATTTATAAAATTTAAATTCAATTTCCTTCTTTCATCTCATTATTATTATTTAACTCTTATTTAAAATAAAATTGATACAATGTAATATTTTTAAGATAATTTAAAATATTCTAAAGATTTAACTAGCTTTTTCAAATTATTATTGTCTTTATAATACCATTATCTTTATCATTGTTAAAAATTCAGGCTTATACTTTTACTATATTCCTAATCAGGCCAAAATGTCTTATCAAGAATTTTTAAATATTATTCAAAGATCACAATGCCCGTGTAGTTTGATCACATTAATTGTAAAAAATGGCAGATAAATTTGTATCTAAAATTTGATTTGTTGGGGAAAAAATATGTGAAAATTCTACCAAAATTAATTGTCTAGAGTATCTATCTTGGAATAGTTATAAAGAATAAAAAAAAATATTATCGGTGAAAATTTGAGGTTCACTACTATACAAAAAAGTAGGGAAAATCAGAACAAGGGACCTGGGTAAAATAATATTTATTGGAGAGGATCTTAAAACTTGTAATTATTTAAGACCAAAAATCAAAATATAAATGCAGAAATACCAAGTTACCACTAACCAAATTAAACCCATACATTCCATCAGGTTAGGGCCCCTAATGTGCTTCCTTCTCTAATGTGCTTTCTAATGTCCTTAATTCACAACTTCCCAAGTGTTTTGTTCTTGTTTCATGTGATCATTAAATTCCAAATCAAATGAGTGATATTTTAATATCTTATGGGCAAAAAATGGTAAACTTTTGAATTCATTATTGCACAATTTTAGAGTGTTTTTTAATTTGAAAATTCATAAAAAAAAAATTCAAAACTTCACCATTTTATGCGCATAAAATACTAACATGTCACTCATTTTAGATAGAATATAATATCACAAAAAACAAGAAAAAAACACTTTGAAAGGTTGGAACATCACAGAGAGCATTAGAGAGAGGCACATTAGAGGCCCCAAACTCGCATTCCATCTAACCTCATCTCAAGTATATATTTGAATTAAAATAGGGGAGAGCGTTCCATTTCCTTCGCTTTTTATTGTTTTTTATATTTTCGTTGAAAACTGTCTTTAATTTAATCCATAAATTATAAGAATTTCACGGAATAATTATACAAATTCACGTTCACTTAAATTTGAGTCCTAAGATTTGATAGTCTTTGTGCTCCAATGAGTTAGGGGAGAGCGTTCCATTTCCTTCGATTTTTATTGTTTTTTATATTTTCGTTGAAAACTGTCTTTTATTTAATCCATAAATTATAAGAATTTCACAGAATAATTATACATATTCACGTTCACTTAAATTTGAGTCCTAAGATTTGATAGTCTTTGTGCTCCAATGAGTTAGGTCTCCCATTATTAATATTTGCATCCGTAAGTCTTATATTCTTTACAAAATTATTTTTCCTTTGATTAAAATCATAAAAATAATTTATTATTAATTGTTTTGCAACTTTTATAATATCTCTGCATCTATACAGTTTTATTATCATTCTGCCACGGTACAAAATTAAATGGGGCCAATTGAAAAAATGGGCCCAGAAGCTTAATTATATGGGCTCAAATAGTTGGGGTGCAAATAGGGCTTCGGATAGTATAAGCAGAAGGGGAGGCAGAGTAGAGGGGAAGCAATTTTGTGAAGTGGCCTTCCCTTCTCTCTGTTATTTCTTTGTTTGGGCGTCCATTACCAAACAATTGGTGCGTGTATCTGTTTTGGATTTTATTATGGAGTTATAAGGAAGATGATTACATAGGTGCTTCATGCTTCCCTTGAGAGGCCAATGTTCATGGAAAGGGCTAAGCATGGAGTTTTCTAACAGGCAAAAGGCCAAGTCTCACTAGGGACATCAAAGGGGGTGGCAATGTCATGAGTCCCAAATCGGAAAACCTCACAAGTGTGGCGTGCTTTATGACTTGAGAGATTCTCCCTACTAATAAGCTAGTCTTTTGGAATTAGGTTCTCCCTTTATGCTTGTGTTCATCACATCAGTGACCTGACCCATTCTTATTTGCCTTCAATAACCCAACCAGGGGTTTCACTTCCATCTCACCTCGTCTTGAATGAGTCTACTGATGGAGGTTTCGTGTTAGAGGTACCTCGTCTTGAATGTGTTTGGTATTCATGTTATGATGAGCTCCATTACAAGCATGCCGTTTTGGCAAACTAAGCGGACACCCATGGAAATCTACAAGCTCTAATATTTTCACTAGAATTATTAACCTAATAACAATATAGGGCAACCAGTTTGGAAGATACTTAGTCTGTATTCCCTACTCTTTTCCCTTTATGACTATGGATTGAAACTAATCACGCTTATTGAAGTTTATCCTAGGGAAGTTAAAAGAAATTGTTGCTTAAATTTTGCCGCTGGCACCTATCACTTATTTATTGTACTGGCACGTTGCTACAATGGTCTTGCCCTTTCTAATTTAATTTGGTCCATGATTATGGAGATACTACAAGCAATGGGTGTTTGAAATTTGTTGATGCAATATAATCACATTTTAGCAAAATTTTCTATCATGTCCCTGAAGCTGCATCTCTGTTACCTAGCACTGCCCTTACGACACCAATTAATTTTTTGCAATTGAGCATGGATTTTGGCAAAGTTTGTAACTCTAGTATGAGAGTACCTTAGTTTAAGGGTGTGTTTGGTTTGAGGGGAGGGGAGGGTAGGGGACGGAGGGGAGGGGAGGGGAGTGTGCGGGAATTACAATTTTGGACAAAAGAAATCCAAAATTTACCCTCTCATTTTTTTAAATTTTGGGTTCCCACCCAAAATTTACTTTCTCATTCTTTTTAAATTTTGGATTCTCGCCCAAAATTTAAATTCCTTTAACTCAAAAAGATAATTTACCCACCCTCCCACCCCTCCCCTCAAACCAAACACACCCTAAAGGTTTGGTCCTTTTTCATATGTCCTTACAAACTTGGACCATAAGGACAATGTCCATTTGAATGGGGGAGGTATTGTAATAGATGGGCTTAATTATTCATAGTGGGATCATGAGGAAGCAAAGAATGGGTCCGAGGAGATTATTAACGGGCATGACATTATTATATCACTTATCTACATCTCACTGATAGAGTTTCAGCCTGGAAATACTTTTCTTAATCATTGGAGAGCCCAGACTAGTATCACATGTTCTACTTCTAAGAAGAGAGTTTCAGTACATGGGAAGGTACAGTACAGGTTCCTTGTTCCATCCGTTCATTGATTGGTCTTTCTATGTGGAGAATGGGAGATGACTATACACGTTTTGAAGAATTGCAGGGAGGTAAGGAGGGTGTCGGATGAAGTTGGGGCAGAATCCTATCAGAATTACTCCTCCATGGGTAGAATGTTGGCCTAAATGTAAAGCCTATTTGACACGTTTATCAATTAATTTTTTTCAAATTAACCCCATTCATTTTTCCTTAACTAGCATCCTTATTCTACTCAAATCAGTTCATTATGTCGTACATTAAGTAAGGAAGCATATAACCGGACAGCAGCAGCAGCAAAATAATTTAACAAAGGGGAAACAAGAATCAAGGGCGTACCTTGGAGAGTTATCTTGGGTGTGTCTTGTTCGTCTCTAAGGAAACTGGGGAATATGAGGAGGATCTTCAACGCTGATGGGTTTCGTGAGGCGAGTGGCAGGCGGATCCGTCGTATTCTGGCCTTTAGTCGAAGGGGTGTACGTCAAGCTGAATGTGGATGCGGTGGAGGGTTGAGGGACTCAGAGGCATCGTGGGATTTGAGGTGAAGGAAATTTCATTTAGATACTGATGCAGAAGGTTGAAGGGTAATGAGAAAAACGGACGCTTAAAATTGTAGATTATAGAGCCAGATCTGGGATTTGATTAATAGAAAGTGGGAGGTTACCTCGCACTGCTCATGTGTGTGCAGATGAGCTTCGAGTTGGAAGATGAAGTGCGAATCTGGAAAGAAGTTCCAATGGGAGCGGCTCGTTCTTGGGAAGACCTAAGAAATTATTCTCCTCCAATGTTCTCTCATAATCCTTATTCCATTTTCTTTTTAAAATTTTATTTTCATCCTCAAATTAAAAAAAAAAAACTTCAGAATTTCATATTTTATAAAAAATATTATTTTAAACATAAACAAATAAATTTAAACTATTAAAATATTATCCAAATAATTCATTTTAAAATGATAATAAAAGTATTTTCTGATTCCTAAAAATATACAAATAATTTCTAATTTCTAAAAATGATATTAAAATAATTTCCTAATTTTTAAAAATAATTTATCACATACATTAGTGGAATCATGATGGATGCAACGTGATAGTTGATGCTTGTGGTATATGATAAATAATAGATATTTTTATATTTAAAAATTAAAATAAACATATAGATAATAGGTTTATTTCAATACCCAATCTTTTTTTTCCTGGAGATGTGATCTATAACCTTGGTGTTTTATCTTAACCTTAAATAGTAAACAATATATAGAATTATTCTGAAAATACAAAAGTATTTATAAAAGCAAAATTTAAATTATAAAATCTCAAATAAAGTATTTTAGGAAATATAAAAATTATTTCTAATTTCTTAGAATGATTATAAAAATAATCTCTAATTTAAAAAAAATAAAGATTTTTCATTGAGAGTTGTGAGATGAAGAGGATTCAATCTAATAGTTGATACATTATGGCATACAATACTTGATAGATTATGGTATGTGGTTGATACAGTGTAATAGTTACGGCTTGTGTTAGGCAGGCAAAGCTAGAAGCGTTTGATAATTAACTTGCATTGTAACTAGAGGGAAGTGTGGAAGGTACCGACGGCGGGTTTTATAAAGGTTAATGTAGATGGCTCGAGTAATCAGGATGGAGATGGAAGTCAAGTGGCATGTGGTGGAGTTTTTGCGGAATGATAAAAGAGGCATGATTGCTAGCTTCATGTGTGCTCTGGGTGGTGGGTACGGTTTTCAGGCGGAAACTTGGGGAGCTCTATGGGGATTAAAAATTGCTTGGGATATGGGCTTTAGGCACATTATGTGAGTATTTGAAATGATTTAATTTTAAAAAATAAGTACTTGTTACATAAGTTGAGATAAATCTTCTCTCATAGACTTATTTCATATACCGTGAATCACGAATTATAAATACTTATTATCCAAAAATAAAATATCACAAACAAGCACTATATTAGAAATTGATTGCAAGGAACTTATGGAGGTGTTCAAATTTATGATGCCCATCTTCTAAATCTTGAAGGACCACTTGGCCAGCTGAAGAGCATACCAGGAAGAGAATGGGAGGCGCAACTGAGCTGGTGTGATAGGCATACGAATCAAGTTGCCGATACTTTAGGTAAATGAACATTGATGTTGACGAGGGGCTTTGAGCAATTCTTTGTTCCGGTATAATATATTCTAGAACGCTGACGTCGTGGTGCTATGTTTGTGTAATAAATAGTAGCTCTGGTTGTATTTCGACAAAAGTAAAATATTTGTATAGTTAAAAATTAAAATATTTTTGCAGATAATAAGTTTATTTCAACCTTGAATCTTTTTTTTGCCCCAACAGTGTGATATCATACACTTAAATATTAAAAAATATAAAGAATTATTTTGAAATTATATTCAGAAAAAAATTGCAAGTGAAATAAAAATTGGGAAAATACCAGTTAGGTCCCAAGGTACAGAATTAATACCAAAAAAATCCCTTTGCAAATTCCAATGTCAGAAAAGTCCCTAGGGACTGACAGCATTTCCCTTTGAACAATTACTAAAATAGCCCTCACTTGTATTTACAACTTCATAAGCGGCGTTTACAACTTGGGTGGGAGTGGTTGTAAATGTAGCTTAAAAACTTGTAAAAAGAGCTAAAGGTGTTGTAAACGTAGCAACAAGTGTTGTAACATAAACCATTTAGATTTTCTTTCTCCCAAGTTGTAAACGCCGCTTATGAAGTTGTAAATACAAGTGGGGCTATTTTAGTAATTGTTCAAAGGGAAATGTTGTCAGAAAGGTCCCTAGGGACTTTTCTGACATTGGAATTTGCAAAGGGACTTTTTTGATATTAATTCTGTACTTTGGGACCTAACTGGTATTTTCCCATAAAAATTAAAAGGTACTTTTATTTTAAAAAACTAAAATATATATACAAACAATAAGTTTATTTCACCTTGGAATCTTTTTTTTCCCGTAACAATGTGATCCGTAAAGTGTTTATGGCAGAAATTGCGTTTAAAATTTAAAAAAATTTAAATTTAAATCATTTATATAATCTGGCTAACTAATACCATTAATACTATAAGTTAAAAAATATTGTGTTTGAATTTTGAAATATATTTTTAGTCATTCAAAAAAATTAATAAATAAGTTTCAACAAATATAATGAAAATTTTAAATCATAAAATTGTATAATATAATAAAAATAATAATTTCTTGAACACATTAAAAATTTTGAAAAAAAATATGTATTAGCTATAATTATTTTAACGTTGTATAAATTCTTTATGCAAATATGAATGTTTAAATAATGTTAATGTTAAATAGGGGTATTTTAGTCAACATAAAATTTGTGAGTAAAACTTTGTTAGATTCCAAGTTTTGATGATAACAAAAGGTAATTATATGCAAAATATATTTTTACAAGTCTAAAGAATGATTACAAAGTTACCAAATGCATATGGCAAAGTTTTGTAATGTCTGCTGTCAGTTTTTGCTGATACACTCGAGCAACAGAGCTGGCACTCGAGCATAAAGCTGTTTTGCACTCAAGCAGATGCGAGTGTTGGACAGAAAGTGTTTACCCGAGAGCAATTGCTGTCAGTTCTACTGTTGCACTCGAGCAATAGAGCTAGCACTCAAGCAACAATCTATTTTGCACTCGAGCACATGAAAGTGTGGGACTGCGAGTGTTTGGTCAAGAGTCATGCAGAACAGAGAAGCATAAGCATGCCCGAGTGAGAGTGCATGTGCCCGAGTGATACATCAGCACTCACGAGTGAGAAATCTAACATTCTCAATTCTGATGCAAGTGCTGAAGACAAAGAGTATATTATAGAAGAATATTCTTCTCACTCGAGTAAGAGTAAGTTTGCTCGAGTGAGGGCCCACATCACCTGCAAGTGTAAAATCACACTCTTGCTAAAATGGTATGCGAGTATTGCCCAGAGACGTGACTCTTAGTGTAAAATACAAGGACACTCGAGCAGGAGGAGTTGTGCTCGAGTAAGGTGCCACATCACTCGCAAGTGTGAAAATGCACTCTCTCAAAATCTGTGGAAGTGCAAGTGCAAAACTAAAGCAAAAGGTGAAAATATGGTATTGCACTCGAGTGAGCCCCTCAGTGCTCGAGTGAGACTCCGCCAAAAGCCAAAACGCACCAGTCTTACAGCGGTCAATCCGAATATGGTTTAATGATATTTATTCATTATATTTTCACTTATTATTATTATATAACATCATTTAACATGTATTATAAGTGTGATACAGGAGTTTGAACGTTTGAATTAAACAGACACAGAGGAAGTCAAACAACGATAGACATCATCATTATGACCATCCAAGTACGTACCTACCACGTTCAAAGATTTCAAACGTACGCATGCTGTTCCACAGTGACATGCCCCGCTCCACAATGATCATTATTCAAATGGGCAAAAACAAATGTCTATAAATACAGAGCTTCAGAGACCATCAAAAGCAATAAAGTACAATAATTCACATAAGCAAATTCACGAGTCTTTGTTATTCATATTTTCTCTGTATTCATATCATTCTTCAATGTTTATCATATTTGCTCTGTAAGAAAGTCTGTATACACTTCAAATTCTATTTTCATTTGATCTCAAGGTATTTGGACCTTGAGAGGGTAGATTTCCATATGAGAGAAGCAGTTGAGAGAATTCCTAGTAAAACTTTCTACTCATAAGACTTACAAGATACAAGCAGTAGAGAACATTACTGCTCGTAAGACTTACAGTGGTGTAAGTAGGAGAGAACGTTGTTGCTCATAAGATTTGTGTACTAAGCAAGTAAGAAAGGTCATAGGTTGTTTTTCTGCACGTAAGACTTGTCGTAAGGGGGAGAGAAAATTCTTAGTGTTAGAATATTTCTGCTCGTAGTCCATTCGAGGACAGTTGTTGTTTTGTAGCATTATGAGAGCCCATTGAATCTTGGAAGCATAGTGAAAATCTCAGTAGGTCTTGATCTCTAAAGATTGGACGTAGGCCTGGTTTTTGGGCCGAACCAGTATAACTCTCTGTGTATTAATCTTCTTAACTCTACTCTATCTACAACTATTGTCATATCACCACATCAAACGAAAAATTTATCACATTACCCAACTCACCCCCCTCTTTGGTGAAGCTTGCCTCTTTCATTTGGTATCAGAGCAAGGTCTTATCCGAAGAGCCTAACAGCTTGAAAAGGATCCGATAAATGGAAATAATGGGTGAAAACATTCTTCTAGACGAAGCTTCAATCACTAGACCTCCTGGCTTTGCTAAAGAACATTTTTCGTTCTGGAAAGCTAAGTTCAGAGTGTTCGTGATGGCTAACGAGTACGGTTTATAGAATGTGATACAAGATGGTGATTATGTTCCAATGAAGAAAATCGAAGATAGAGTCATTAAAAAGAGCCCAGAGGAGTTTGATGAAGATGACAAGAGGTTAGTAACATTGAATAGTAAAGCTATTTTAATGATATAGAGTGCTCTTAGTCAGAAGGAATATTTCCGAATATGCACTCTACCAACAACTAAAGATATGTGGGATGCTCTTGAAATCGCTCATGAAGGTACATCTGGAATCAAAGAAAATAGAGTTAATACTCTAATTACAGAGTATGATCTATTTCGTATGAAACCTGGAGAAGTTAATCAACTATCTGCACTTGGAAAATCTTTTGACCAAAATTCCCATGTAAGAAAGATTCTTAATATTCTTACGAAAGAATGGGAAGCAAAGGTGACAGCTATCAGAGAAGTTAAAGGAGAGTCAATAAGATCCGTAGCTACTTTCTTTGGTAGCCTTTCTGAGTATGAAGGAAAGTTGAGATTCAAGAAGGAACTAGATGAGTTCGATGATAAAATGAAAAGAAGAGTTGCACTTAAAGCTATCAAGGAAGAAGAATGTTCTAAAAATGAAGATGTTCCTAATGATGATGATATGGGAATGATCGTGAGAAAATTCAAGAAGTTCTATAGAAGAGGTCAAAAGAACTTCAAAAATTATCAAGGTGGACCAAGCAAGAAAAAAAACAAGGAGTAACAGATAGTATGCTATGAATGTGGTAAGCCTGGACACATCAAATCCAAATGCTTTAGAACAAAGACAAAAAGAAGCAGAAAACGAAAGCATACATATCATCTATCTGGGGTGATAGTTCGTCGGATGAAGAAAGCAACGATGACAAAGTGGCAAATCTATGCTTGGTAGCCAAAGAAGAAGAATCGGATTCTGAGGTAAGTGATTTTGAACCTACTTATAATGAGTTATTATCTGAATATAATGCATTGCATACAGAATTCATCAAGGTAGCTAAAGAAATGGTTAGTTACAAGAATAAAGTAAAGGAATTAGAAAATACTGTCATATCATCATGTAAAGTATGTGAAGAGAAAGATAAGAAAATAAGAGATTTAACAAAAACTATGGAAAAATTTACTAAAGGAAGTGAAACTATTAAAGTTATTCTAAATTCTCAAAAAGTTTCCTTTGATAAATCTGGAATTGGATATAAGTCTGATCATGATAAAAACAGAGGAAATAAGAAAAATAGCAGTAGAACTTATCTCAAATATTTTAAGAATTCTGTGCATACATCAAATCCATTCGCATCATGTAGCTATTGTAATAGGAAATGACATTATACTTCATCATGTTATTTTAGAAAAGGTTAAGTAATTGGCACATATAAATGGGTTCCAAAAGGGACACATGTATTACATACTAACCACAAAGGACCCAAGAAAGTGTGGGTACCTAAAACTTGATCACCTTACTCTAGGTATGTCGCAAGGCATCACAAGCAAACAAGTGGTATATTGATAGTGGATGTTCGAGACACATGACTGGTGACAAAAATAAGTTCACCATGCTGGAAACTAGAGAAGGAGGAAAGGTAACGTTTGGAGGTAATCAATCTGGACGTATTGCTGGAATTGGTGAAGTGGAAAAATTTGATGTGTTCAAATCAACGATGTATATTACGTTGAAGGATTATGCCACAACCTCTTGAGTGTAAGTCAATGCACTGACAAAGATAATTGGGTGATCTTTGATTCAAAAGAATACTTGATAGTAAACAAAAAAGATCTGCCGCTTAATAAAGATTCCATCAAGGCAAAGATCAGAGCTCAAAGGGATGGTAACTATTATACTATTGATTTAAATTCAAATTCTTTGGAAAATTGTTTTCTTAGCAGATCAGAGGAAAGTTGGTTATGGCATAAGCGTTTCGCTCATGTTAATATGAATCAACTTGACAAACTGATTAGAAAAGATTTAGTTATTTGTCTTCCTAAACTAAAATTTAAAGATAACATGATTTGTGAAGCTTGTCAAAAAGGTAAACAAACTAAATCGTCATTCAAAACAAAGTATGAGATTTCTACTTCCAAACCTTTACAATTACTTCATATGGATTTGGTAGGTCCAGCCAGAGTAAAAAGTTTTAGAGGAAATCTATATACTTTAGTAATCGTCGATGATTTTACGAGATTTACATGGACTATATTTATTGCTTCAAAAGATGAAACATTTGTCGAATTTATTACGTTTGTTAAGAAGGTTCAAAATCAGAAAGGTATTTCTATTGTTTCTATTAGGACAGACCATGGAGGAGAATTTGATAATCAACTCTTTGAAGACTACTGCAACAACGAAGGAATATATCACAACTTCTCTGCACCTAGAACACCCCAGGAAAATGGGGTAGTATAAAGGAAGAACATAGTCCCCACAGAAATAGCAAGAGCAATTCTTAATGAAAAAGAAATGTTATAAGTGTTCTGGGCAGATGCAATGAGTACTGCATGCTATATTTCAAATCGAGCATATATTCGCAAGTCAATTGGTAAGACGCCATATGAACTCTACAAAGGAAGAAAGTCAAATCTTGCTCATTTACACATCTTCAGATGCAAGTGCTTCATTCACAACAACGGTAAAGAAAACTTGGGTAAATTTGATTCAAAGTTTGATGAAGGTTTATTTATAGGATATTCTAATAGAAGTAAAGCATATAGAGTTTTTAATAAAAGAACATCAACGGTTGAAGAATCTATTCATGTTGTGTTTGATGAACTTGACTCTCAGACAAAACATGTTGATAAAAAAGAAATGGATTTGATAAAGAAAAACAAAACTATTTCAAAAAATAATGATTTTGAAACAAATGACTTTAAAAATATAGAAGATGTCGATGATCATGCTTAACCAAAAGCTTGGAGACATATTAAAGATCATCCGATTGATCAAGTAATTGGAGATATTCGCGAAGGTGTCAAAACCAGAAATAGAATTCTCAATGAGGTAACTTTCTCTGCTTTTATTTCTGAAATTGAACCTTCTAATATGGAAGAAGCTTTATCTGACAATGATTGGGTGATTGCTATGCAAGAAGAATTAAATCAATTCCAAAGAAATCAAGTTTGGGATTTGGTTCCTCAACCTAAAGATCACACGGTTATAGGGACCAAATGGGTTTTCAAAAACAAACTTGATGAATCAGCAATCATTGTGAGAAACAAAGCAAGATTGGTGGCCAAAGGCTATAATCAAGAAGAAGGTATTGATTATGAGGAAACATATGCTCCAGTGGCAAGATTGGAAGCAATACGAGTACTCTTAGCCTTTGCTTGCATTAAAGGTTTTAAACTTTATCAAATGGATATGAAAAGTGCTTTTCTGAATGGTTACATTATGGAGGAAGTTTATGTAGAACAACCTCTTGATTTTGAAGATGAAACAAAGCCTGATCATGTTTTCAAACTTAAGAAAGCTTTATATGGTTTGAAACAAGCACCTAGAGCTTGGTATGAAAGACCAAGCAAGTTTCTTCTTGATTAAAATTTTGTCAGAGGAAAAGTGGATACAACTCTTTTCATCAAACATAACAAAAATGACATCCTAATTGTTCAAATTTATGTTGATGATATTATTTTCGGTGCTATTAAGGAATCTATGTGTCAAGAATTTTCCAAGATTATGCAAGGAGAATTTGAGATGTCCATGATGGGAGAATTAAATTTCTTTCTTGGACTTCAAACTAAACAAAAGAAGAATGGGATATTTGTATCTCAAACAAAATATTTGAATGAGTTATTGAAGAAGTATGGATTGGATAATGCTAATGGAGCTGATACTCCAATGAGTTCTACAACATTGTTGGATGCTGATGTAAAAGGTCCTAGTTACAACATCACTAAATATAGAGGAATGATTGGTTCATTACTCTATCTTACAGCAAGCAGGCCAGATATTCAGTTCAGTATTGGAATATGTGCAAGGTATCAATTTGCTCCTAAGGTATCACATGCAGAGACAGTGAAAAGAATTTTCAAATACCTAGGAGACACTTCAGAACTTGGCTTATAGTATCCAAAAGAGGAAACGAATATTTAATGGCATATTTAGATTCAGATCATGAAGGATATAAAACTGACAGGAAAAGTACTAGTGGTCAATGTCAATTCCTTAGAGGTTATCTGGTATCATGGTTCAGTAAGAAGCAGAATACAGTGTCATTATCTTCTACTGAAGCTAAATATATAGCTGTAACAAGTTGTTGTTCTCAAGTACTATGGTTAAAGCAACAACTTCAGGATTTAGGGATATACTTAAATGAGATTCCAATTTATTGTGACAACACTAGCACCATAAGCTTGGCCAAGAATCCTTTGCAGCATTCAAGGACCAAACACATAGATATCCGACATCATTTCATTCGAGATCACGTGCAAAAAAAGGATGTCAAAGTAGAATTCATACCAACACATCTTCAACTCGCTGACATATTCACAAAGCCAATAGCTAAAGATTAATTCTTATATATTCGAAGAGAACTGGGAATGGTTAATCCCAATGAGTTATAAGTTTTTTTATTATTATGTTTATGAGTTTTGATGATAATCATAATGACTTAGGCATCGGAGTATGTAGAAATTATCTTTGCAGGATTGTCATTGAGCACTGGATGTGTCACTCGAGTGACAAGCTCATACTCACTCGAGTTAGTCAACACTGCTCGAGTACAAAACTATTGTATATACTTTGTTTCTAAGCTTGTAAAATAGGGGTTAACAGAAGAGATAAAAATACCAAGAGGTTATCTGAAGTGCAACAGTTATAATTGTTCTCACTTGGGTGAGAGAGATCCTCACTCGAGCAAGGTAGGAACATACCTGGAGTGAAGCAAGAGACTCGAGCAAAAGGAAGGAATTTATATAAATACTTATTCAAAGCAGGTTACTCAAATGATTTTGGAGGATTTGAGTACAAAGATGAAAAATATAGCAAGATATATTTAAACTAGGTACGCTTTTACATGTTTTATCAAATTTTTCTGAATGTCACTCGAGCACAGTATGATCACACTCGAGCACAGTATAAATAACACTTGAGCACTAGGGTTATTACTGAGTGTTGGAACTTATATCAGTTACGCGATAGCTTAGACCGTCATACTTCCTCCTCTCACTCGAAGTGTTGCGTCACTTGAAGGTCGTCTCTCTTCACCTTCAACCGTTACCCATCGATTAAACATCTCATTTTGCTTCAAATCACCATTACAACTTCCTTCTTTTGCTTCATTTTTACACTTACTCTTCCACATGATTTCAGAGAGTGCATTTTCTCACTTGCGAGTGATGTGGGTCCTCACTCGAGCACAACTCCTCCTGCTCGAGTATCTTTGTATTTTACACTGAGAGTCGTGTCTCTGGACAATACTCGCATACAATTATAGCAAGAGTGTGATTTTGCACTTGCAGGTGATGTGGGCCCTCACTCAAGCATACATACTCCTACTCGAGTGAGAAGAATATTCTCCTATAATATACTCTTGTCATCAGCACTTGCATCAAAATTGGGAGAGTTAGATTTCTCACTCGTGAGTGCTGATGTATCACTCGGGCATATGAACTCTCACTTGGGCATGCTTGTGCTTCTCTGTTCTTTATGACTCTCGGCCAAACACTCGCAGTCCCTCACTCTCTAGTGCTCGAGTGCAAACTAGCTTCATGCTCGAGTATTGGTTATAATGCTCGAGTGTATCAGTAAGATTGACAATAATTGCTCTCGGCCAAACACTTCTTGTCCAACACTTGCATGTGCTCAAGTGTGAAAGATCCTGATGCTCGAGTGCTATCTCCAGTACTTGAGTGCATCAGTAGATCTGATAGTAATTTTCTCTCGGGCAAACACTTTCTGTCCAACACTCGCATCTGCTCGAGTGCAAAAGAGCTTCATGCTCGAGTGCATTAGTAAAAGCTAACAGCAACCATTACAAAACTTTGCCATATGTATTTGGTAACTTTGTAATCATTCGTTAGTGTTGGATATGATTAGTTTTGATGATGTTAAATATAGATATGAAGTAATAAGAGCAAAAAGTTTATATAATGTATTTCTTTGACTAACTACTATATTTAATGTTACATATTTTGTAGATTAGTCAAGCAAAGAATGAAGAAGATTGAATTAATGAAAATGAACAAGAGGAAGAAGAAGAAAAGAAATTGAAGATAGTCAAGGAGATGCCTACTCGGATTATGAAGAATGATTATCAAGAGGAAGATAAAAAATAAAGATATTGAAGAATGAAGAACTTGGTAGATCTATCATGAATATCAAGATTCAAGTTGTTAGATGTGATATTGGAGGTTTCTATAATGTTACCGGAGGTTTCTATGATCAAATAATGGTTGGAATATGTTAATATGAAGCTAAGATGACTTATATATGAGTTTTGGCACTTCTAGAGGAGTTATGCTCGAGCACAAGGTGTTATGCTCGAGCACAGGAAGAACATGCTCGAGCACAGACCATTTCACTCGAGCACGGGAGAATACTCTGTTCTACTCTGTTTTACGTTTAGCTTGAGCGAGGTCTGGTATTTTGATCATATCTCTCAAACCGCATGTCGGATTGACCAACACGTAAAATTGGCACCAGAATCACATTGAAAGAAGATCAAATGAAGGAGATATGATTCGTCGAAAATGAAACTGAAATCACCGTCACTTTCTGACACAGGTTCGGTATTTTGAGTATATCTCACAAACCACACATCGGATTGAGACGAGACCAGTGCCAAATGAAAGTAGACTCAAAGAGCTTTCCATGGATAGGTAATTTGCATAATTCTAACGTATATTCTAGGAGCTATGCCTTCTGGAAGTTGATGCTTATGCAGACTAGCGAAATATACACTCCTTCGATCATAACTTGCAGAATACAAGGAGTTTGGAGCTGATTCTTGTTGCATTGGAATGCATATGACAAGAGCATTCTTATGATACATCATTTGAATCAAATGAACAAAATTTTTCTAAAGTGGCCCCACATCACCCGCGAGTGTAAAAACTGACTCTCTGAAAATGTCGTGCGAGTGATGTCCAGAAGCAGCTGAAACGTGAAGAAACTTGCAACACTTGAGCACTAGGATTCATGCTCGAGCATTGGATGATTTCTCACTCGAGCAGGAGTTGTGTGCTCGAGTGAAGACCCATATCACCTGCGAGTGATAAATTCATCCCTCTGAAATCCTGATGCGAGTGTTGATTTTGAGAGCATATTCCTTGAGAATATGCGTCTCACTCGAGCAGAGGTATGTGTGCTCGAGTGAGAGACTATATCACTCGCGAGTACAAATTCTCACTCTTGTCAAAATGGTATGCGAGTGACAACCCGAGAAGAAGCATGTACGTGAAAACTGAAGGCTCACTCGAGCAGGAAGTTTTGTGCTCGAGTGATGTTGAGATTTCACTCGAGCAGATGCGAGAGAAGAGTTGCGAGTGCTTGCCCGAGAGGAAGTCAGAACGTGGAAATATGAACTGCACTCGAGTGAGGCATATTGCACTCGAAGTGAGGACCCGACAGAACGTGGTAGAATGCACAAACAAAACAGAGCCTCACAACTATCAATCCAAACATGGTTAAACGTTATACAATCATTATGTTTTCACTTGTTATTGTTTCTAAACATTATCTAACATATATTTCAAGTGTAAAACAGGAGTTTACATATTTGGGTTGCATCTTCAAGAATGGAGGTCACGTATGAAAATTCTTCACTCAACGTGATGAGTCCCAGAAGCCAGAAATTCAGTTTTTGACCAATGATCCAACATACCCATGACTAATACTTCATCACATTAATGATTAAGTATTTTGCAGTGTGAAACAGGATTTTAAACGTTCGGATTGCAGATTCAAATAAAAGTCAATCACACCGAATGGCGGCTACCAACCACGACAAGCAAATGACCCACCATGAAAAACTGTCGGAAACACAAAACGCTCCACAACGTGATGTACAGCTCAAAATGAATCTTCATGCTGTCCAACTAGACACTCCACCTTGCTCCACAATGGACAGGAGCTTGTTTTTCAAATATGCTCAAACGTTCAAATGAAGCAGTGGGACTCCAACGGACGAATGTTCACAACGGTCATCATCTTCATCAACTATAAATGAGATAGCATTCAACTTTGATGTGGAGCTGAGAAAGATAGAGGAAACAGAGAAAAACGGAGAAAAACTGAGATAGCGTGCAACTACATAGAAATGTGAATCCTCTGCTTCTATCCATACACTCTCTATTTTCAGTTTCTGTATTACTTATCATTGAGAGAGTGATTATTTGTATTGTACTTCAGTGAGATTATATCCACTCTGTAAGAGAGTCTGTAAACACCTTCATCTATATTTCTGAGTTGATCTCAAGGTAGAGGGACCTTGAGAGGGTTGATTTTCTTACGGGGAAGCAGTAGAGAGAATTGCCGTAAGACATTCTGCTCGTAAGACTTACAAGGTGCAAGCAGTAGAGAACGTTGCTGCTCATAAGACTTACAGGGGTGTAAGCAGGAGAGAACGTTGCTGCTCGTAAGACTTGCATGAGTAAGCAGGAGAGGAAGATCTTCGGGATTGCTCTGCTCGTAAGACTTGCCGTAAGGGGGAGTATCTTGATGAGAGATTTGTAAAAGGTTTCACAAGTACCCGGCTAAACTTGTGGGATTGTAAAGGCTTTTCTTGTGCCCGGATTAAACAAGAAGATAGTGGATTTGAAAATCTCAGGAGAAGCCTGGGGACTGGACGTAGGCCATCACAGATTGGACCGAACCAGGATAAATCACAGTTTGCATATTCTCTTCCCTAAACTCTTATATTTCCAGCATATATTATTTAATCTAACTGTTGATTTATAAACCTTCATACTTACTGTTTTCGTTAAGATACGAAAAGATTTCTAAAGTTCTTAAGTTTTTATTATACACCCAATTCACCCCCCCTCTTGGGTAATAGCCGGTTCCAACATTTGGTATCAGAGCCCGGGCTCTTGTTTAAAGGACTTAACCGTTTCAAGAGTTAAAATGGCTAATTTTGGGTGTTTTATACTTTTAGAAGGTTTTGATTATACAATCCCACCTCTTTTGAAAGATATTGATTTTTGGTTTTGGAAAGCTAGAATGACTAGTTTTATAAAAGCTTTTGATTTTGATATGTGGAATGTTTTTACAAATGTTTTTGATTTCAAACCAAGAAAGGATTGGACAGAAAGTGAAAAGAAAATGTTTTCATTGAACATTAGAGCAATGAAAATTCTGTATAGTGCTTTAACCGAAAATGATTTTGAGAAAATTAGATGTTGTTCTAATGCTAAACATATCTGGGACACTCTTGATTCTATTTATGCTTCTAACAATTGTGTTGAAGTTGAAAGTGTTGACAGTTCGTGTGAAACTACACGCTACGCATCTACTGTGCATGAACAATTGGAAGTTGATGATGAAAATGGAAAAATCATAGAACACTTCCATACAGTCAACATGGATGAACAAGAAAAAGAGGATTCCCGAAAAGAGCTCAGTGTGGATGAACATGAAAAATCACTCTCCGGAGCTCAAGATGAACTTAAGGTAAAAAGTTCCAATTCTTTGTGTGATTTTCATAAAAATGATTTTCAGAGTTTACAAAAGTTTGTTTCTCAACCAATTGGTGATTCCATTGAGAAAAGCAAAAATGTTTTCAAATATGCTGGAAAGTTTGTTGGGAAGAAAGAATATTCAAATCAAATTCATTCGAATTTCTACTCTCATGATCGACATAATAGTTGTATGATATCCCTTGATGCATATCTTGATACAATTTGCAATTATTGTGGTAAATCCGGTCATATTTCTCATACATGCTATTTTAGAAGAAATTCCCATGTGAGAAATAAGTATATTTGGGTACCGAAGAAACATGTAAGGGTTAATATTAACAATCAAGGACCCAAGTATATGTGGGTACCAAAATGTCCATCTAGTACTTTATGTGTGCAGACTGATTATAAGAAGAATGGACATAAGGGTACGGAGAAGATAAAGAAGAAGCCAAGGGTTTCTCATGCGCCAATAAAGAGGTTCATATCATTTATATCAAAAAGGAGGATCTCTCAAGCATCAAATAAAAGACTGCTAGAGTCTATATATTTTGAGAGAAGGTTGCCATCACCCAAAGCAAGATATTCAAAGTATCAACATCATAGAAAGATGCAATGGGTAAGCAAAAGCAATCCTCCAAATATCTAAGGCAAAGGTATACAATGATAAAACCTCTTATGCTGTTGTTTGTAATATTTGTTGAGGTTTTATATTTTGGAACCTTAGGAATGAGCATTGCAAATGATTTTTAAATTATGTTTTCGCATCTCTTAAAAATCCATTTAATAGACGTATTTATAAAGGTATTGTAATGCTTAAAAGGTTAATTCTTTATGCATGTATAATGATTTGTAAAGAAAATATTTCTCTTATGCATAAAGACATGTTTAATTCATTATGCTCAATTGTCTCAAATTAATTATATTCTTAGAGCATGTGAATTATGATTCCTACAAGGTAACCATGAGTGGATCCAAGTAAAATTGGATACCAAAGGAAGAAAAATATCTATAAGGTTTTGTAGGAAGAAGAAAGGAAGAGCTTCATCTCAAGATTATGACTACATAAGATTTCACTCAAATCTTGGTAAAGTTGGACCTTGAGGCTACATCTTAAATATGTAAACAAAAGGAGGTACTACTTGAGGCAACACTGCAAGTGCCTAGCTAGCAATGAAGGAAGAAAAGGTGTACAGTGAAGCATTACTCAAGTAACCAATCAAGTAATTATCATCACTGTGTGACAACTGGGAGTAAATGTTCAAGTGATAATACCAACTGGAAGATTGGAAGGTAAAAGCCAAGGAATTATGCACAAATGAACTCCAAAGGATAATTTCTCAAGTAATTACGAGATTACTTGAGCACGGTACTGTCTTCTTTATTCTTACCTGATATTATGCTTATATAAATTATTTATTTGGGTAATGAATAACTTGCTCATTATTGCATACCATTAGCAATCAATCATTTATGGGTTTTTAAATTGTTTTTAGATTGCTAAATGAACTGAAAGTGAAATTGTGCATAATCTTTCTATGTATTTGAGTTTCGAAATGCAAATTTCAAAAATGTACCTAGATTCCAAATTATGCATAATTTTTCTATGAATTGGAAATTTGAAATGCACATTTCATAAATTTACTTGGATTTCAAATTCATCTTGTTATAAAAATGCATACACATTATTTGAAAATTATTCATATCTTGTTTACATTCAAATCGGTTTCAAAATTGGAAGTTAATATTTTTATAATGAAAGTCAGAATGCTTCAAATTCATTCTTCAAAGTATTTTCCCATCATTGACACATTGATCTTAAATGTGCTATCCAATACTTGAACTCTCTTCATTCCTTAACATGCTAGACCTTACGTCTAAACAAGTTAACTATCTATATGAGTGTCAAGTATATTCCCTTGATAAGAATTCAACTTGTGAAAGCCTTGTGCCTAATGTATAAATCATTAGTTGGCCACGTTATTCCAAGCATTATAAATGTTCATTAGTGCATTAAATCTTAATGTATTAACCATTATTGTGGAATAACTTACTGGGATAATCTTCTAGAACTCTAGTCATTTGGATCAATGAGTATATGCTTCATCGTCCATAAATTCTTATACTCATATTATTGCTCAAATGCATTACCATTTGTCTTCATCCATTTTTTGAGTAACTAGAATCTTGCACTTTAAGTCTTGTTGCTTTGAATTTTTATCCATTTTAAGATGCAACTCTAAAAGGCAAGGTTATCTCTTGATCAATACTGAAATCATCATGCCTATATATGCCAAGATAAGCCATTTAGGCTAATTCATTTTTCATATGACTTTTGTCCTTGGGAAAATTCTCCAACATGTTAACTCTTATAATTAACATGTTATCTTAGTTGAATTCCTTAGTGAAGCTTTCTGATATATATTTTACAACTGTTGACTTCCATTGTTTTTGGCATAAGCATTGGTATTTAACAAGCTTCATAAATGAGTTTTCATGCATTCAAAATCTTAATGTCATGATGCATATTTATGATTCGAAAGAACAGTTGAGATTTTGTAACAATTTGCATATCTCATTATCATTCTTGAAAATTTGTTCTCATTCATGATTTATCATTTCATAAAAGTTGGTCATTATAGATAGATTCTCTACTCTCTTTGATCCAACTTACATCTATTGCATGAAAATCTTATCAATGAAATATTTTCTATGAAATGTATTTACAAATCTTCATTGATCTTTGAAAATCACCATTCATTGATGTCACTTATTCGTTACCCTTCATGATCTAATGGTTTAAATTTATTTAAGTGGGTAAAAATATATCTTGGTCTTTGTTAGTTTATAGTACTCTTTGCTCAAATATCATATGCTTAATTGTATAAGAGCATAAGAGTTGCTATGTCTAATATTATACGGACCCAAGAGAAGATGGGTACCAGAGAGCATATGTTTATACTTTTACAGGAGTTGACCAAAATGCTCTACTTTTGGATACAAAGACTAATGGCTAACAAAAAAGGCATGACTGATAGTGTTGCAGCGTGAGATGAAGCAGAATATGTGATATTACTCAAATGACATCCCGCCACTAGCAAATAACTAGCTAATGATACAATCAGAGAAAGAAAAAGAGAAGGAAGATCTCTTAGGAAACCCAGCGGAGATTATTTCAAAGCAGCACAGAGCCAAGAATAAATTTATCCAATATGAATCTTTGTTGCCTACCCACCTTCCTTATCATTTCAAGGTGATCAGACATTTTCACTATAATATGGAGCCTACAGAGATGTTCAGAGGAAAATGCTGAGATGCACAGAATCATCAAGCTTGATAAGCCTATGAGGATTCTTAACTACTATCCTAGCTCTATGTCTAAATCTTCACTGGATTATCTGCTATACCTACACTAGAGCTATGGTGAACAAGGCCAATAAATGAGAGACGACAATTTGCTATAGTTGGTCTCCATGATCTTTCATTCTTTGTTCCATTTGTCTAAGGCTTTCTAAGAGAGGAGGTTCAACTCTTTCACACAAAGCTTACTACAAACAATGCTGAGATCATTAGTCAATGATAAGATGAAGTAGCTGTGTGACTTAGTGAACCAGAACTTCAAAGTTCTATTTGAGATGATGGATGACAAAATAAGGGTGTTATGTGCTATGGTGAAATTAAAAGTTCTCAATGATGTTTATTAAGCAAGGGGCACATACTAAGCCAATATGCACATAAAGCCTTACTCCGAGCTCAATTTGGTATCTTCTAGTAGCAACAGAGATTACATCGTCAGATCATATATTCAGACAGTAACTAGCCAACGATGTGTCAATGGACTACAGAGGATTATGACTCGAGTGATTACGATATTACTCGAGTGAGGTATTGTATTCTTGCTTAATTCAAAATCCTTGAGTTGCATCACTTGAGTATACAATCGAGTAATGATTAAGTAGAATCACTTAAGTAACCACTTAGGTGATATTGGGTTGTATCTCTTAAAACCTCTGATTAGCAATTGCCATTTAATTTCTCTCTAAATCTTTCAAAATCATTTTCTCTATGAAGTTTTCAATGGTTTCTCAAATCCAGGAGAGTTATTAACTGTTTTCTTGATAATGTTTAAAACCATGCATCAATTAAGGGGGAGCTTCACATTCACATGTGTTTTATATATTGAAAGCTCATCTCTTATTGGAAAGAAAATTCTTTTAACATACTCATCTGTATTCACCATGTCTTGATTAGTTTTGATGATGAGTTATTCTTATATTGTTCTTTTCATGATCTTAATTTTAATATATCATATGGAAAGGAACAGTTTGTTACTTGATTGAACTAACAATTCTCTTTGCAAAGAAAGATTTAAATTTTATGACAGGAGAATTTATTTTGTGCAATAGCATTCCTCAACATACTACAAGAAGACTCTATCAACCTTGAGGATGTTTTTAACGCTCAGTCAAGGAATATATATTGGCTGTAACATTCAGAACAACAAATACATATGCCAATACAAATGAGCATTGAACATGCTAAACAGAAGCTCAATTGGAGAATCTTGACAACAACATGAATATATATCTGAGTTGCATAACAGAAGTGTGGTGTACATCAGAGTTGTACAAAGCACAACAGCATGCACCAGCATTGCCAAAGAAGCAACGGACTTCATGGAGCACTTCACCAATTTCCAAATCTACATGAGCATTTCTAAACCTTTTCTCTTTACATTTCAAGAATACGTTTCATATATTTGATCTATCTTGATTATAAAAGTTTTCTTGAAAACCTTTCCAAATTTTTTTTAAATTCCCTCTCATTAAAAATGAAAGTACTTTCACATAGGGGGAGTGTAAATTGTTTTCTTGGTTCATTCTTTTTGATTAAAATAATTTCTACTCTATTTACTTCTTCACAAGCCTTACATCTTTATATATTTCAAACTTTTTGCTGATGTCAAATAGGGGGAGAAAAATGTAAGAAAAATATGTATGTTGCAGAAAAATATGTATGTTGCATATGTATGTTGCATTATATATAATATGTATATTGCACTTTGCATGTTGCACTTCATTCAGACATATTTTTCTTAAAGGATTTGTCATTTTGCTTCAAATCACCATTACAACTTCCTTCTTTTGCTTCATTTTTACACTTGCTCTTCCACATGATTTCAGAGAGTGCATTTTCTCACTTGCGAGTGATGTGGGTCCTCACTCGAGCACAACTCCTCCTGCTCGAGTATCTTTGTATTTTACACTAAGAGTCGTGTCTCTGGACAATACTCGCATACCATTATAGCAAGAGTGTGATTTTGCACTTGCAGGTGATGTGGGCCCTCACTCAAGCATACATACTCCTACTCGAGTGAGAAGAATATTCTCCTATAATATACTCTTGTCATCAGCACTTGCATCAAAATTGGGAGAGTTAGATTTCTCACTCGTGAGTGCTGATGTATCACTCGGGCATATGAACTCTCACTTGGGCATGCTTGTGCTTCTCTGTTCTTTATGACTCTCGGCCAAACACTCGCAGTCCCTCACTCTCTAGTGCTCGAGTGCAAACTAGCTTCATGCTCGAGTATTGGTTATAATGCTCGAGTGTATCAGTAAGATTGACAATAATTGCTCTCGGCCAAACACTTCTTGTCCAACACTTGCATGTGCTCAAGTGTGAAAGATCCTGATGCTCGAGTGCTATCTCCAGTACTTGAGTGCATCAGTAGATCTGATAGTAATTTTCTCTCGGGCAAACACTTTCTGTCCAACACTCGCATCTGCTCGAGTGCAAAAGAGCTTCATGCTCGAGTGCATTAGTAAAAGCTAACAGCAACCATTACAAAACTTTGCCATATGTATTTGGTAACTTTGTAATCATTCGTTAGTGTTGGATATGATTAGTTTTGATGATGTCAAATATAGATATGAAGTAATAAGAGCAAAAAGTTTATATAATGTATTTCTTTGACTAACTACTATATTTAATGTTACATATTTTGTAGATTAGTCAAGCAAAGAATGAAGAAGATTGAATTAATGAAAATGAACAAGAGGAAGAAGAAGAAAAGAAATTGAAGATAGTCAAGGAGATGCCTACTCGGATTATGAAGAATGATTATCAAGAGGAAGATAAAAAATAAAGATATTGAAGAATGAAGAACTTGGTAGATCTATCATGAATATCAAGATTCAAGTTGTTAGATGTGATATTGGAGGTTTCTATAATGTTACCGGAGGTTTCTATGATCAAATAATGGTTGGAATATGTTAATATGAAGCTAAGATGACTTATATATGATTTTTGGCACTTCTAGAGGAGTTATGCTCGAGCACAAGGTGTTATGCTCGAGCACAGGAAGAACATGCTCGAGCACAGACCATTTCACTCGAGCACGGGAGAATACTCTGTTCTACTCTGTTTTACGTTCAGCTTGAGCGAGGTCTGGTATTTTGATCATATCTCTCAAACCACACGTTGGATTGACCCGAAACTAGTGGCATATGAAAGAAGACTCCCAACACGTAAACTTGGCACCAGAATCACATTGAAAGAAGATCAAATGAAGGAGATATGATTCGTCGAAAATGAAACTGAAATCACCGTCACTTTCTGACACAGGTTCGGTATTTTGAGTATATCTCACAAACCACACATCGGATTGAGACGAGACCAGTGCCAAATGAAAGTAGACTCAAAGAGATTTCCATGGATAGGTAATTTGCATAATTCTAACGTATATTCTAGGAGCTATGCCTTCTGGAAGTTGATGCTTATGCAGACTAGCGAAATATACACTCCTTCGATCATAACTTGCAGAATACAAGGAGTTTGGAGCTGATTCTTGTTGCATTGGAATGCATATGACAAGAGCATTCTTATGATACATCATTTGAATCAAATGAACAAAATTTTTCTAAAGTGGCCCCACATCACCCGCGAGTGTAAAAACTGACTCTCTGAAAATGTCGTGCGAGTGATGTCCAGAAGCAGCTGAAACGTGAAGAAACTTGCAACACTTGAGCACTAGGATTCATTCTCGAGCATTGGATGATTTCTCACTCGAGCAGGAGTTGTGTGCTCGAGTGAAGACCCATATCACCTGCGAGTGATAAATTCATCCCTCTGAAATCCTGATGCGAGTGTTGATTTTGAGAGCATATTCCTTGAGAATATGCGTCTCACTCGAGCAGAGGTATGTGTGCTCGAGTGAGAGACTATATCACTCGCGAGTACAAATTCTCACTCTTGTCAAAATGGTATGCGAGTGACAACCCGAGAAGAAGCATGTACGTGAAAACTGAAGGCTCACTCGAGCAAGAAGTTTTGTGCTCGAGTGATGTTGAGATTTCACTCGAGCAGATGCGAGAGAAGAGTTGCGAGTGCTTGCCCGAGAGGAAGTCAGAACGTGGAAATATGAACTGCACTCGAGTGAGGCATATTGCACTCGAAGTGAGGACCCGACAGAACGTGGTAGAATGCACAAACAAAACAGAGCCTCACAACTATCAATCCAAACATGGTTAAACGTTATACAATCATTATGTTTTCACTTGTTATTGTTTCTAAACATTATCTAACATATATTTCAAGTGTAAAACAGGAGTTTACATATTTGGGTTGCATCTTCAAGAATGGAGGTCACGTATGAAAATTCTTCACTCAACGTGATGAGTCCCAGAAGCCAGAAATTCAGTTTTTGACCAATGATCCAACATACCCATGACTAATACTTCATCACATTAATGATTAAGTATTTTGCAGTATGAAACAGGATTTTAAACGTTCGGATTGCAGATTCAAATAAAAGTCAATCACACCGAATGGCGGCTACCAACCACGACAAGCAAATGACCCACCATGAAAAACTGTCGGAAACACAAAACACTCCACAACGTGATGTACAGCTCAAAATGAATCTTCATGCTGTCCAACTAGACACTCCACCTTGCTCCACAATGGACAGGAGCTTGTTTTTCAAATATGCTCAAACGTTCAAATGAAGCAGTGGGACTCCAACGGACGAATGTTCACAACGGTCATCATCTTCATCAACTATAAATGAGATAGCATTCAACTTTGATGTGGAGCTGAGAAAGATAGAGGAAACAGAGAAAAACGGAGAAAAACTGAGATAGCGTGCAACTACATAGAAATGTGAATCCTCTGCTTCTATCCATACACTCTCTATTTTCAGTTTCTGTATTACTTATCATTGAGAGAGTGATTATTTGTATTGTACTTCAGTGAGATTATATCCACTCTGTAAGAGAGTCTGTAAACACCTTCATCTATATTTCTGAGTTGATCTCAAGGTAGAGGGACCTTGAGAGGGTTGATTTTCTTACGGGGAAGCAGTAGAGAGAATTGCCGTAAGACATTCTGCTCGTAAGACTTACAAGGTGCAAGCAGTAGAGAACGTTGCTGCTCATAAGACTTACAGGGGTGTAAGCAGGAGAGAACGTTGCTGCTCGTAAGACTTGCATGAGTAAGCAGGAGAGGAAGATCTTCGGGATTGCTCTGCTCGTAAGACTTGCCGTAAGGGGGAGTATCTTGATGAGAGATTTGTAAAAGGTTTCACAAGTACCCGGCTAAACTTGTGGGATTGTAAAGGCTTTTCTTGTGCCCGGATTAAACAAGAAGATAGTGGATTTGAAAATCTCAGGAGAAGCCTGGGGACTGGACGTAGGCCATCACAGATTGGACCGAACCAGGATAAATCACAGTTTGCATATTCTCTTCCCTAAACTCTTATATTTCCAGCATATATTATTTAATCTAACTGTTGATTTATAAACCTTCATACTTACTGTTTTCGTTAAGATACGAAAAGATTTCTAAAGTTCTTAAGTTTTTATTATACACCCAATTCACCCCCCCTCTTGGGTAATAGCCGGTTCCAACAGTTAGAATTGTAAAACCATACTTTGCATACAATTACCTTTTGTTATCATCAAAACTTGGGATTTAACATTCTCCCCCTTTTTGTTGATGACAAAACCTTTGTGATGAGTTTTAAGGGAAAAAATCTTGATTAGAGTGAAAATTTTTAAAACTAATATCAATGTTTCTAAATGCATATCTTCACTAAAGTTTAGATTCAAGTTGCACTTATCTACATACATTTCCTGCAATACTTCCACTGGACACTTAACAACCAAGATAAGTCATAGTATCATAGAAACAATTAAAATTGAACAGAAAACTTAATAACTTGAAAATAACCATTAGTGAATTTTAAAAAGTACAATATTAAGTTTGAATAATCACCTACCCATAAAACCCATATACAACCATGTCAGCAAAAATAAACCAAAAATAACATCATAATCCTACCCCAACAAACAAAAACTACCTAATACGCAATACGCCCCATGTAAGCTCAGAAAACCATCACACATCCTTCTCCCCAGTTTTGTCAGCATCAGAAAGGGGCTGAGGAAAAGTGAGATCGGATGGTGGGACAAAGGGCACCATAGCAGTGGAAGGGTCTACTGGCACCAGCTCAAAGGGTGGAGATGATGGCTGAGGAACAGAGGCTGAGGGTGGAGGTGAAGGCGACCGATCATAAGTTATATCAACATTAGAATCCATATCAGTAAAGAGAACATGTGTCTGTGGATGAGGAGGTGAAGTCGAGGCAGGAGTGGTCTCAGGTGGCACTTCAGAAGATGTAGCCGGAAAGTGAGAACGTAAGAAGATCTCCATATCAGTGATTCTTCTTGACATATCATCTTGAGTCTTAAACATTAAGTCAAAGTTGGTATTAGCCTTGTCTACTAACTTTAAGACTTGTAACTCCATTTTTTCTACCAACTTCTCATACTCAGTCATCAATTCCTTTTTCAAACCAGACACAGCTTGATTAATCACCTCAGTCAGATGAGTGGAAAGTGATGCATTCAGGAAAGATGGAGGGGGAACCTGTCCTTGAGCAGACGACTGAGTCTCATCACCTCTTGATGGAGTAGCTTCTTTCTGAGATGTAGCCCTGGTTCGACTCACTGAAAGATTGATACTCATGTGTCAGTTAAGTCTTGCCAAACCTTGGAATGATTACCCTCTCAGTTCCTTCCAAGTACCATATTTTTCTTTTCATGAGAATGAGGGATACAAGTTGAGGATATGGTATAGTCACGGATTTTGATGAAGAAAATTGAAATCTTCTCATCTCACTAAAAATAATCTCCCCCACATTTCTTCATTTTCTGGCAAGGAAGGAGGCCAGCAAAAAATAATCTCTCTGAGCAAAATAGGTATAATTTTTGGACTTGTTAACCATGCTACGAGAGTATATATAGTGAAGGGCTTGATGAGAATCAGACATGTCAATAGGCTTAAAATTCAGAGGGCCTATTGGGTCATTTGGTCTTAAAAGCCAGATGGCTTCATTGGCTGAAAGAGTGGGTGGATCTGGAGGTGGTGCAACATACCCAAGTAAATAATTAATAATCTTAGCAGATATCATAATGAATTGATCTTTAACAGTGGTAGATACTGCTTCCTCAATCAATTCTCCAGTCCTAGATTTTATGTTGTGGGATTTCATGTTGCAATAAAAAGTTTTCACAACAGAGGGTGAATAAGGAATGTGAATATTCAGCCAAGGAGCATAGAATCCAAGATAAGGATATAAATCCAAATGACAATTCTTCTTCAGATAATCTAAGTCCACGTAAACTATAGGGCAAAAATGTCTATGTGCAAACTCAGTATCATATATCTTCTATTGTAGTGGCTTCAGTTCCTCAACATTGAAACCTTCGGGAGGACTTGTGACTTGTTCTTCCTCTAGAGCCTGTGATGTAAAAGGTACCCCTGAAGCAACCACACTGGACTAACTAACATGGTGTGAACTTGAGAGGCAATTTTGCCAACCAATGTGTCAAGTTTTGACCTCTCCATTGCTTCCCGGAGATGCATATTAAAAGTGTCTTAGGAGGAAGAAGAAGATTATTGTGGTTGCTCAGTGTCCTTCTTCTTTCCTTCCTTTGACTTCTTTGGAATGAGACCGAGTAATCATTGGTTCTTTGAAAACCACACCCTTTGGTTTCTTTTGCGGAGGTTGATCCTTTTTAGCTATTTGAGGCTTAGGATGAGGTTTCTTGGCTGGAGTTCTCTTTTTGGTTTTGGGTTTAGGAGTAGGTGTTGATGTAGAAGACATTTTAGGAGATGAAGGTGTTGCTACTGGAGTTCTTGAAGAACTAGCAACAGAATGAGTGGGAGAGGGTGAATGAGATCTTTGGGTGACAACAGGAATCTTAGTTCTAGCCATTTAGAAATGAAAAGAAAACAAGAAGAATCATAGATTTGTTGAAGATTGAATGAAGAAGTTTCAGAGAGTTAGGGCACGGAATGAGAAACTCTGAGGATAAATCTCACCTTATAAAGAAAATTAAAGAGTTGTACGGTGATTTGAAGCAAAATGAGACGTTTAATCGATGAGTAACGGTTGGAGGTGAAGAGAGACGACCTTCAAGTAACGCAACGCTTCGAGTGAGAGCAGGAAGTGCGACGGTTTGAGCTATCTCGTAACTGATATAAGTTGCAACACTCAAGCAATAACCCTAGTGCTCGAGTGTTATTCATACTGTGCTCGAGTGCCATTCAGAAAAATTTGATAAAACATGTAAAAGCGTACCTGGTTTAAATATTTCTTGCTATATTTTTTCATCTTTGTACTCAAATCCTCCAAAATCATTTGAGTAACCATGCTTTGAATAAGCACTTGTAAGAATTTTTTTTCTTTCTGCTCTAGTGCTCTTACTTCACTTAAGGTATGTTCATACCATTATTGAGTGAGGATCTCTCTCACCCGACTGAGAACAATATAATTGTTGCACTTCAGATAATCTCTTAGTATTTTTATCTCCTCTGTTAACCCCTATTTTACAAGCTTAGAAACAGAGTATATTCAATAGTTCTATGCTTGAGCAGTGTTGACTGACTCGAGTGACTATGAGCTTGTCACTCGAGTGACACATCCAGTGCTCAGTGACAATCCTGCAAAGACAATTTCTACATACTCCGATGCCTAAGTGAGTATAATTATCATCAAAACTCATAAACATAATAATAAAAAAAACTTACAACTCATTGGGATTAACCATTCCCAGTTCTCTTCGAATATATAAGAATTAATCTTTAGCTATTGGCTTTGTGAATATGTCAGCGAGTTGAAGATGTGTTGGTATGAATTCTACTTTGACATCCTTCTTTTGCACGTGATCTCGAATGAAATGATGTCGGATATCTATGTGTTTGGTCCTTGAATACTGCAAAGGATTCTTGGCCAAGCTTATAGTGCTAGTGTTGTCACAATAAATTGGAATCTCATTTAAGTATATCCTTAAATCCTGAAGTTGTTGCTTTAACCATAGTATTTGAGAACAACAACTTGCTACAGCTATATATTCAGCTTCAGTAAAAGATAATGACCCTGTATTCTGCTTCTTATTGAACCATGATACCAGAGAACCTCCAAGGAATTGACATTGACCACTAGTACTTTTCTTGTCAGTTTTATATCCTTCATGATCTGAATCTGGATATGCCATTAAATATTTGTTTCTTCTTTTTGGATACCATAAGCCAAGTTCTGAAGTGTCTCCTAGGTATTTGAAGATTCTTTTCACTGTCTCTGCATGTGATACCTTAGGAGCAAATTGATACCTTGCACACATTCCAACGTTGAACTGAATATCCGGTCTGCTTGCTGTAAGATAGAGTAATGAACCAATCATTCCTCTATATTTAGTGATGTTGTAACTAGAGCCTTTTACATCAGCATCCAATAACGTTGTAGAACTCATTGGAGTATCAGCTCCATTAGCATTATCCAATCCATACTTCTTCAATAACTCCTTCAAATATTTTGTTTGAGATACAAATATCCCATTCTTCTTTTTCTTAATTTGAAGTCCAAGAAATAAATTTAATTCTCCTATCATGGACATCTCAAATTCTCCCTGCATAATCTTGGAAAATTCTTGACACATAGATTCCTTAGTAGCATTGAAAATAATATCATCAACATAAATTTGAACAATTAGGATGTCATCTTTGTTATGTTTGATGAAAAGAGTTGTATCCACTTTTCCTCTGACAAAATTTTAATCAAGAAGAAACTTGCTTGGTCTTTCATACCATGCTCAAGGTGCTTGTTTCAAACTATATAAAGCTTTCTTAAGTTTGAAAAGATGATCAGGCTTTGTTTCATCTTCAAAATCAAGAGGTTGTTCTACATATACTTCCTCCATAATGTAACCATTCAGAAAAGCACTTTTCATATCCATTTGATAAAGTTTAAAACCTTTAATGCAAGCAAAGGCTAAGAGTACTCGTATTGCTTCCAATCTTGCCACTGGAGCATATGTTTCCTCATAATCAATACCTTCTTGATTATAGCCTTTGGCAACCAATCTTGCTTTGTTTCTCATAATGATTGCTGATTCATCAAGTTTGTTTTTGGAAACCCATTTGGTCCCTATAACCGTGTGATCTTTAGGTCGAGGAACCAAATCCCAAACTTGATTTCTTTGGAATTGATTTAATTCTTCTTGCATAGCAATCACCTAATCATTGTCAGATAAAGCTTCTTCCATATTAGAAGGTTCAATTTCAGAAATAAAAGCAGAGAAAGTTACCTCATTGAGAATTCTATTTCTGGTTTTGACACCTTTGCGAATATCTCCAATTACTTGATCAATTGGATGATCTTTAATATGTCTCCATGCTTTTGGTTGAGCATGATCATTGACATCTTCTATATTTTGAAAATCATTTGTTTCAAAATCATTATGTTTTAAAATAGTTTTGTTTTTCTTTATCAAATCCATTTCTTCTTTATCAACATGTTTTCTCTAAGAGTCAAGTTCATCAAACACAGCATGAATAGATTCTTCAACTGTATATGTTCTTTTATTAAAAACTCTATATGCTTTACTTCTATTAGAATATCCTAGAAATAAACCTTCGTCAGACTTTGAATCAAATTTACCCAAGTTTTCTTTACCATTGTTGTGAACGAAGCACTTGCATCCGAAGATATGTAGATGAGCAAGATTTTGCTTTCTTCCTTTGTAGAGTTCATATGGCATCTTTCCAAGTGACTAGCGAATATAGGCTCGATTTGAAATGTAGCGTGCAGTACTTATTGCATCTTCCCAGAACACTCATGACATTTCTTTTTCATTAAGTATTGCTCTTGCCATTTCTGTGAGGACTTTGTTCTTCCTTTCTACTACTCCATTTTGCTGGGGTGTTCTAGGTGCAGAAAAGTTGTGATCTATTCCTTCGTTGTTGTACTAGTCTTCAAAGATTTGATTATCAAATTGTCCTCCATGGTCTGTCCTAATAGAAATAATAAAAATACCTTTCTCATTTTGGACCTTTTTAGCAAACGTAATAGATAAATGTTTCATCTTTTGAAGCAATAAATATAATCCATGTAAATCTTGTAAAATCATCGACAATTACTGAAGTATATAGATTTCGTCCAAAACTTTTTACTCTCGCTAGACCTACCAAATCCATATGAAGTAATTGTAAAGGTTTGGAAGTAGAAATCTCACACTTTGTTTTGAATGAAGATTTAGTTTGTTGGCCTTTTTGACATGCTTCACAAATCATGTTATCTTTGAATTTTAGTTTAGGAAGACCAACAACTAAATCTTTTCTAATCAGTTTGTCAAGTTGATTCATATTAACATGAGCGAGACGCTTATGCCATAACCAACTTTCCTCTGATCTGCTAAGAAAACAATTTTCAGAAGAATTTGAATTTAAATCAATAGTATAACAGTTACTGTCCCTTTGAGCTCGGATCTTTGCCTTGATAGATTCTTTGTTAAGCGGCAGATCTTTTTTGTTTACTATCAAGCATTCTTTTGAATCAAAGATCACCCAGGCAACTTTGTCAGTGCTTTGACTTACACTCAAGAGGTTGTGGCATAATCTTTCAATGTAATATACATCATTGATTTGAACACCATCAGATTTTCCCACTTCACCAATTCCAGCAATACGTCTAGATTGATTACCTCCAAATGTTACCTTTCCTCCTTCTCTGGTTTTGAGCATGGTGAACTTATTTTTGTCACCAGTCATGTGTCTCGATTATCCACTATCAATATACCACTTGTTTGCTCGTGATGCTTTAAGACATACCTAGAGTAAGGTGATCAGGTTTTGGGTACCTATACTTTCTTGGGTCTTTTGTGGTTAGTATGTAATACATGTGTCCCTTTCGGAACCCATTTATACGTGCCAATAACTTGTCCTTTTCTAAAATGACATGATGAAGTATAATATCCTTTCCTATTACAATAGCTACATGATGCGAATGGATTTGATGTATGCACAGAATTCTTGAAATATTTAAGATAAGTTCTACTACTATTCTTCTTATTTCCTCTATTCTTATCATGATCAGACCTATATCCAATTCCAGATTTATCAAAAAGAACTTTTTGGGAATTTAGAATAACTTAAGGGTTTTACTTCCTTTAGTAAAGTTTTCCACAGTTTTTGTTAAATCTCTTATTTTCTTATCTTTCTCTTCACATACTTCACATGATGATATGACAGTATTTTCTAATTCTTTTACTTTCTTCTTATAACTAATAATTTCTTTAGCTACCTTGATGAATTCTGTATGCAATACATTATATTCAGATAATAACTCATCATAAGTAGGTTCAGAATAACTTACCTCAGAATCCAATTCTTCTTCTTTGGCTACCAAGCATAGATTTGCCACTTCGTCATTGTCGCTTTCTTCATCTGACGAACTATCAGCCCTTATAGATGATATGCATGCTTTCTTTTTCCAATTCTTTTTGTCTTTGTTTCTGAAACATTCAAATTTGATGTGTCCAGGCTTCCCACATTCATAGCATACTATCTGTTGCTCTTTGTTTTCTTTCTTGCTTGGTCTACCTTAATAATTTTTAAAGTTCTTCTGACCTCTTCTATAGAACTTCTTGAATTTTCTCACAATCATTCCCATATCATCATCATTAGGAACATCTTCATTTTCAGAAGATTCTTCTTCCTTGATAACCTTAAGCGCAAATCCATTTTTCTTTTTATCATCGAACTCTTCTAGTTCCTTCTTGAATCTCAACTTTCCTTCATACTCAGAAAGGCTACCAGAGAGAGCAGCTATGGATCTCATTAACTCTCCTTTAGCTTCTTCGATAGCTGTCACCTTCACTTCCTATTCTTTCGTAAGAATATTAAGAATCTTTCTTACCTGGGAATTTTGGTCAAAAGATTTTCCAAGTGCAGATAGTTGATTAACAAGATGAGTGTACCTGAGTTCGAATTCTGATATTCCTTCTCCAGGTTTCATACGAAATAGATCATACTCTGTAATTAGAGTATTGACTCTATTTTCTTTGATTCTGAATGTACCTTCCTGAGCGATTTCAAGTGCATCCCACATATCTTTGGCTGTTGGTAGAGTGCAGATTCAAAAATATTCCTTTTGACTGAGAGCACTCTGTATCATTAAAATAGCTTTACTATTTAACATCACTAACCTTTTATCATCTTCGTCAAACTCCTCTAGGCTCTTCTTAACAACTCTATCTTCGATTTTTTTTATTGGAACATAGTCACCATCTTGTATTACATTCCATAAACCGTACTCGTTAGCCATCACGAACACTCTGAACTTATCTTTCCTGAACGAAAAATGTTCTCAAGCAAAACCAGGAGGTCTAGTGATTGAAGCTCCGTCTAGAAGAATGTTTTTACCCATTGTTGCCATTTATCGGATCCTTCTCAAGCTATTAGACTCTTCAGAGAAGACCTGTGCTCTAAGTAGAGTTAAGATGATTAGTACACAGAGAGTTATACTGGTTCGGCTTAAAAACTAGGCCTACATCCATTCTTTAGAGATCAAGACCTACTGAGATTTTCACTATGCTTCTAAGATTCAATGGGCTCTCAAAATGCCACAAAACAATAATCGTCCTTGAATGGACTACGAGCAGAAATATTCTACCACTAAGAATTTTCTCTCCCCCTTACGACAAGTCTTACGTGCAGAAAAACAACCTATGACCTTTCTCACTTGCTTACGTATACAAGTCTTATGAGCAGCAACATTCTCTCCTGCTTACACCACTATAAGTCTTACGAGCAGCAACATTCTCTACTGCTTGTACCTTGTAAGTCTTATGATTAGAAAGTTTTACAAGGAATTCTCTTAACTGCTTCTTTCGTAAGGATATCTACCCTCTCAAGGTCCCAATACCTTGAGATTAAATGAAAATAGAATTTGAAATGTATATAGACTCTCTTACAGAGCAAATATGATAAATACTGAAGAACGATATGAATACAGAGAAAATATGAATAACAGAGACTCGTGAATTTGCTTATGTGAATTCTTGCAGTTTCATTATGTTTGATGATCTCTCAAACTCTGTATTTATAGACATTCGATTTTGCCCATTTGAATAATGATCATTGTGGAGCGGGGCATATTACTGTGGAACAACATATGTACGTTTGATGCGAATGATGATCGTAATGATGTTGTCTGCCATTATTTAACTTCCTCAGTGTGTTTCTAATTCAAACGTTCAAACTCCTGTATCACACTTATAATACATGTTAAATGATGTTATATAATAATAATAAGTGAAAATATAATGAATAAATATCATTAAACCATATTCGGATTGAATACTGTAAGACTGGTGCATTTTGTCTTCTGGCAAAGTATCACTCGAGCACTGAGGGGGCTTACTCGAGTGAACTACCATATTTCCTTCTTTTGCTTCAATTTTACACTTGCTCTTCCACATGATTTCGAAGAGTGCATTTTCTCACTTGCGAGTGATGTGGGTCCTCACTCGAGCACAACTCCTCCTGCTCGGGTGTCTTTGTATTTTACACTAAGAGTCGCGTCTCTGGACAACACTCGCATACCATTATAGCAAGAGTGTGATTTTACACTCGCAGGTGATGTAGGCCCTCACACGAGCATACATACTCCTACTCGAGTGAGAAGAATATTCTCCTGTAATATAGTCTTGTCATCAGCACTTGCATCAAAATTGGGAGAGTTAGATTTCTCACTCGCGAGTGCTGATGTATCACTTGGGCATATGAACTCTCACTCGGGAATGCTTGTGCTTCTCTGTTCTTCATGACTCTCGACCAAACACTCGCAGTCCCTCACTCTCTAGTGCTCGAGTGCAAACTAGCTTCATGCTCGAGTGTTGGTTATAATGCTCGAGTGTATCAATAAGATTGACAGTAATTGCTCTCAGCCAAACACTTCTTGTCCAACACTTGCATGTGCTCGAGTATGAAAGAGCCTGATGCTCGAGTGCTATCTCCAGTACTTGAGTGTATCAGTAGATCTGATAGTAATTTGCTCTCGGTCAAACACTTTCTATCCAACACTCACATCTGCTCGAGTGTAAAAGAGCTTCATGCTCGAGTGCTAGCTCTGTTGCTCGAGTGCATCAGTAAAAGCTAACAACAACCATTACAAAACTTTGCCACATGCATTTGTTAACTTTGTAATCATTCTTTAGAATTGTAAAATCATACTTTGCATACAATTACCTTTTTTATTATCAAAACTTGGGATCTAACACCAGTGTGTTGTTAGGCTAGCAGACAAATTCAAAAATATATCAGGCAGTGACCCAAGGATCGGGGGCATAGACCCTCGACTGTACGATCTTATATGCCATTATTTATGTTGCACATTAATTGTTGAATGTGAATGTTGAATGAAAAATGTTAAATGCTATCGGAGATCTAAGAATATGGTGATTGTGTTGCATGCTCGGTGAGCTTGCATAAGAAAGAAATAAATTGAATAATTACTTGTGTCACATGCTTATTGTAATATCCTGAAATGTAACCAAGGATTTATAATTTCAAAGTGATGTAATTAATCTTAATTGAGCACTTTTGAAGCATATATTGTGTATTGTGATAATCAGGGGTAAAACGATAAATTTACCGACTGACTGGTTAGTTACCGATGAGAACACTCCTTAGTAATCAAGATCAATGGCTAGGATTGAAAGAACAAGAGGTGGAATCCTATGCATGCAAGTTTATATGAAATCATAGTTGGAAGTATAGGATGGTGCCAAGTGGCAAAACAAGGACCCTTGGATCAAAGTTAAGCTTTCTAATCATTTTTTCTCTTCTCTCCACTTCTATATGTCGGCCAAGAGTGTATTAGGAGCCCAAAAATCTGATGCTTCTTCATTATTTCATTTCTCTCTCATCCTCCTCCATTTTTCGCTGAACAAGCTAAGGAAAGAGCAAGAGAAAAGCTTGAGTTCTTGGTAAGTTAAAGCCTTCATATGCTCAAGTGTCTTTCATTAATGTTGTACATGAGGTTGAGGGCTATATTCCTATGGTTTCAGAATTTTGATTGGTGAAGTTTGAGAACTTGTGGAAATTGGGAAGTTGGAGAGTTGAAGAATTGGTTTTAGGAAGAAGAAGAGGTAAGAATTAGAAGCATTTTGGTATAGTTGTTGTAATCATTGGTTGAGTATTGGGAATTTATGAATTTGCCCTGATTTTATGCAATTTTTGAATGGTATGAATTGGCTTATGTGTTGTGTGGAATTTGGTCTTTTGTTGAACATTTTGGCCATTGGAATTGATTTGGGAATCATTTGGGATCAAATGTAAAAATCTGGAAAATATGTCCAGTGTAAGTTTGTTCTGGACAGTCAGATGGCGTGGACTTTTTGACTAGGAAAATGAGGTTGAAAAATTATGAAACTTTCCAGTCTTAAAGTTCACATCTCAAGCTTCAAAATGGATATAAAGTTTGTGTCATTTCGCTTTTTGAGCTGAGAGTTTGAACTGACCAAAGTTTGGTATCCAAACTAGACTCTGTTTTGGCACAACGTTAGGTTTTTGGTAAATCTGGACTTTTGTGGTGATTTCTAGTAATGGCCAATATTTTTCCTAGAAAAAGGACTTAAATAGATTTCATTTGGCTTTGGAATAACCTTATTTCGATTTTTCTTGAATTAGTTATGAATTTTGGAATTTCAGCCAAGAAACTAGATTTTCTGGGCCGCTGCCAACCCCCAAAAATCAGTGTTTTGCATTTTTAAAGGTGGTTTTTGGTATAGCTTTTCCCAATCCTTTGGGTATATGTTTAGGCCTTTAATAGCCACCTAAAGAGTCTAAATGTTAACCAACTTAAGTACTATTAAGAACTTGGAAAAGAGATTGATTTATTGTCCCTAATTTGGTTTATAGGATTTGACATTTGCCGTCCTCGTGAGCCAACTGCGCCGAAGAACGTCAGGAAGGAACGAGGTAGTAACTTTTCTTTCTTACCATATGTGATGCATTGTATGTGTGTATTATCATTGATTTGTGATAAATTCGTATGTTACGACATTGTGAATATGTGTAAACACCGTGATGCCAATAGTCCCTGAGTAGCTAACAACGGTTCAGGTTAGGACGGTGTGCCTTCCCGGCGGAGAAAGGGGATGAGGATAAGGTGTGATATATGAGATTATGTGGGCCGAAAGGCTATTTGTGAAGGCCGATGGGCCATTTGTGAAGGCCGGATAGCTATATGAGCTATAAGGCTATGTGTATGCACTGCCACGCCAATAGTCCCTGAGTAGCTAACAACAGTTCGGGTTAGGACGGTGTGCCTTCCCGGTGGAGAAAGGGGATGAGGGTGGAGTGTGATTTCTGCTGCTGCTGCTGTATGATGATTTGCTTACATGCTGTGTGCTTATGTGTGGTATAAATGTTTTGTTACTACTGGGATTCTCTTGAATCTCATTCTTTCCTTTAACTAACCTTTCAGACAGGGCAAGTGGCTCTAAGGAGAAGCGTACGACCCGGAGCGGCTAGAACCCTGTAGGGACATTTATTTTTGGATGTGTTAGTTAAACCTGTTGGACAGGGAATCTGTAAATTATGTTTGGGTTGTAATTGGTAGTTAAATATAGTTGTGTAGTTCCCTATATGGAAATTTTAAACCTTCTAGTAAATGAATGGAACCCGGGGGTTGCCGGAATTGCTATTAGATATTCTGATATAAATGAATGTAAATTAACTGCACAGGTGATTATATTCGATAATTGAACTTGAGACCGGAATAGGAAAGAAGTTTTGAAACTTTTGTAAAGTACCTACTATAAAAAAAGAGAGTTTTAAATGAGTTTTGAACTATTCGATGGTCTCTAAACCAATTTAATTAAGTGATATCGAATTATAATTATGCTAATTAAGGCAGGGGGTTACACTTATTGAGCTTGCACATGAGAGGGATAGACTAAGTGTAATATCCCATAAAGCGATTAAGGGCTAATGACTTCAAAAGTAAAATGTAATTATTGTTGAATAAAAACTTTTGGAGAATATGTGATGGGAATTTGGTTATTTTAATGATTCCAATGGCTTCCTTATGAAAATTCATGTGGGGAGAGTGTTTATTGTGAAATTGGAACCATTAGGAACAATTGTTTAAAAGTTGGAAATTCTGTCCATTAAAACTCTATACAGGGCAGTCGATTTGTATGGACGTTTAAGTAGGAAAATGGTGTCTAAAAATTCTTAAATTTTCCAATCTTAAATTTCACATGCCAAGCTTCAAAATGGACATATAATTTGTGTCATTTCAATTTGTGAGCTAAGAGTTATGATTTTCCAAAGTTTGGGATGGAGACTGGAATCTGTTTTGGAGCAGTATGAACTTTTGTGCAATTATGTATTTTTGAGGTTATGAGCTGCAGCGATCCATATTTTTTCAATAAAGAGGACTTAAATAGCTTTCCATTGGATTTGAAATCACCCCATTTTGATTTTTCTAGAATTAGTTATGATTTTTCAAAGTTTGGGTAGAAATCTGCCAGAATTTTATAAAAATCTGAAATTGATGGAAATTTAGTAAATAATTAGAAAATAATATTATATCATATTAAATCATCATCTACCTCCTCTATTAGCCTAAATTCGTGCCATTTAGCTGCAACAAGAGAGAGAAGGTGTGAGAAATTCTAGAGAGAGAAGGAGAAGTGAACTTGTACATAAGTTGATTTCTTCGGTAAATCCTTACCTAACGCGTATAACTCCACTCCTAAGCTATTCTTCTATGTTCTTCAAGGTTTATGGAGCACAAATTTGTTTGTTCTAAGGCTAGGGTTTTCAGCCACCTTGAGAAAAAGCTAGTAGGAGCTTGAGGTAACTTTTAAACTTTCGTATATTGCTTATTCTGGCTGCTCTAGGCAATTTAATCGGTGAAATTTTGCCGGATTGCCATTTTTTTTAAAGTTTGGAAATGATATGACCTAGGGGTTATGCTGCCCAAATTGGGTCTTAATGTTAGTTGTAACCTAATGTAATGGTTAATAAAGTGATTAGGAGTAGAAAGAAACACGTTTACGAAGCCGAAACCGAAAAACCTCAATTTTTCTCAGGGAACTGAGAATTTTGGCCAAGGTTAGTTTGGAGGGGTTAGAGTTGGATTTTCAATTATTTGATGGTTCCATTGAGTTCAGGAGTGAAAATTAGATGGGATTACAGTTGGTCACTTTTTCAGAAAAAGCATAATTACGAAAACGCCCTTGATACCCTTAAAGTAGGGCTGCCAATGGTAAATTTGTAATTTGATGTTAAATTTGATAATTCCAAGTCCAAAAATGAATTCCTTGGACAGAAATATGTTAGGATAGCCCAGATTAGAATTTCAGGAAAAGTGTAACCAGACCGGGTACGGCGGACCCGGGCCAGGTCTCCGGGGGCGTTTTTGTAAATTTTCATTATAGACTCATATAACCCCCAGAAAAACTATGGAAGTGTCTAAATGGTGCATTTGGAATTGTAGGATTTGATATTTGCCCTGTTCGTGATCCACCTGTGTTGGAGCATAATCAGAAAGAACAAGGTAGTGACTCTTTTCCCTTATACTATATGTGATACATGGTATGTTTGTTTGATCATTGTTTGTGAGTCTATCACCTACGGCCCATCGGTGTTGATGGTGGGAGGATCGTACCTTCAGGGCGGTGGAATCCGGGGGATGAGACTCTGTTAAAGCTGTAAGGCTATATGTGAAAACTGAAAGGCTATTTGTGAAACCTTCAACCACGGCCCATCGGTGTTGACGGTGGGAGGACTGTGCCTTCGAGGTGGTGGAATACGGGGGATGAGATTATGTGATTATGTGCATATGTGGCAGCCTGCATGCTGTGCTTTATGCTATGATGCTGCTTGATGATTTTCTTGCATGCTTTGTGATTACATGTGGTATGAGTGATTTGTTACTACTCGGATTCTTTTGAATCTCATTCTTTCCATTGACTAACCTTTAGACATGGCAAGTGGGTCCAAGGGAAAGGAGACGACCAAGGGCGGTTAGGGCTCCTTAGGGAGATTTATATTTTGGTGTTGGTTATCATGTTTTGTTGGGAGATCACCGTATATCTTATAAATGTTGTTTTAGAGGCAGTGGTGTAATCCCCTAATGGGAATTTATAAACCTTTAGTTTATGTATGAAACCTGGGGGTTGTCGGGATTTTATTGTACACTTTGATATGTAAATGTGATATAACTGCACAGGGTAATTATATTGGAGTTGTTGAATTTAAGACCAAGGTAAGGCAGAAATTTTGAAAATATTTGTGGAAATCCTTTCATAAGGAAGGGATTGTAAATTAGTTTAATTATTATTGGTCTCTATTTCATTTTAAAATATGTATTTTGAATCATAATTATGAAGGGGGTTACACTAAGTGTATATAATGATCCCCAAGTTATAGACATTCAAATTTTGAGGAAGAGATTTATTAAATAGGGGGAGAATTGTAATATCTAAATTTTGGACCTAGAAACTTGAAGGTAAGCCTGTATTAAGCAAATGACTAATCCTAGTTTGGGAAGAGTCCCAAGAATGATAAGAGATAGAAAAACTCTTAGGGATTATTGGATTTGGCCCTACTGGGCAGAGGGCTCAGTATTTGTAGGCAGTATGATTAAAGTACCAGTGTAGATGTGCACAGGACACGTATACGGTGCCATTTGATTGGTAGAAAGATGCCACCCAACTATGATACGAGGTATGGGACAAGTTAATCGAGTAATGTATGCCGTTATATGAGTGCACATGGCATATTTAGGGGAAATATATGTACCCTGCATTTTTTAGAAAAGACACTGGTATGTGGCACCATGTGGGGCCCATACACATATACTCTGACTTAGCATCTTTAGTGGGCCTCGGTATACGTGAAGCAATTACGAGTAAAACCTAAGTAGACACCGAGAAAGTAGCTTTATTAAAGAAGCTTTAATAAAGTGAGCAATAATGACACAACTTTTACGTTGGATAAATGAGAGGAGAAAACATGTACCTTCATCATGAGTGTTATGAAGTGACTTTTATGTTAGCACTCTTAGGAGGCACCATCTAGCACTTGAACCTAGGGAATTCACCGGTCTCCAGTATAGTCAGGAACTTGATTTTCCTGAACACCATGCCTGGGAGTCAGAGGACTTCATTAAACTTCCCTTCCCAGACATAAAGTAATGGCCAAAGAGAGAGAGAGAGAGGAAAGGACAGTTAGGAAGGGACACGTGGCAATACAGGATGTGATCTTGAAAAGCAAGATTAGACAGAATTTGTTCATTTGATCTAACAGCCAAGATTTAATCTTGAACTCTCTCTCTCTCTCTCTTCCATTAAATTCATCTACCCAGAGGAGGTGCTACGAAATCAAGAATAGATCACAGATTCAAGTTTTAGTAAGTGCATGCTTCAATTTGAACCGAATATCCTGTGATTTTGTTGAGTATTTCATGAGATATTTAAATCCTTAAATTTTAGCTAGAGGGAGTCTTTTAGGGTTTGATCTTCATATGATGATGATCATGATGTTAAAAGAGGTTTTATGATGATTTATAATGATTCTAGTGGTTAAATTTGTAAGAACACAATTTAGTGAAATTAGGGTTCTGACTTGGTTTGACTAGAACTATAGGAAGGAGATGGATTTTAATATTTTTAAGCCTTTCATTGAATTCTACATGAAACATTATCTTACAGAGAATGTGATTGTGATTTTTGGATGAATATGTTGAATTTGTGAATTTTTGGAAGTTTGTGTTCAAATCTGACTGAGTTCATTTTCTGGAGGCAGATAACTTGCAATATATTTTTCATGGGCCAAACTTAGTCCAAATACTATGAAATTTTACAGGATTAAAGTAGACATTTAAAGCTTTAATTTAATAGGTAATATAGGCCAATTGAACCAGTAGATTAAAATATATGATTTTTCAAATTTTGACCATGAATCTGGAATGAAATCTGTGGCAGTCTGAGTTTGATGAATTACTAGAAAATGTGTGGCTGTAATTGATGCTTTATGATATTTTTCCTTGAAATAGGGCATTAAGATATTTACACAAACTCTAGAACCACTCAATTTGAAATTTTCTAGATTGAGTTATCAATTTTCAAAGTTGACAAAAAAATTTGGCACTTTTAGTCAATATGCACTAAAAAGGTAATGGCAAAATGTAGTTACTTTGCACTTTAACGGAAAAGATAACTAACAATATGAGTTTAGAAATAAATCATGGATGAGTAATAACTCATTTATTGTAAATTTGGAAAATTAGGACTTGACATTGGCCCGTGCCGGAACACAGTATATTGGTTGATAGACAAGCAATGAAAGGGTACATTCTAGGTAGTAATTTTGTCTTACATACACTATATGAACTTGTATATGCTTTGTGTTTCCCATCTTCTGTGATATGTATAATGCACTCTCTAACTGGTGCAGGAAATACACAAGTACTATCTGGGGGGAAAAGAACAAGTAGCCCAACAGCTGAGAGGGGATCCAATTATGAGATACAATACCAAGAGGGTACATTGCCCAATCTATGGTGTGAGCCAAGTCGAGGTACAGACAAGTAGGGGTTTGAACAGTAGTTGGCCCTGAATACATGTGCACATTCTGAGTAGGAGTTTTACGGTGTTATTATTCTATTGTATTATACGTTGCTTGCATATTTATTTATTGCATTTTATATGTTTGATAGTTTGTTATTGCTACAATTCTTTTGAAACTCACTCTTTCCATAAATGTATAGTGTATCTAGCAGTAGGAAATGGCTTAATGGGCAAAAGTGGTAATTACCGATAACTAAAGGTTCTAGTCCATATTAAGCAATGACGTTGGTTATATGTAGGCTTTTATTATATTTTAAGTCTATAATTATTATGTGCAATCCCTATGGGGAATTCCTGTAATATAATCATGTAATTGTTATCAATATATCTATGCTATTTTTGTGTGCCCACTGAACTACGCATTGCTACTCTGGTTAATTTTAGAATAAATAAGGGTGTTGACAATAGAAATTAGAGGATCTTTTCCATGCATTTGGAGACATAAAAACTTGAAATTAGAAGCAACTTACCTTGATTCTTGCTTCTCTCTAGCTCTTGTTCTTCAAAAATCTAATTCTCTCTCTATTTTTCTCAACTTGGATGGAAATGAGGCTTAGGAAAGAGATGATGATATTTTAAAATATTATCTTAGGAAATATATATTTTATTAGAAATTTTAACATGTGAAATTTTGCTTTTTCTTCCTATTTGTTTACTTGCCTCCAAATAATTACACATGGCATCATCATCTACCAAGTATTCATTTTCCTTTTTTATTTCCCATTTGGCTGAAATTTAATGTGTAACACCCTTACTTATTTTTGACTTGTAGTGAAATATTAATGCATTGTTCAGTGGGCAACACAGGAATAACATATGAACATTCACATAATATATGAAAGATAGAGTTACTATATTGGCCTTTTATGGATAATATTGTGTTTCTAATCTTTCCCTGGTCTGTATTATGCTACATCTCCTGCAATTCATTACTAAGACCCTTGATCATTGATCCTTGTTTGATGCTATACTAACATGCCAAAGATTTACTATATTGGGTCAGGTTCTAGCTTTTTGACCCTGCCAAGCATCTGTACCTCTCTTAGCCTTACTATCTTTATGTTTCACTGCTTGGAAACAAAGAAGAAAATTCCACATAAACCAAGGGCATATCTGTCATTTCATAATGTTTTGGGTATACAGTACCCTAAAACAACATATCACATATGTTTACAATAGTCAAGGAAAGCCTGTAACAACATACAACTTTTGAATTACTATACAACATGTGCTTGTCCTTTTTCATAACATGATATAATATGTGTAACAACTTCCCAGGGGGTCACCCATCATGGCATTTTCCTAGGTTGAGCACACTTAACTTTCGTGTACCCATGTCAAAATGCAGATATCGCCTTTAACTACTTCCAACCACTGGTACCACATGACTGCCCTTGTCTCAAGAGTCATTCTAACTGTCTCTGGCTTCAACTGCATATCAGTGCCGGTACATGCACTCGGTCTTATCTGTGAAATACCGATCAACCTACTAGTGATTCTATTCTCGGATAAGGCCCACTCTCTAGCCTTTCTTGGACCCACTCCTTCGGTGTCCGTGACATACTTATACTACCCTCAAACCAGTATTATGATATTGGTTGCCGTCGGGTATTCACTATTTATCTGGGGCTGATTCACATAAATGCTCCCTTTTAGTGCATATGTCTTATCACTGTATAATCAAGGCCATATAAGTATACTATTCTACTGCCAGAACCACCACATTTACTCTGAGCAGACAATTATATGGCCAGAATCCTTGTTCTGATACCAAACTATCACACCCTTATCTTATTTTCATCTTTCTCAGAGTCTTCACAGAAAAAGATACACAGTTCGATGGGCAATAGAGGAATAGCATAAATATATTGATAATATATGCATGATTATAGAAATTTCCCATAGGGGTCCGTACATAATAATTTCAACTATGTAGCAGTACTGAGCTTCTAGGGTGTCTAAACCCGTCCTAGTGAGACGCAGACACCTTCCCGACTTCGTTCTACCACTGCAATCCTCTTGTGTAGTTATCTTCGCTGATCTCTACGTACCTTCTGTATTCACCTATCTAAATTGTTGGTACAGGGTGAGATTCAAGATAATTTTAGTAGGAAACAGTACCAATATGCATGCAGGATAAGTACTTAATGCATGACATACTTGCATTACATAAACTCATGCTAACACAATGATGTATCTGTGTGCTCAATGTTTCAAACAACGTACTTATGGCCATAGCATAAATAGAAAAAGAGTTTCAATCATTCATATATGTTTCACATAATCAAGCAAGATAATAACATACATCAATACATCAGCACGAATATCAAATACATGTAGGAGAGGTAAGTTCCCTACCTTAACCCTTTGATCCTTAAATAGTCTCGAATTTCATACCGCAACTTGGGCTATCGATCGGGTCCTAAAATTATAAATGTACAATTTAGACACTTCCATGATGTTTCTAGTAGTTATATGAGTCTATATTGAAAAATTAACAAAATGTCATTAAGGACTCGACCCAACCCGGCCCTACTATACTCGGTCCAACCGTACTTATCATGAAATTTTGACCCAAGCTTATCTAACATATTTTCTCCCAAGGAATCCATTCAGGGCCTTGGAATTACCAAATTCACTGCCAAAAGGCCAAAATGCCAAAATACCCTTGGCAGCCCCTGTTTTAGGGTTTCAAGGGTTTTTGGTAATTATCTTTTTTTGGGCTTTTCTAAGAAAGTTATTAACTGTAGCCCCACCTAATTTTCCCTCCCAAACCCAATAAAACCATTAATTTCATGAAAATACAACTCCTAGACCCTCTAACAACCCTAGCTGAAATCCAAAATTCTCCAAGAAAAGTTTCAGTTTTCGAAATTTGACACCACAGACTTGCTCCTTTCTACTCTTAACCACTTTATTAACTATTTAATTATGTTATAACTACTATTTAGACCCAATTTTCGCAGCATAACATCTAGGGTTCAACGTTTCCAAATTTTACAACCACAACAAATCAGTTACAATGTCATCGATAAATTGCTCACAGTAGTCAGAACAGTCAATATTCGATGTTTCGGAAGTTACCTTAAGCTACCTCTTGCTTTTCCTTCCTATGACCGAAACCCTAACCCTTGAAACACTAAAATTTCTACTTCAAACACCTTCAATAACATAGAAGAGAAGCTTAGGAGAAGGATTATACACGTTAGGTATGAATTCATTGAAGAAATCAACATAGCTTGTGAGATTTTCCTCCTCTCTCTAAAACTCAACAAGCTCTTCTCTCTCTCCTTTAAGCATCAGGGGCATCAGTTTTATGGCTGTGGGAGGATGAGTAACGATATCATTAAGCCTAAGCATCATACAACTAATATTTCCTTCTTCATGTTACATGTAATAGCATCCCAAGGGTTCCTCCTTTAGGTCCCAAGTTGGCTTCATAACTTGTTTCAAGTGTCATGCACATGTAAGTCACAATTTGGTCAAATTTGCAAATATACTCTAATGTTCCATAAATTCATATTTATTTGACCAAAATATTTCAAATTCATATTTCCCCTTTATTTTCCTTAATTAATTGAAATTAACTTCAATTAATTGAAAAATAATTATTTTGATACTTGTTTGCAAAAATTACAAGTTTCCCATTACATTTCTCTTCATTTTTGGATTTTTGGCAGACTTTCTGCCTAAACTTTGAAAACTCATCACTAAATTTGTAGACATCAATTGAAGTGATTCTAAAGGAGATAGGACCCTTATTGAGTCAAGTTTCAAGAAAAAATATAGTCTTTAGCCAATCAGAAGCACAAAATTCCCAGAATTAAATTATTTAGATGTTCCAGGAATTAGGCAGTTTTTTTGGGTTAACTTCAAAAATTCATAACTTTTTGTATATAGCTCTAATTGATTCCTATAACATATCAAATTAAAGCTTAGAATGTCAATTTTACCTTGCAAAATTTCATAATTAGTCCTCATTATTTGGTCTTCTAAAACCTTACAACAAACTCACTGCCTTGCAGAAACTTTCACTGGAAGTATAATCACTTTCTCCAAAATTCTCCATTTTATTTTCTTTAATACCCCAAAGATATAAGAAATATTAGGGAATATATTTTGGACACTGGCTAATTGGGGCTTAGTAATCCACTTAATTTAAGCTCATTCTCAAGCCTCCATACGAAACATTGGGAATAAATTTAGGACACTAGCTAATCTAGGGCTTAGCAATCCACTTAATTCAAACTTATTCTTAAGCCTCTAATCCTAAATTTTGGGATATTACATAATGGCTCTTAGAGAAGCAAGAAGGCTTTTTGAAATATCACCAATTTAACTCCTCAATAATTACTATTTTAATGGAAATTATCACTTACTTACTTTTTGACTTTTCCACTTGATTTTACTTGGCAAAAAATGCTTCTCCTTAATCAATTATAAGCCAAGTATTTATTTATTTTTCCTCTCTCTTCCTCTTTGGCCAAAAGTTGGCCCTTAATTATTAAACAAATATTAACTTCTTGTTTTCTTAGAAAATTACCATTTTACCCATACATTTTTGTTATTTATTGTACCAAAATATTTCTTCCTCCTCCTTTCCTTTATGGCTGAGATTTACCCTTATATTGGGCAAAAAATTGTGCTCTTCATTTCTCAAATTTGGGCCTTAATAATAGACTATTTGGAAGACAAAAAAATTAGATGTTGTTTAAGCCCAGTTTTCATATAACCCAAATTGAATCTATTTTTGCCCTCCCAAATGTTCCAAAATTCACCATTTTATTCCATCAAATGTCACAAAATTTACAATGAATATTAGTGAGTAAAAAGTGGGGTGTTACAGGTAAGCTCCAAAAAGAAGATTAAACTTTTTGAGGATAAAATCAAGAAGCCTAAATATGGAGAAGAACATTGACCTTACTAAAACACTTAAGAAATTCACTAAAGGAAGCAAAATGCTCAAAGTCATCTTGAAGGCTTAGAGATATGCGCATAATAATCCTAGAAATAGATATTGTAACCCCCTGCCTTATAAATGGTAATTATAATTTGAAAGTACATAATTAGGATAGATTAGAGACCAATGGTTAAACAAAACTTATTTCAAACCCATCCACACGGAAGGGTTTTCACAAATTCTTTCAAAATTTCAACCTTACCCTGGTCTTAAATTTCTTAATTCAAATATAATTACCCTACACAGTTAAAACACATTTATATATTAGAGTGTACAACAAAATCCCGGCAACCCCCAGGTTTCATATATAAACTAAGGGTTTATAAATTCCCATTTAGGGGATTACACAACCATATCCAAAGTTTACATTCCAAAATTTATATATAGTAATCCCAATACCAAAATAGATATCCAACCACCAAAATTAAACCTCCCTAAGGAATCCTATCCACCCTTGGTCGTCTCTTTCCCCTTGAAACCACTTGCTCTATCTGAAGGTTAGTCAAAGGAAAGAATGATATTCAAAAGAATTCCAATAGTGACAAATCACTTATTCCACACATAAACATATAGCATGCTAGTAAATCATCAAGCAGCACAGCAGCACAAAAATAGCATATCAGCTATCACATATACTTGTTGCCTCACTAGCGTACACATAACACATTGCCTTACTGGTATTCACATAGCCTCACTGGCTTTCATATAGCCTCTTTAGCTTTCACATTGCCTCTCTGGCATTCGCATAGCCTTACTGGTTTACAGCATTCAGAATTATCAAAAAATAATGATAATACAGACATACAATACATTTACACATGACCTTGTTCTTTCCTGACGTGCTCTGGCATTGGTTGCTCTCGTTCAGGGTAAATATCAAACCCTATAACCAAATCAAGGATGATAGGTTATTCTCTAATCCAAATTCTTATCCTCATAACACTTAAAGTTGGTTATCATTCAAGCGCTTTAGGTGGATACTAGAATCCTAGATCCATACATAAAGGGTTAGGCTTAATACACCAAAGATCCCTTTTTTGGAAGTGAAAACACTAATTTTTAGCTCATGCACTCAAGTGAAGAAGGCCTCACTCGAGTGATGGTGCGGCTTGCACATTAGTGAAGATAGCTCACTCGTGCGAGTGCTTGGCAACAATTGAGACAGAAATTGATCACAACACTCGAGTCCTAACCTCAACACTCGAGTAATGGCCTTATGCTCACCCGAATCCAACCGAGTGAGTACCCAAGAGCATCAAAAACCCTAAAGTAAGAAGTGTACTCAAGCACTAGCTTTGGCACTCGAGTGATAGCACAACACTTGCGAGTGCTAGCACACACTCTTGACAATTTGGCTGCGAGTGTTTCCCTGAGACGCCACCTCATAATGCAAAATGTATACTCACTCGAGTGAGACAAAATGCACTCGAGTGATAAGTCATATCACTCGTAAGTAAGAAAATGAACCCTATCATTTTGGCATGAAAGTGTGACCTAAAACTAAAGGAAAAAGGGAAAACAAGATACTGTACTCAGGTGATACCCCTATATACTCAAGTGAGGCTTATCAGAAGCCAAAACGCAGTAGATGACATAATTTTCCAAACTTAACCAATATGCTTCCAAGGGTCCCAAAATACTTATCCAATACTACTCACACACAATTTTGCCCAAGCAACCCAATAGAAACCCTAAAACAACCAAATTCCCATTTTAACAACAAGTTTTTGTTTTGAATACCACATTTTCACACATTGCCCAATGATACAAATTTTCTTTCCAAAGTTTGAAACTAACTCCAATGGCATAAAAAAATATTATGACATCAAATCAAACACCATAAACTATACAAATTGTCCATTACAAAATTATACTAAAATCAGGGAAAAATCTAAAATTTACAAAACTTAATCAACCATGACAACAAATATGTCAAAATACATCAAATACTCACCTCTTCCTCTTCCCAAGGTTAGATTAAAACACTTCTAAATTTCTTCAAGTACTCAAACACCACCTTTCAAAAGTCTACAACCATGAATATGTAGCTCTCATCACCATAAACAACTTAAAAGAAGATGGGTTAAGCATACAAAGTCATATGGAACACCTACCTTGCACTTCTTTCTTTCTCTTTCTTCCTTAAGCTTGCACGATAATGGAGGGTGAGAGAGAGATGAGATGATGATGAAAATTAGATTTTCCCCCTTCCCTTATGCAACTAGCCGACTTGGAGGGAGAGAGAAGAGAGGAAAAGATATTTGAACTTTTGACTTGATCCATAGTCTACAACATGCCACTTGTCATGATCTTGTTTCTCCTTCCATGGGCACATCTATATCATTCCATACCTCATTCATGCGCCTTCCCCCACATTTAAGGTTCATTTTAAGCTTTATCACACAATTAAGCTTAAATGGAGGATTTATGCACTAATCAAAACACATTCAAATAATAATTCACATCATATTCTTCAAAAGTGTTTATTAAACATAATTACATCCACTTTTGAAGTCAGTAGCCCTTAATCCCATATTGGGGCATTACAATTCTCCCCTCAAAAAATAAATTTCGTCCTCAAAATTTTTCACACTACTTGTGCCATAAACTCTGGATAACGCCTTCGCATATCTACTTCTTCCCAAGTTACCTCTCTCTGAGTCATTCCCTCCGTATCACCTTTACATACGAAATGCTTCGGTGTTTGAGCCGTCATTCCTCTCGATCAATTATCTGCCCTGGCTCCACTGTATATGTGAAGTTGTCTTGCAACTCAAGTTCTTCATACTCAATAATGTGAGATGGATCAGGTTGGTTTTTCTTCAGTTGGGAAATGTGAAATACATCATGGAGTCTGCTCAAGTTTGGGGGTAGGGCTACTCGATACACAACAGGCCTAATTCTCGTAGGAATTTTAAAAGGACCTATATACCTCGGGCACAGCTTCTTTTACTTGATAGCTCTCTTGATACCAGTAGCTGAAGATACTCTTAGAAATACATGGTCACCAAACTCAATCTCTAGAGGTCTTCTCTTCTTGTCAGCATAGCTTTTCTGTCGACTTTACACTGTAAGGAGCATCTTCTGAATGATTCGAATCTGTGTTGAGGTTTGATCAATAAGTTCTGGCCCATAAAGCTTCCTTTCAACCAGTTTATTCCAACACAAGGGTGATTAGCACTTTCTTCCATATATCGCTTCATACGGAGCCATTTAGATACTCACATTATGGCTGTTGTTGTAGGCGAACTCAACAAGTGGAAGGAGGTAATCCCAATTCCCTTTAAAGTTGAGGATACAAGCTCGCAACATATTCTCCAACGTCTGTATAGTCCTATCTGATTGTCTATCTGTCTGAGGATGATAGGCCATACTGAATCTCAATTGAGTACCCAAAGCCTCATGTAAAGCTCTCCAAAATCTGGAAGTAAATCGGGGATCTCGGTAAAAAATGATGTTATTTGGTATACAATGGAGCTTTATAATCTCTCGAATATAAGTCTCTACTAGTTTCTCTTGAGAGTAACCAACATTAATCTGTATGAAGTGTGCCGACTTCGTTAATCGATTTATAATCACCCAGATCGCATCATAATTCCTGATTCTGGGCAATCCCACAACAAGATCTATGGTCACACTTTCCCATTTCCATTCTAGAATCTCAGGACTCTGTAACAAACCTAGCAGTCTCTAGCGCTCGATCTTTACCCTCTAGCAAGTAAGACACCGCGCCACATATTTTGTCATATCACTCTTTAATCTCAGCCACCAATACACAGATTTCAAATTATGATACATTTTGGTCATAGCAGGACAAGAGTATACCGACTCTTGTGTGCTTCATCTAGGATATTTTGCCTCAATTCCACCTTAAGTAGAACACAAATTATCTTCTAGTAATGAATAATCCACTAGGCGAAAACTCGTAGTCCTGAGCTTCTCCCCGTTCAATTCTAGCTTGAATTCTTTATACTCGATCATCTTGCCTTTGAGCTACTTCAATTTCAGTTCTTAAATCATTTCCCCTTGGGAAACACTGTAATTGGCACAAACGATCTGGTTTGAAAAATTCAAATCTCGAAAATCTTTTAACAATTTCCCCTCTTGTATCATCATTGTTGCCATAAGCACCGTCTTTCAATTAAGAGCATCTGCGACTATATTTGCCTTACCTGGATGGTATTTGATTTCTAGGTTGTAGTCTTTTAGCAACTTCATCCAGCGACACTGTCTCATGTTCAATTCTTTATGGTCATACAGATACTTGAGACTCTTATGGTTATAGTATAGTTCCACCGTCACACCATACAAATAATGTCGCTATATTTTCAAAGAAAACACAATTGCCACAAGCTTCATATCATAGGTAGGATAATTCATTTCATAAGGTTTGAGCTGTCGAGAGGTATAGGCCACCACATATCCCTGCTGCATAAGGACATACCCTAATCCCTGCTTATTCGCATCACTCTACACAACATAAGTCAAGCTAGGATTAAGTATAATAAACATAGGTGTCGTAGTCAACCTCTCTTTCAGCTCCACAAAACAATTTTCACAATGTTTGTCCTACACAAATGGCTGATCCTTCCTCGTGAGGTTGGTCATCGGCAAAGCAATACAAGAGAAATTTTGGATAAATCTTCGGTAGTAACTAGCAAGACCCAGAAAACTGCGTACCTCAGCAACAGTTTCTAGCCTCTTCTAGTCTAGTACTACTTCCATCTTACTGGGATCCACAGAGACCCCTTCTTGTGATATAACATGGCCTAAGAATTTTACTTCTAGCAGCCAAAACTCGTATTTACTCAATTTGGCATAGAGCTACTTCTCACACAATATATTCAACATAATCTACAAATGATGCTCATGTTTCTCCCTACTCTTGGAGTATATCAAAATATCATCAATAAACACAACCATGAACTAATCCAGATACTGTCAAAAGACCCGGTTCATGTAATCCATGAATACTGTAGGTGCATTAGTTAGCCTAAATGGCATTACCAGAAACTCAAAAAGCCTATATCTTGTCCTGAAAGTAGTCTTTGGAACATCTTCTGCTTTAATATGCAACTGATGATAACCCGACCTTATATCAATCTTCAAAAACACACATAAACTAGATAGTTGATTTAAAAGGTCATCTATTCTTGGAAGAGTTTACTTATTCTTGATGGTAATCTTGTTTAACTCTCTATAGTCAACACACAAATAAAGACTCATGTCTTTCTTTTTAACAAATAACACTGGAGCTCCCCATGGTGACACACTAGGTCTAATGAACCCTTTCTCAAGCAAGTCTTCAATCCACTTCTTCAATTCCACCATTTCACTTGGGCCCATGCGATATGGGGCTTTTGATATAGAACCCGCTCTGGCACAATCTTGATTGGAAAGTGAACTTCCTTTTTCGGAGGTAATCCGCTAAAATCATTTGAAAATACCTCAGGGAATTCATTTACCACGGGATACTACTTAAAATTTCTTCTATCTCTCCTTGCATAGAAAAGAACACCATATACCCCTGGCAACCTTTCTCTAAATATTTTTTAGCTTTGGCCGTCGAAAGGAAATTCAGACTGCCATTGACATCATTCATATTCTCAACACTTTGCAAAGCAGGATACACTATCCTTTTATTCCTACAATCAAGTAACACATTGTTTGCCGTTAACCAATCAAGACTTAATATGACTTCTAATTGATAGAGCGGCAGATAAATCAAATCCACAATGGACTCAAACCCTTCCACAATTATGACACAATTTAAATAAGTTTTAGTAGTTAAAGCCTTGACACATTGGCGTCAACACACCAAATCAAATGGCAATCTATGCAGATGTAATCCCAGGTGCCTCATGCAATCATAAGCAATGAAGGAGTGACTTGAACTCGAGTCAAATAACACTTGTAACAAATGGCCATTTAGAAGGACTTTACCTTGTATCAAGTCAAGGGACTTCCAGACTTCTTTATGAGTCATGGCAAACACTCTACCCTGAGTCCTCGGTCTCTGCTCTACCTGCAGCCATCTATATTCTATAGAGAAGTTCCCCAGTTGTTTATAGTTGAAATAGATCACTTGACCCTCACAGCTTCTGCTATAATGTGGTTTGTGACAACGAGGGTATATCCATAATGTAGAAGTTCTCGACGGTCCACGATTCCTAGATTGATAGGGCTTTTAACCACTGCTCTTGGATGAGGAGAATCCCTTACCTTTCAGCTTCTGGGAAGTATTACCCTTGCTAGGTTCATTATGGCTGCTAGTACCTTTAGCCGGATACAAGTCTCTTAGATTGTTTTAAGTGATTCTACACTCCTCAACCGCCTTGTTAAACATGGTGAATTGGTGGGTGGCTAATCTCTTTCTTAGTTCTCGCCTCAACCCACGTATGAGCATATCAGAACTCCACTCCTCATCATCCATACATCTTAAATAGGAAGAATACCTAGACAACCAGATGAAATGAGACAGATAGTCATCAAAAGTCTCCGTGTCACCCTGTTTAATAGAGAGGAATTTAGTCTCCTTCTCCAACTGCACAGACTTAGGAAAGTATCTTTCATTAAATTGTTGCTGAAACAGTTCCCAGGTCAGAGGCACATTCCTGCTCTATAATGTTAGGGTGATATTCCGCCACCAACAATCCACATCTCGTTTTAACTTGTATATATCCAGGCGAGCCTGCACCTCATTCGAGCATTCAGGAACCTTAAAAAATTTCTCTAACTGGTTCAACCAGTCTTCGGCTGCTTGAGGGTCAAATCTCCCTCTGAACACCAGAGGTAAATGCTTGCAGAATTTTGAGACCCAATATTACATATCTCTCTCTTCTTTAACTAGAACCCCATGCGATTCTTGGTTTGGGGCAATGTGAGGAGGTGACTCTAACGATCGTACTGACCCTTCTGCAGTTTCTTCCCTATGAGTCCCCTCCCAGGTCTCCTCTTATGTAGACTGATCCTGGCCCTCATTTCATTTTGTCTTTTCTATCTTGAGCTCTTCCCTTAGCTCAGTAATCATATCCCTCTGATCTTTAATCAGACCCATCAGTTCCTGCATAGGGTCCGGTGGATTGTCATTGACCATCTCCACTCAGGGTCTACCTGCTGTACTCTAGGTCCTTCCTTTATTTTCTTCATTCTACAAACAACTCATCCCATTAATATCACAAAAAAGTATACACATATGTCCACAAATCATATGTATATATTCACAACATAGACATACATGTACATACACATCAACTATCACAAATTGTCTTCTACCACTAAGACCAATTAAAGGAATATCCTAACAATTTCTACCCTTGCCAGGAACTACAGCTCTATTACCAAAAAAGTAACCCCATGCCTTATAAATGGTAATTATTATTTGAAAGTACGTAATTATGATAGATTAGAGACTAAAGGTTAAGAAAAACTTATTCAAACCCATCTCCATTGTAGGGTTTTCACAAATTCTTTCAAAATTTCTACCTTACCCTGGTCTCAAATTTCTTAATTCAAATATAATTACCCTACACAGTTAAATCACATTTATATATCAGAGTGTACAATAAAATCAGGGCAACCCTGGGTTTCATATATAAACAAAGGGTAATTCCTATTTAGGGGATTACACAACCATATCCAAGTTTACATCCTAAAATTTACATATAGTAATCCCAATACCAAAATAGATAACCAACCACCAAAATTAAACCTCCCTAAGGAGTCCTATCCGCCCTTGGTTGTCTCTTTCCCCTTTGAGCCACTTGCCCTATCTGAAGGTTAGTCAAAGGAAAGAATGAGATTCAAAAGAATCCCAGTAGTGACAAATCACTTATTCCACACATAAACACATAGCATGTAAGTAAATCATCAAGCAGCATAGCAGCACAAACACAGCATATCAGCTATCACCTATACATGTTGCCTCACTAGGATATACATAACAAATTGCCTTACTGGCATTCACAGAGCCTCACTAGCTTTCACATAGCCTCTCTGGCTTTCACATTGCCTCTATGGAATTCACATAGCTTTACTGGCTTGCAACATTCACAATTATCACAAAACAATGATAACATAGACAAACAATACATTTACACATAGTATAAGGGAAAGTGTCACTACGTTGTTCTTTCTTGACATGCTCTGGCACTGGTTGCTTGCGATCGGGGCAAATATCAAACCCTATAACCAAATCAAGGACGTTAGGTCATTCTCTATTCCAAATTCTTATCTTCATAAGACATAAAGTTGGTCATCATTCAAACTCTTTAGGTGGCTACTAAAAGCCTAGACCCATAACTAAAGGGTTGAGAACACTACACCAAAGATCCCTTTTTTCAGATGTAAAAACACTAATTTTTGACTCATGCACTCAAGTGAAGAAGGCCTTACTCAAGTGATGGATCGACTTGTACTCGAGCGAAGATAGCTCACTTATGCGAGTGCTTTTTCGAGAGCATCAATTGAGACAGAAATTGATCACAACACTTGAGTCCTAACCTCAACACTCGAGTGATAGCCTTATGCTTACCCGAGTCCAACCGAGTGAGGCACAAGAAGTGACTACTTAGAGCAACAGAATCCCTTAAGAGAGAAGTGCAATCGAGCACTAGCTCTAGTACTCGAGTAACAGCACACCACTTGTGAGTGCTAGCACACACTCTTGACAATTTGGTTGTGAGTATTTCCCTGAGACTCGACCTCATGTGCAAAATATATACTCACTCAAGTGAGACAAGATGCACTCGAGTGATAAACCATATCACTCGTAAGTAAGAAAATATACCCTTGCATTCTGGTGTGACAGTGAGACCGAAAACTGAAGGAGAAAGGGAAAACATGATGTTGCACTCGAGTGATACCCCTGTACACTCAGGTGAGGATTATCAGAAGCCAAAACGCAGCAGATGACATAATTTTCCAAACTTAACCAATATGCTTCCAAGGGTGCCAAAATGCTTATCCAATACTATTCCTACAAAATTTTTCCCAGGGAACCCAATGGAAACCCTAAAACAACCAAATTCCCTTTCTAACAACAAGTTTTGGTTTTGAATACCACATTCTCACACATGACCCAGTTATACCAATTTCCTTTCCAAAGTTCCAAACTAACTCTAATAGCACAAAGACACATTATGACATCAAATCAAACACATACACTATACAAATTGTCCATTCCAAAATTATACTAAAAAAAAGAAAAAATCCAAAATTTACAATACTTAATCAACTACCACAACAAATATGTCAAACTACATCAAATACTTACCTCTTCATCTTCCCAAGGTTAGATCCTTGATTCTAACACTTCCAAATTTATTCAAGTACACAAACAACACCTTTCAAAAATCTACAACCATGAAGATATAGCTCTCATTACCATGAACAACTTTAAAGAAGATGAGTTGAGCATACAAAGTCATATGGAACACCTACCTTACACTTCTTTCTTTCTCTTTCTTCCTTAAGCTTTCTCGACAATGGAGGGTGAGAGAGAGATGAGATGATGATGAAAATCATATTTTTCCCCTTTCCCCATGTAACTAGCTGACTTAGAGGGAGAGAGGAATGAGGAAAAGAGATTTGAACTTTTGACTTGATCCATGGTCCATAACATGCCACTTGTCATGATTTTATTTCTCCTCACATGGCACACATGAGCTCACATACATGTAATTCCATACTCTTAATCACTCAATCCTAACCATTGATTTCTAAATTACCAATGAGTTCCCTCCTTGATAACTAACCAATCGATTGGTCACTTTCTATTTTCCCACTTGACCCCTGGTTATGGAAATTCCACTTGAATCAACACGAAGCGCATTTATATCATTCCATTCTTCATTCATGTGCCCCCCACCCTTAAGGTTTATTTGAAGCTTTATCATATAATTAATCTTAAATGCAAGGTTTAGCACTAATCAGAACATATTTGGATCATAATTCACATCATATTCTTCAAAAGTGTTTATTAACAATAATTACATCCACTTTTGAAGTCAGTAGCTCTAAATCCCAAGTTGGGCCATTACAAATATGATCTATATTTGGATAATAAAAAAGTTAAAAAGAAGAAAGGTAGTAAAGCCTGTCTGAATTATTTTCAACATTCCATACATGTGTCTAACCCTTTTGCATACTGCAATTTTTGTAATAAAAAAGGGCATTATACCACTTCTTGGTATAACGGAAAGGAAGGATTCATTGGCACCTATAAATGGGTTTTGAAAGATTTACATGTGCCAGATATGACATACTAACCATAAAGAACCCAATAAAGTATAAGGCATCAAACAAAAATAAATGGTATATTAAGAGTGGATGCTCGAGTCACAAGACTGGTGTCAATAACAAGTTCACTATGCTTGATCCAAAAGAAGGAGGCAAAGTAAGCATTGGAGGCAACCAGTCCAAGAAAATTGCTAGAATTGGTGAAGTAGGCAAGGAAAGTGGAGAACAAGTCAAAGATATATATTATGTAAAATAATAGTGTCATGATTTAGACTAAATTTGAGCAGTATAATAGTTAGGTTTTAGCATTTCCCAAATTTAAAATCCACAGCAAATCAGCTACAAAACCACCGATTAAACCAACAACAATTTAAGGTTTATGAAGTTACCTTTGCTTTCTTCTTATTTTTTCCACTTGACCGAATATTCAAGCTCCATAAACCCTAAAGTTTAGCTTTCCAAACACCCAAAATCATGTAGGAGAGTAGCTTAAAAGAAGGATTACATGAATTAGGAGCCAAATCACCGAAGGAATCATGCTTACCTTGCAACTTTGCTCCTCCTTCTCTCTAGAAAGCTTAAAGCACTATCTCTCTCTCTCTCTTCTCTTGTCTATGGCATCGGAAATGAAGGGAAATATGAAAGAGAAAAGATTTTTGTGATTTCCCATTTTTACACTAATTTAATAAATTAACAAAAATTCACTAATTTTGACTTTTATTACACCAATCATATCTACATTAAAATGTGTCATAAGGCTCCATTAGCATGTAGCTAATTTCCCCCCCTCTCTTCTTACATACCAAAGACGCCTAGGATCCTTCCTTTAGTTCTCAAATTGGCTTCATAACTTGCTTCAAGTTTCATGTACACCTTATGTCACATTTTGGTCAAATTTGTACATGTGCACCAATTTTCCATAAATTCATATTTATTTGACCAAAATATTCCAAATATATATTTTTCCTTTATTTTTGTTAATTAATTGAAATTAACTTCAATTAATTGGAAAATAATTTATTTTGTGCTAAATTGGAAAAATTACGAAATTGCCATTACGTTTTTAATTTAATTCCTTTTCTTCTTTTCTTTGGCCAATTTTCCTTTATTATTGGACCAAATATTATTCTCTATTTTCCCTTCATTTTTGGGCCTCAATAATGGGCTTTTTAAACTACCCAAATTTATTCCATAATTATTCTAGCCAAATTCTCATGAAAATGAAAATTTACAAACTTCATAAATTCCAAATTCATGAATATTCACCATTTTATTAAATTTATCAAATAATTATAATATATATGGTGAATAAAAATTGGGGGTGTTACATCATTTTCCTATAATTACTCAAAGTTCCACTCCTAGTGCTCTATCTCAATCTTTTCACCAATTATTCCTAGAACATATCTGACCAAAACCCCTTTAAATTTATCCAAATTACCTCTCAAATTCTTCCCAATCCTTTACTCTTTAGTCCAATAGTCGCTAGGGCAAACCTAAGGGCAATCTAAGGTTTCAAGGTTTCTATGTAATTTCTTATCATGGCTTGCACAAAGACCACTATTAATGAGGAAGAAGAGTTATCTCCAACTCTTTCACCTCTACCTTTGAAGAAATCTATAAAGTCTAAGCCTAGAATGCACGCTTGACTGAAGGTTCAAGATAAAGCTCCACCGAAACCCAGACCTAAGGCTATGGGTATAGTCACGGGAGCCAAGAGCAACATGTTCAATGACTAAGGTTGCCTTCAAAAATCCACTGGATAAAGGCAAGTCTAAAGCACCTCCTACTCATCCCATCTCTAATTCTAAGATAAAGACTCCCTCTTAGAATTAAAGAGATAGATAGGAGGCTCTTTATCAAGAATATATCTACAAGATCATGGCTAATATGCTTGATGAAGCACTTGACTTGAGAATTCCTAAGGACCCAAGGCAAGGAGCTCAAACAAATAATACTAGTCCTTTTACTATTCCAATTCCACTAGTAGCTCTTCTTAAAGTAGAGCAAGAAGGAGAAAATGAGCGAGATCTTTTGGTTGCACCTCCGTAGTACAATGGCTCACTACTTGATGATTCAAAGAAGTTCTAGACATATTTTTCCAAGAGGCCTATGTGTAAGTTGTTCTATCTTAATCTGTAAGTGCTTTTAGAGACTTTTAAATTGGATTTATTTCCTTAATTTGGACAATATATGATGTGGCTATCAATACATTTTCCTTTTGTCTAAAGATTATGAGATGCTTCTGTTGTTGTCTTAAGCCTGTAAAAGACCATATAGAGGGAGGCCCAGTGATTGAGGATGAATTAGAAACCATAGTTAGAGGGCAAAAGTTCATCATATCACCTTCCAGGATTAATTAGTGGTTGGGAATAGATAAGCCACCTCAAGGGCTACCTATGTCAAACCCCTTAATATTTTGACATTTATCAAAGTATGAAGGCATAGTTAAATAGATCAACTGAAATAGTATATACATACTAATATAAAGTACTTGATTATAGTATAGGAATACCCACATGATTTGTATGAAAATTTACATAACCCAAAATAACATGACAACTATAGATAACCAACACCACCATCTGGATAAATCTGGGATCTTTAGTTACTGGTTTATGCTTCTTTGCCCTTGGAGCTGTTGTCTCTTCCTAAATAAAATTTTAAATATTTGGAAAGGGGTGAGATTTGTAACACCCCAAATTTTATTCACCAAGAATGTATTGTAATTATTTATGATATTCAATAAAATGGTGAATATTCATGATCATAGGAATTAAATATTGGAAATTGAAAGATGAACAGTGCTTCCAGTGTAATTGCCTTTGGAGCAGTGAGCTTTTCATGAGTTTTTGGAAGACCAAATGATATCTAAAATCATGAAATTTTCTAAAATGAAAGTAGACATCTTAAGCTTTAATTTGATAGGTAAGATGAATCATTTAAAGCTATATACAAAAAGTTATGAATTTTTGAAATTAGCCCAGAAAAACTATTGATTTTCTGGAATAGTATTCAAAGAATTTAATTCTAGGAATCTTGTACTTTCAATTGGTAAAGGACTCTATTTTTTCTTGAAACTGGACTCAATAAAAGTTATATAGCCTTTGGAAACACTCCAATACAATGTCTACAAATTTAGTTATGATTTTTTAAACTTCGGGCAGAAAATCTACCAGAATTTTCATAAATCTGAAAATGAAGGAAAATTATGTGATAAATTCATATCAGCTTATTTCTCCTTCTCCTATGGACTTGGATGTGTTTTAGAAATGACTAAAGAGGAGGGAATATTAGTGACATCTAATGGGCCTTATGTCATAAAATTACATGAAGATAAGTGTATGTGCACAAAAGTCAAATTTTGTAATTTTGGCCAATTAAATAAATCATGAAATAAAGGCCAAATATTATAAAACACATTCCATCATCTCTTTCCCTTCAAAACTATGTAGCTATGAGAGAAAAAGAGAGAGAAAGCTTGTGTTGAGTTCTAGAAAGAGTGATAAGTAAAATATTTGCATATTTATTTTCCCTTATATGATGATTTTTTGGACGATATTTGCATTTCATATAATAAATTTGGGTGTGATTGATAAATAAATATTGTTTTTGGAATAAACAGCATTTAAAAAAATAAAAAAATAAAAGTACTGTAGCAGGTCAACGGCACTATAGCACCCACCAGGGGGCACTGTATCAGGTCAACGGAACTGTAGCACCCGCTAGATCACTGTAACAGTACTGTAGCACACGTTTTTTCCCCTATAAATAGAGATCAATGCCAAGCTCAAAGGGGGGAGGAGAGGAAGAGAAGCAGAGGCCCTTCTCCGACCGGGAGAGGTCCTTCTCTGACCGGGAGAGATCTTTTTCTAACATTTCTGAGTTCTTTGTGTTGTTTTTTTAGATTTAATTTCATGTATTGCATGCCTCCATCTTGGAAGGCTTAGGATTGTATTACTTTTTGCATGCCTCCATCTTGGAAGGCTTAGGATTTTATTACATTTTGCATACCGCCTACATGGAAGGTTTTACCTCCTAAATGGACGGCTAGATTTCTTCATCTTTCATTCATCTTTTGGTAGTATATTTATGTTTGAGAATATAATATTCAAGTTTATGCAGTATTTCTAAGGCTTTCATTCTAGGTTTATATAATGTCAATTTATTTTGGTTTTTTTTTTAATTTCATCATGTGCTAAACTTTCATTTTCCTAGGGTGATGACGTAGCTTACTAATGACGGATTGAATCCTAACTTATTAAATCTAGTTTGAATTTCTCTTTCATGATTGAGTTTTAATTATTATTCTTAATGCTTTTGATTGACTGGCCATCTTTTGAATGATTTCAATATGCATGTTGAGACCGGAAGGAGATACATGTGTGTAGACCCTATAATTAAAACCATAACTTGCATATGAAATAGGAATATATTCATATAAGTTGTGTAGTCTTACTGAGTTCCATAAATCTTAACGCATGATTAATTACTTAAATTCATATAGGAATATATTGGATTAACAATTGATTATAGAATTGCTTGACCTTGGAAGAGGCTAGTAATTAAATTAGGGAAACTCAAGTATTAATCATGTGGAATAAATTGGGCTAGAATAGATAAGTGATTCAATTCAAAATTTGTTAAGTGAAATCTGACCCCTAGGGCTTTTCTCTCATATTTGCTTTCTTATCATCTGCATTCATATTTAATTGTTTTTTCTTTTATTTTGTACTCTCAATCACCAACTGATCAATCAACTAAATAGAATTAAAATTACCTATTTTGGTACTTAGTGCTCAATCCTCGTGGGAACGATACTCTACTTACTTCTATATTACTTGATTACGATAGTGTACACTTGCACTATTTAATTGATCATCTGAACTCGTATCAGAGAGGGAGGAGCAAAAGTCACAAGGCAAGCCGATTTCTTCAGGATTTAGCTCCTAACTTGTATAATCCTCCTCCTAAGCTTTTTCTCTACTTGATTCAAGGTGTTTGAGAAGTTAATACTAGGGTTTGAGAAGGGTGTATTTTCAGCAAACATGGGAATAACAAGAAGGAGCAAACGATGACTTCCTAAGCTTCAATTTCATGCTGATATTATTGCCGTGGTTAATTTAATTGGTGAAATTGTGACTCTTTTGTTGTGATTGTAAAGTTTAGGAAATGTTGAATCCTAAATGTTATGCTACAAAAATTAGGTCTAAATGGTGGTTATAGCATAATTAAATAGTGAATAAAGTGATTAGGAGTAGACAGGAGCAAGTTTGCGGAGTCAAAACTCAATCCTTAATTTTCCCAAGAGAATTTTAGGTTTCAGCTAGTGCTGTTTGGAGGAGTTATGGCTGGATTTTTGATGTTTTGATAATCCTATTATATTCAGGAGGGAAATTAAGTGGGGCTATAGGTGAATACTTTTTCAGAAAAGCCCAAAAAAGCATAATTATGAAAACACTCCTAAAACCCTGAAATAGGGGCTGCCAAGGGTATTCTAATCTTTTAGTAGTGAATTTTGTAATTCTAAGTTTGAAAATGGATTACTTGGGTAAATTAAGCCAAAATAGTCTTAGTCAAAATTTCAGTAAAAGTACAGTTGACTGGGTACTCGGGGCCGAGTCAGGTCCCCGGGGGCATTTTGATGACTTTTTATTATTGATTCATAACCACTATAAATGTTATGGAAGTATCTAAATTGTACATTTGGAATATTAGTACTCGATTGATAGCCCAAGCTACGGTACGAAATTTGTGGAGCCCATTTAAGGATAAAAAAAGGGTTAAGGTAAGGGACTTACCTTACTTGCATGTATGTGATATCTTTGATTGTGTAGTGTTGTATATGATTGCTTTACTTGACAGTGTAGAGCATATTTGAATAAATGAAGCTCTATTTCTGTTTATACTGTAGCCATAGTTGTTACATGAAAGATTGAGTATGCAAAAATTCATTATGGGGCATGCATCAAGTTAAAGCTAACATGTCATGCACATAGCATATATCTTGCATGCATTAAGGTGACTATTTTCCTACTAAGATTTTCTTGAATCTCACTCTCCCTTACCAACAATTTAGACAGGTGAACACAGAAGGTGTGTAGAGATCAAAGAAGAAAACTACACAAGAGGATTGCAGTAGTGGAGCAAAGACAGGAAGAGGTCTTTGTTTCATTGGGACGGGTTTAGACACCCTTGTAGCCCTATACGGCTACCTTGATTGTAATTATCATGTACGAACCCTTATGGACAATTTCTGTAACTATATACATATTATCAGTATATTTCTACTATTCTTGTGTTTTCCACTGAACTGCGTATCATTTTCTACAAATACTCTAAAAAGGGTAAAAATAATATAAGGGTGTGACAAGATTCATATGAATCTCAGTAGTAACACAAACAATCAATCATATAAAATGTGATAAATAAACATGCAATACACCATATAATGTAACAAAATGAATGTATTGCAAATATATTTGACTGGTTATCAATTCATAGTATTTAAGATTAAATGACTATTTCATCGGCATTCGAGATTAAATGATAGTTTGCCCTTACTGTTGTACTATTCTGGAGCAGATGACTGTCTATCCGTACTTGTCTCACTACCATAGTTGGGTCCCAAATGAGCCTGATAGTACTTGTGCTTTTCCCACTGAGTAGTACTTGTGCTTTTCCTACACCACATCTAGGTTTTATATCAAACAATCTATATCACAAAATATGGCATCACAAAGCATATAAACAACCACACAGTATATGAGAGATAGAGTTACTATCTGAAATACTTTCCAACTATCTCTATTGATTCTTGATCCAGCTCAGGCAATTGTCAAATCCTAAAATTCTAAATTTCTAATAAATTAGCTATTACTTATTCATGTTTTTTCCTAATTCAACTGGTTGGTCCTAAAATGCCCTGAGAATCTGATTTAATTTCGTTTATACGCGGTAATACTGTACTTTACCAAAAATTATGACCCAAATTATTCTTTCACAATTTTGAGTATATAATCCATTTTTTACTTCAGTTGTACCAAAATCACACTCCACTTCCCAATTTACCCTTACAGCCACCTATGTTAGGGTTTTAGGGGTAAAATTGTCATTTCACACCCTAAAGCCTCCATACTTCATTTTTCACATGTTCCTTACACCATTTTTCATTCTAAACATAATGGGAACATCAAATGCATTAAATTACAGCCCAAACATAGTAAACCATCTCAGGCCTAAATTTTAGAAGAATTGGAAAATTGAAGTTTTCATGATTTTATCGAACAAAACAACTTATTTTCACCTTAATTCACTTATTGAATCCTTTAATTACACTTCTTATATGACTAATAAAAGTTTGGACAGCATCTCCCCTTAGGGCTTATCCCCCTAATCATAAAATCATGATAATCAAGCCAAACAATCAACTAAATCACCAACAACAACCATGAATCAACAAGTTTGACAAGGTTTCATGACTTACCACTTGATTCTCTTCTTCTTCCTTGAAAATTGTCCTTTTTGTCCTTCATGTTGCCTTGATTTTCTTCTTACTTCATGTGATTTCAAGAAGGAAATGGGGATTAGAAGAGGTTTCTTAGGATTTAGAGACCAAAACAAGTTAATTTTTTCTTGCAAAATTACCTAGGTTTGTTTCTTGAATCATTGTCTCTTCTTTGTCTCTTTCTCTTCTTCATGATGTGGTGCTCTCTCTTTTCTTTCCCTTGGCTGAAGTTTGGCCCCTTAGAAGTGTCTAAGAGTTCTTGAAATATCTCCTTCCACCTCCTTAAAATAATATTAATTGAATAGAATTTTTGCATGTGTTTCTACTTAGTTCCATAATTATGACGAAGTAAGAGGCTTCTTAAATTATTAGCCAAATGACAATTTGCCCTTACATTTCTTCAATTTTTGAATTAAACATTTCTTCAAGAATTGAGCAAGAATTTAGGCCAAGAATTATACTCTTCCCTTCTTCATTTTGAGCAACAAAATTAGGCCTTTAAGAAGACAAAATTTGAACTTTTATGTCTCAACTTAGCCAAATTTCATGCAACCTCTACTTCTAATATTTTGCTATTTCAAGTGCACCAAAACCCACCATTTTATTCCATTTAGTTTAACAAATGTACAAGAAATTTTAGTGAACAAGATTTGGGATATTAAAGCTCTCCCCCATCAATAAATTTTTGTCCTCAAAATTTGTTATATGAACATATTCATAAATTTTGGGTAACGTCTTTACATGTCTTCCTTCACTTCCCAGGTAGCTTCCCTAGGAGACAATCCTTTCCAAACTACTTTTATGAATGGGATGCTCCTATGCTTGGGCTGTTTCTCCTACTGATCAATGATTCAGTTAAGTTCAACTTCATATGTAAGATCATCCCTTACATCTACATCTTCATATTCAATTATGTGCTCAAGGTCTAGTTGATATTTCTTTAACTATAAAACATAAACATAATGTAATCTACTCAAATTTGGGGGTAAAGCTATTTGGTAAGCTACTAGCCTAATTCTTCTTAGTATTTCAAATGGAGCAATGTACCTAGGGCTTAACTTTTTTACCCTTAATACCCTACTAATACCAGTGATAGGTGAGACTTTCAAAAACATGTCATCTCCAACCTCAAATTCTAGAGGCTTCCATCTCTTATCAGTATAACTCTTCTGCCTACTTTGAATAGTTAGCAATCTCTGCTTTATCAATTTAATTTGGTCTATTGTCTGATCTACTATATCTACCCCATATAGCTTCCTCTCAGACAATTCTACCCAGAATACCAGTGATTGACACTTTCTTCCATTCAATGCTTCATATAGAGCCATTTCAATGCTCAAATGATAGCTACTGTTGTATGCAAATTCAGCAAGTAGAAGGAATCGATCCTAGCTTCCTTTGGAATGTAATACACATGCCCTTAACATATCTTCTAGCTTCTATATTATACTTTTTATTTGTACATCTATCTAGGATAATAGGTTATACTGAATCTGATTTTGGTACCTAAAGCCTCTTGTAACAATCTCCAAAACCTGGAAGTAAATTGAGGACCTCAATCAGAAATTATGTTCTTCAATGTACCATGCAATCACACTTTCTCCTTAATATATATCTCTGCCAGTTTATCAGGAGAATAATTATCACTGATTGGTAAGAAATAAGCTATTTTTGTGAATTGATCAACTATTACCCATATTACATCATAATTCCTAATCTTAGGTAATCCTGTCATAAAGGCCATGGTAATGCTTTCCTATTTCCACAAAGGAATTTTGAGGTTTTGCAGAATCCCTAACAGTCATTGATGCTCAAGTTTCACCTTCTAGCAAGTGAGACAACAAGCCATAAATTTTATTACATCTCTTTTCATCCCTAGCCACCAATACATGGACTTTAAGTTATGATACATTTTAATTGCTCCTAGGTGAAGAGCATATTCACCCAGGGTTTGCTGTCTTAGTTCTGTTTATTGTGGAACATATATCTACTTCCTATATCTAACTAGTTCACTTAGTGATAGGACATATTCCTGAGTTTCTCCCCTTTTAATCATGTTCCTAATAGAATGTGCACCTTTATGTTACATATGAGCTTTTTTAATTGATGTTCTCCGATCATTTTCTACTTGCCTGACATTGCTGCCAATAATTATAATTTGATTGCCACTTGAAGAAATAAGGCGTTGTCGGCTTTGTGCCTTGGTAACCTTCTTTAAAATTAAGCCAATGATTGCAATATAGGGTGCAATCCCGGATCGTCTTTCAAAAAGCCCTTTTATTAATTACCTAGGAACTATGATTGACATGAAATGATTAAAAATGGGAAAATTTTGTCTTTTAAACTATCAACTACTTTTTGCAATTAAGAATTAAATTGTTCTAAACTAATTCTTTTTAGGATTTTTCTTGAAAATATGAAATGAAATGATAATGGAGTTAATGAAATGAAAATTAACAAGTGATAACAATAAGATTATAATCCTCTAGTGCAATGATTCAAGCTATCCTTGCTTCAATTAATTTGGGAGTATGCTAGTTCGACAAATTTGCTCAAAAGACCCTTTGAGCTAGCTTGAGTTAGGTGAATTAATTCCTCCACGCCGAGTAGAAATTAATCCCTCTAACTGAAACCCAATTTAAACACTAGCAATTTGAATCAATGAAATGCAATGACACAAGTAACCAAAAACCCTTGCATTACAATCACAATTAAATGTTCATAACAACTTCAAGCAAAAGCTATACCAAGTCAATTGAATGAAATTGATACTAATGAAGTCCAAGGTGTCAAATGCACACAATTAAATCCAAATACACATTTATTCTCATAAATTGCATGGAACCCCAATGCAAAATCTCAGTCCAATAATTAATTAAACTATAAACCTAGAATTCAACTAATACAAAGGATTAAAGATAGAAATTAAACGGTAAGACACTTCCCTTTAAGCTCCAAACTCAACCCATCACCACTACTCTAGAGGATTTGAGAATCAGCCACTGCAATTTTTCATCACAAAGTCCCCAAATATATTCATAGTTTCAGCCATGTAACATATTGAAACAATTAACCAATTAGCTGTAAACAATGAAATTAAGCGCTGAAATATTAACACAGGGAATCAGAGCAAGCCACAGCTATTAACAGTAAGAACCAAGAGAAGCAAAACAAATTCTAGACTGAAGATAGTTGATGACAATGAATGCGGAGTGGTGCAGATAAGGTGGTTGGCGAAGAATGGTCGCTCCTCTCTCCTCCAATGTCTCGTGGTAGCTCCCTCTGTGAATCCTGACGCTCAGTTCTGTCTTTGGTTGCAAATTGGTAAAGTGCGATGGTAGATGTTGATAAGACGATGGGGAATGGAGGAGGTGGAGACCAGACTTCCTCACTGCAGCTCCAGATTCTCCCTCTCAGCTTTCGCCCTCAACTCCCCAGCTCACAGTCGCGGCCACTTCTGTTCTATATATGTCTCAGCTCCCTCCAGTTCTCGTATAGTTCTAAAACTCTGAAACTGAGCCTCGCCGGCGACGAAAACAATGGAGAAAAGAAAGTGAAGGTCACCGACGAGGTTTGGAAGAAAATAAAGGTGATGATATAACCCTCTGGGCTCCGCGGCGCTGTCTCTAGTTTTTCGCCTTCACCTATGTTTTAATCTCCCAACTAACCTAAAGAACGACGCCCAAAACGCTGTGGACCAAAATGGCATTTTCAAAATTCTTGAGATCAAACTGACATTTTACAAATTTGAGCCCCTAAACTGTCATTTTCAGTTTTAATCCCAAATACCTACAATTAAAAATAATTAACCCAACATCAAATCTTCTTAAAAATAAATGATTAAGAGTAATTACATTTTTGTAACAATTTTGCCCTTTTTAATCCTCATTTAATATATTTACCCTTAATTTCAATTAAGCATAAAGAAGGCATTTTAAGCTCAATAAGTATGACAAAATCCTCAAATAAAGTATAAAAACATATAATAAAATTGGGATTTGTCAGGCCTGTAAACTTGTTTAAAAAGTTTTAAAAATTTAAGCCTCCTTAACAAGCCTCAGGCTAGGCCAAGCTTATGTACAAGTCAAGCTTAGACTTAAAAAAAGCCTCTAATAGGCCACAGGCTAAGCCCAGGCCACTCTGCCATAAAATAAGCTAGGCATATTAAGGGTGAAGCCTAGCCTGGCCTTACATGTTTCCACCCCTACTTAAGGATGAATATAGACCAGAAGGGAGGGGTTTGACATCAACTCGAGGTCTGGTCTGGAAAGGACCTTGAGCTATACAAGGCAGCCTGAGGTCAAGTATAATCTAGCACCAATCGGAGGCCAGGTGGACGAAACCGGGTCTGGTGGAGCCCTTGAACTAATCTAAACAGTCCAAGACCTAAATTTATTTTTTTTCCTTCTTGAGAAGATAAAATTTGAACCTATTAAACACAAGTACGACTATAGAAATACTTATAATCATATAAAACGCGTCACATAAAATTAAAACATCATAAATCTGAAAGAATATCTAGCAAAATTCAACAACAATAAAAAAATATGTTGAAAAGAAAAGATTTAAACATGATAAATACAATTTAGATAATAAAAATTATCATAAAAAATAAACTTAATTATAAATCCTTAAGAAAATTCCAATAACATTAAATAAAAATAATAAAAAGTAACATATAAATTACAAAAATATTTTTTAAAAAAATTGACCTGGACCAGATTGGACTAGTTCAAGTGTTCTGGTCCTTTGGTCTAGCCCAACCATTCAGTTTAGTTTGATTTCATTATGTTGCTTATTTGGACTAGACTGGATTGTATCATTGGGTTTTTATGCACCCCTAAGCTTCCTTATGAGTCTGGTGTTCCTATACTTATAGCGCTTATATTCTTTGCATTTTGTTCTATGATTTGATTGATTCTAAAGTTTTAGCAAGAGCATAAAACTAAGATGTTTGTCTCTTTAATTAGATGATGATAAGACATAAGCAATATTGATTTTGTTAGTGAATCATAGCTTACCTTGAGCATTTCAGATCCTTTCCAATTGAGAAAGCATATCCAATTGGTTAGACTACAATTTACTGCCGAAAAAGAAACAACTAGGTTTTAGGGAAAAAGGTATGTAATATTTGATTAGCAATCACATAAATAGTATACCAAGATATCGGGTTCTGTCATATATCCCTTGATATCCAGTATTTTCAAATTATACAATCAATATTATTAACTAAAGATATAACATTGAAGCAATATCACGGCATTCCATATTTTAAGCAAGATCTTCGGCAATTTCCAAAGCACTCTCATGAGAAAAACAAACAAGAGGAAAACAAATCCAACATCACAGAAGAATAGGGAAAACAAATTGGGGAGGAAGGAGATAACAGGCATTAAGGAAAACAAATCGGTAAGGAAGGAAGGTAAACAAATCAAACAACACAAGAGAATGAGAAAAACAAATCGGGAAGGAAGGAGATAGCGGGTGTTAAGGAAAACAAATTGAACAACATAAGGGAATGCTAAAAACAAAGGGAAACAAATCAAACTGTAAGACCCTCACTTATTTTGACTTGCAACAGAATATTAATGCATGGTTTGGTGGGCACAAAAGGAATAGATAAATATACTGATATTATTGAAACAATACGTTTGATTGTATACAAAATTCTCGTACAGGGTATTGCACAATAAATTATAGACCTTAAAAATAAGAAAAGGTCTTCAGATAACCAATGTCAGCTCTGCTCTTATCCTGGTCCGAAAATTTTCGATGCCAGTAATTATGATTCTGCCCTCAGAACCACTGTCTGCTGCGAAAAACTTTTTTACATGTATGGAAAGGGTGAGATTCAGGGGAATCTCAGTAGCAAACAGTATCCATATGCATGCAAGATAAGTGCTTAATGCATGACATGCTAGCATTACATAAACTCATTCTAACACAATGACATATCTGCATGCTCAATGTTTCAAACAACAAACTCAAGGCCATAGCATAAATAGAAACAAAGCTTTAATCATCTATATATGTTTCACATAACGAAGCAAAGCAATTATATGCATCAATGCACAAGCATAAATATCAAATACATGTAGCAGACATAATTTCACTACTTGGATCGCCCTTCCCTTGCCTGTTATCTGTAACCCCCTTCCACCATAGGCCGAGATTAGTTCGTAAAAATATAATTAAGTTTGAATTAGAGACCATGTATGATTTGGCACTTATTTAAAACTAAATTTCCCAAAATCAGGGTTTTCAAAAACTTTTACAAACTCCATTCCATAATGGTCTCATATTCACATTTCAATACATAAATGGCCTGTACAGGTTGATTTCATTCATACATATCAAAGTACAGCATAAATTTCCTGACACACTAGGGTTTCATTGATTAATAAAGGGTCTAGAAGGCACAATTGCCTATAGAGTTTTCTATAATAAGGAGATTACACAAATACTATCCAACATGTACATGTAATTCCCAACAAAATATATACAAATGATTTACAAAATGATAACCAATTTTCCAACATAAAACTCCTAGCCAAGAGCTTTATCTACTCTTCATCACCCGCTTTCCTTTGGATCCTTCAGCTCTATCTAAAATCAGTGTTTTTAAGAGAGTGAGATTCTAAAGAATCCCCGTAGTAACAAATCACTCATAGTATGCACAACAATAAATCATGAAAGTAAATCATCACACACACATAGCAACTACAACGGCAGTTATAGGTCGGATTTGCAAAGATCCATGTCGATTACAATGATACTTCAACAGTCGAGCTAGAGTGACCAATGTCAATCCCTAAACGGCTCATGCTATAATGGACCATAGCACACACAGTGAACAAAACTCAATGACAAGTCATGCATACCAAAACATCATACACAACATGAGAGAAGAGTCAGTACCTTGATCCTTCCGTGTGTGTCCTGGCGCCGGTCTCTCCTGAGTAGGGCAAGTATCGTATCCTTATCAACTTTCTCAAAGACACTTATTGATTCTCCAACCTCTAAAATTTTGTGTGGGCACAAATCAATACCAATAGGCATACTCAAATTTCAGCTTTTCTTTCTCTTCCTTGGCCAACAATGTCTGCACGCATGAGAGAGAAAAAGAGAGAGAAGAGAGTGAGGTAGGAGATGAAGAATGATGATCCCTACACCCCCTCTATGCTTGTCCAGCAGAACCCAATGGAAGAGAAGAGAGAGAAAATATTAAACAATGAAATTTGACTTTTCCTTACTCTTTTGCCTCATATAAGCTTGCCACATGTCTTAATCCCATTGGTTCTCATCAAATAAGTAACTAATTAGTTACTCTAACCACTCCATTAGTCATTTAATTAAACATCTCATTTCTTCTTAGTTAGTAACTAATTTCCCCGTTAATTACCAACTTATCGCTAATAATTCCATTCTTTCAATTTTCCACCACATATGGCATATTAATTAAAATTGTCACTAAACACTTAATAATTCCAATTAATTCACAAATATCCATAACAATTGTCATTAGCCCTTAATCAAAATTTGAGACACTACAATTCTCCCTCCGTTTAATAAATTTCACCCTCAAAATTTGTTACACATCATGGGCATAAAATCAGGAAATCACTTCTTCATGTCCGCTTCCGCTTCCCAAGTTGCTTCCCTTGGAAACATTCCCTTCTAAACTACCTTCACAAATGGTAAGCTTCGGTGCCTGAGCCCCATGTTCTCTAACCCGGACCGGCCCGGAAACCGGTGACCCGGGCACTAAACCGGTCCGGTTCGCTGACCCGGTTTGGGTCAACTTTTTTATTTTTTTTAAAAAAAAGATTTCCTTTAGAATTTCATACTATAAGCCTAAAATATTCTATTTTTCACCGGTTTGGTCTCGGTTTAGCTCCGGTTTGACTCCGGTCTGACCTACTGACCCTTGACCCAGTATCCCGACCGGTTCACTGACCGGTCCGGGTTTAATTACCTTGCCTGAGCCTCATCTCTTCTCGATCGATGATACGCTCTGGCTCTACCACATAAGTGAAGTTATCTTGTAACTCAACTTCTTCATACTCAATGATATGCTAAGGGTCTGGATGGTACTTCTTGATCTACGAGACATAGAACACATCATGCAATCTGCTCAAACTTGGGTAGTGTTATCCGATATGCCACCGGCCTTATTCTTGCCAGAATCTCAAATGAACCAATATACCTCGAACTTAGCTTCCTTTGCTTGATTGCTCTCCTGATACTTGTGACCGTAAATACTCTCATGAAAACATAATCCCCCACTTCAAACTCAAGAAGTCTTCTCCTCTTATCAGCATAGCTCTTCTGTTGACTCTGTGCTACAAGGAGCCTTTTACTGATAGTTCTGATATGCTCAGAAGTTTGCTCAACAAGATCCAGCCCATACAACTTTCTCTCAGACAACTCTGTCCAGCACAACGGTGACTGGCATTTCCTTCCATACAGTGCCTTTTACGGAGCCATCTGAATGCTCGCATGATAGCTGTTGTTATAAGCAAACTCAGCCAATGGAAGATAGTAGTCCCATTTTCCTTTAAAGTCAAGGACACACGCTCTCAGCATATCTTCTAGAGTCTGGATAGTCCTCTCTAACTGTCCATCTTTCTGACGATGGTAGGTCGTGCTAAAACTCAATTGAGTACCCATAGCTTCATGCAAAGCCCTCCAGAATCTCGAAGTAAACCGAGGATCTCTATCAAAGATAATATTCTTTGGTGTACCATCGAGTCTCACAATATCTTTGATGTATATCTCAGCCAGCCTATACAGAGAATAACTAGTATTGATCCTGGGCAGACCCACCATTAGATCCATGGTCAAGCTTTCCCACTTCTATTCTGGAATCTCTGGGCTATGAAGTAATCCTGGCGGTCTCTGGTGTTTAATCTTCACCTTTTGACAGGTAAGATATTGCGCCACATACTTAGTCATATCACTCTTCAACCCTAGCCAACAGTACATAGATTTTAAGTTGTGATACATCTTGGTCATACCAGGGTGAAGAGTATACTGACTCTTATGAGCCTCATAAGAATTCTCAGCCTCAAGTCAGCCTTCAGTGGAACATAGATTCTCTTCTGGTAACACATCAATCTACTTGGTGGCAAATCATAATCTCAAGTCTCTCCTTACTTAATCATAGCTCGGATCGACTGGGCTCGCTCATCATGCTTCTGAGCCTCTTCAATTTTAGTCCTCAGGTCATTCTCCCCTTGGACCACACCATAATTAGCACACAGGATATCATTCGAGAGATTCAAATCCCAAAAATCCTATATCAATTTCCATTCCTGGATCATCATCATTACCACTAGCACAGCCTTCTGACTTAAAGCATTTGCGACAACATTAGCCTTACCAAGATGATATTTGATCTCCAGGTTGTAATCTTTTGGCAACTCCATCCACCGACGCTATCTCATATTCAACTATTTCTGATTATACATATATTTAAGACTTTTGTGGTCACAGTACAATTCCTCAGTCACACCATACAAGTAATGACGCCAAATTTTCAATGCAAACACTATTGCGGCAAGCTCTAAATCATGAGTGGGATAATTCATCTTATGGGGTTTCAGCTGTCGAGAGGCATAGGCCACCACTCTTCCCTACTGTATTAGGACACACCCTAACCCTTGCTTACTCGTATCACTGTACACGACGTAAGCCTCACTGGGATCAAGTATAATCAACACTAGTGCCGTAGTTAACCTCTCCTTCAGCTCAATGAAACTCCACTCACAATGTTCATCCATCCCATAAAAACATTTGATCCTTCCTCGTGAGCTTGGTCATTGGCAACGCAATACGCGAGAAGTTCTGAATAAACCTCCGGTAATAACTAGCAAGATCCAGAAAGTTGTGAATCTCAAAAATAGTTTCTGGCATTTTCCAATCAAGTACTGATTCCACCTTACTAGAATCTACTGATACCCCGTCTTGTGAGATCACATGGCCAAGGAACTTCACTTTTGTAAGCCAAAACTCATACTTGCTCAACTTGGCATAGAGTTGCTTTTCCAGCAGAATTCTCAACACAATTCTCAGATGTTGCTCATGCTCTTCTCTACTCTTAGAGTATACCAGAATGTTGTCGATAAACACAACCATAAACTGGTCAAGATACTGTCAGAAGATGCGATTCATATAGTCCATGAACACCTCTGGTGCATTTGTCAACCTAAAGGGTATCACAAGGAACTCATAGTACCCATACCTTATTCTGAAAGCAGTCTTCGAAACATCCACTGCCTTCACACGCAAGTGATGATATCCAGACCTTAGATCAATTTTAGAGAATAAACACGAGCCAGATAATTGATCTAACAGGTCATTGATTCTTGGGAGAGGATACTTGTTCTTAACAGTGACCTTGTTGAGTTCTCGATAATCGATGCACAACCGTAAACTCCCATCTTTCTTTTTTATAAATAACTTTGGAGCTCCCCAAGGTGATATACTAGGTCGGATGAACCCTTTCTCAAGCAATTCCTCAATTTGCTTCTTTAACTCCGCCATTTCGTTCAGGGCCATAAGATATGGGGCTTTCGATATCGAACCAGCTCCAGGCACAATCTTAATTGGGAACTGCACTTCCCTTTTTGGAGGCAATCCGTTAAGATCCTCTGGAAATACCTTAGGGAATTCTCTTACCACAGGTATACTCTCTAAAGCTTCACCTGACTCTCCCTGAACAGAGAAGAACATCACATATCCTTGGTATCCCTTCTCAAGACATCTTTCTGCTTTAGCCGTTGAAAGTAAATTCAAACTAGCATTCACATTGTTTCCCCACTGTGCATTACGGTAAGCTATCTTCTTATTACCATAATCAAGCAGAACATCATTTTCTCTTAACCAATCAAAACCTAAAATAACTTCTAGTTGTTGAAGTGGTAAACAAATCAAATCAACCATGGACTCAAGTCCCTCAACAACTATCACATAATTGAGACAAGCTTTGGCCATCACAACCTTGACACCCATCAGCATCGACACGACCAAATCAAACGGCAATTTATGCACATGCAATCCCAGACGCTTTACACAGTCATAGGCAATAAAAGAATGACTTATACCCAAATCAAATAAAGCTTGTAACTCATTACCATTGAGAAGGATTTTACCTTGGATTAGTTCAGGCGAATTCTAGGCCTCCTCATGAGTCATTGCAAACACTCGACCCTGATTCCTGAGCCTTTATTCTGCCTGTAGTCACGGGTACTTCATATAAATGTGACCCAGCTGTTTGCAACTAAAGCAAATCACCTCCCTAGTACAGGTTCTGCCCAGATGGTACTTTCTACACTGATTGCACAGTGGTCCCACTGGAGGTCTCTAATCACCACGACCCCTAGATTGATAGGGCTTTTTGTCACCACCCCTATTTGAGGTTCCTTGTCCCTTTTACTTCTGGGAAGTATTGCCTTACTAGGCTCACTGCGACTGTCTTTACCCTTAGATGGGTACAAATCTCTTAGATTGTTCTCAACAATTCTACATTCTTCTACCGCCTTGCTAAAGTTAGTGAACAAATGTGTAGCCAATCTCTTTCTCATCTCCCGTCTCAGACCATGGATAAACATGTCCGCACTCAACTCTTCATCATCCACCTTCTGAAGATAAGAAGAATACCGAGACAACCAGATGAAATAGGACAGATACTCATCAAAGGTCTCCATGTCCTCTTATTTGATATGTAGGAATTCAGTTTCCTTCTCGAGTCTCACTGACTTAGGGAAGTACTTCTCATTGAATTGCTCTTGAAATACCTCCTAGGTCAGTGGTACATTCCGTCTTCTCAAGGTCATGGCGATATTCCTCCACCACCGGTCTGCATCCCCTTCTAGCTTGTATACAGCCAGCTTCACCTTAACCTCTGTAGAGCACTCAAGGACCTCAAAAATCTTCTCTAGAAGATTTAACTAGTCCTCTGCAGCTTGGGGATCAAATCTCCCCTTGAACACCGAGGCATATGCTTGCAAAACTTAGAGACCCAGTATTGCAAGTCTGTTCCCTCACAAACCAATACCCCTTGTGACTCTTGATTGGGCACCGAGTCAGGTAGGGTCTCTTGAGACCAATTGGACCCCTCCGTTGTCTCCTCATGACGAGTTCCTACTTGAGTTTCTTCCTGGGTTTCCTCTTGGGTGGATTAACCCCTCTCAGCATTACGCTTGGCTCTTTCTTCTCTAAGTTCTTCCCTCAGCTCAGCTATCATACCTCTTTGCTCCAGTACGAGATCCATCATTTCTCACATTGGATCAGGAGGATTGTCATTCAACTCATCCACCTCTGGATCCTCTTGCCTGACTCTAGGGCGAACCATATTGTCCTTTAATTCTATAATGATTCAGTATGTCAGTTTTAAAGCAAATATATACACATAATCCATAAGACTTAGATATATCCCCAACCAGCAAAAATATCCATGTGTATACAATCAAAAATTATCAATCATCATGCTACCTTAACCCAAGAACTAAGGCCAAGTAAGGGAGCTATCCTAACAAATCCTCACCTTGCCAGGAACTATGGCTCTGATACCATAAATGTGACCCCCTTCCACCATAGGCCAAGATTAGTTCGTAAAAACATAATTAAGTTTGAATTAGAGACCATATATGATTTGGGACTTATTTAAAACTAAATTTCCCAAAATTAGGGTTTTTAAAAACTTTTACAACCTTCATTCCACAATGGTCTCATATTCACATTTCAATACATAAATGGCCTATACAGGTTGATTTCATTCATACATATCAAAGTCCAGCATAAATTTCCTGACACACTTGGGTTTCATTAATTAATAAAGGGTCTACAAGGCACAATTGCCTATAGAGTTTCCCATAATAAGGGGATTACACAAATACTATCCAACATGTACATGCTGTTAGATATGATTAGTTTTGATGATGTTAAATATAAATGTGAAATATTAAGAACAAAAAGTTTGCATAATATATTAATCTTCTACATTGACTAACTACTATATTTAATGTTGCATAACTTGTAGATTAGCCAAGCAAAGAAAGAAGATTGATATTAGCCAAGCAAAGAAAAAAGAAGATTGAAGGTGGCCAAGAAAATAAAAGAAGATTTCTTGATTGAGTTATGGAGAATTATTATTAAGAGAAAAATCAAGGAGAAAGATATTGAAGAAAGAAGAAATTGCAAGATCTAATGAGAATATTAAGATTCAAGCTCTTAGAAGTGATACTGGAGGTTTCTATGATGATACCGGAGGCTTCTATGATCAAATGATGGTTGAAATGGGTTAATACGAAGCTAAGATGACTTATATATGAGTTATGGCACTTCTAGAGGAGTTTCACTCGAGTGTGAGCTCAACACTCGAGTGCCAGAGGTGTTGCACTCGAGTGCAGGATGAACACACTCAAGTGTCGAGGTTACTCTGTTCAGCTCTGTTTTTCATTCCACCTGATAGAGGTCCAGTATTTTAGCCATATCTCTCAAACTACATGTCGGATTGACCTGAAACTAGTGGCATATGAAAGAAGACTCACAACAAGAAATATGTACACCAAGATCACATTGAAAGAAGCTTAGATAAAGGAGATATGATCTATGTAAGATGACACGGAAATCACTGTCACTTTTTAAGACAGGTTCGGTATTTTTGACATAACTCACAAAAGACACATCAGATTGAGACAAAACTAGTACGATATGAAACTAGACTCAAAGAGCTTTCCATGGATAGGTAAGTTCCCTAATTTAAAGTTATATTCTAGTAGCTATGCCTTCTGGAAGTTGATGTTTGTGTAGTCTAGTGCGATAGACACTCTTTCGATCATAACTTGCAAAATACAAGGAGTTTAGAGCTAATTCTTTTTGCATTCGAATGCATATGACAAGAGCTTTCTTATAATGCATGATTTTCCATATTTAAAATCAAATAAATAAATTGATTCTGACATGGCCCCACATTACTCACGAGTGTAAAAACGCACTCTTGAAAAATGTCATGCGAGTGTTGTCCAGAAGCGGCTGAAGTGTGGAGAAATTTAGCAACACTTAAGCATTAAACAACACACTCGAGTGAGGATCAAAATTTCACTCGAGTCATACAAGTTTTGACATGAAAGTGTTAACCCGAGAAGAAGCATGTACGTGTAAACAAGAAGTGCACTCGAGTGATGTCCAGAATTGCACTCGAGTCCTACGAGTGAAGAGCAACAAGTGTTTGCCCGAGAGGAAGCCAGAACGTGAAAATATGAAATGCACTCGAGTGACCCATACTAAACTCGAGTGAAGTCTTGATAGAACCAAAACGCAGAAAGTTCAAACTCTCATAGCCATCAATCTAAACGTGGTTAAATGTTATACATTCATTATGTTTTCACTTGTAATTATTCCTAAACGTTAACTAACTTATACTTCAAGTGAGAAATAGGAGATTAAACATTTGGATTGCATCTTCAAGAATAGAGGTCACGTATGGAAAATATCATCACTCAACGAATAATCCGAATATGGTTACATGTTATTGAATCATTGTGTTCTCACTTGTTATTATCTATAAATGTTAACTAATATATATTTCAAGTGTGAAATAGGATATTAAACGTTTGGATTGAAGTTTCAAATAAGAAAGTCAATTACGGTGAACTTCATCATTACACACCGAATGGCGGCTACCTACCACGACAAGCAACTGACACACCACGAAAGACTATCGAATATTCAAACATCTTCATACTGCTCCACAATGTGACGTACAACTCATAATGAAAAACTATCGGATATCCAAACGCTCGCATCCCGCTCCTCTACGGGATGCTTTGCTCTGTAACAAACAGCGGCTAGTTGGTCAAATGCACTCAATGGTCAAATCTTACAATGAGACTCCAACGAACAAATGCTTATAATGGTTATCTTCTACAACTCATTTATAAATATGGTAGCATTCAGAGAAGAGAAGATAATGATAGAGCTCAACAACGCCAACATGTTTATATCATGAGTCATCCACTCCGATCTAACCATTATCTATTCTTATCTATTTTCTATATCATGTATATTTGAGAGAGAGTTAGTTATATTGTACTTCAGTGATCATTTTATCCACTCAGTGAGAGAGTCTGTAAACATCTTCAACTGTATTTCTGAATTGATCTCAAGGTAAAGGGACCTTCAGAGGGTTGATTTCCTTACAGGGAAGTTGTAGAGAGAATTGCTGGTAAGACATTCTGCTCGTAAGACTTACAAGGTGCAAGTAGTAGAGAACGTTGCTGATCGTAAGACTTACACGAGTAAGCAGGAGAGGAAGATCTTCGGGATTGCTCTGCTTGTAAGACTTGTTGTAAGGGGGAGTATTTCAGTGAGAGATTTGTAAAAGGTTTCACAAGTACCTAACTAAACTTGTGGGATTGTAAAGGCTTTCCTTGTGCTATGATTAAACAAGAAGATAATGGATTTGAAAATCTCAAGAGGAGCCTGGGGATTGGATGTAGACCATCACAGATTGGACCGAACTAGGATAAATCACAGTTTGCATATTCTCTTCCCTAAACTCTTATATTTCTAGTATATATTATTTAATCTAACTATTGATTTATAATTTATTACCTTCATAATTACTGCTTTCGTTAAGATGCGAAAAGATTTCCAAAGTTCTTAAGTTTTTATCATACACCTAATTCACCCCCTCTTGGGTGATAGCCGGTTCTAACATTTGATATAAGAGCCTGGGCTCTTGTTTAAAGGACTTAACCATCTCAAGAGTTACAATAGTTGATTTTGGGTTTTTTATACTTTCAGAAGGTTTTGATTATACAATCCCACCTCTTTTGAAAGATATTGATTTTTGGTTTTGGAAAGCTAGAATGACTAGTTTTACAAAAGCTTATGATTTTGATATGTGGAATGTTTTTACAAATTCTTTTGATTTCAAACCAAGAAATGATTGGACAGAAAGTGAAAAGAAAATGTTTTCGTTGAACATTAGAGCAATAAAAATTCTGTATAGTGCTTTAACCGAAAATGATTTTGAGAAAATTAGATTTTGTTCTAATGCTAAACATATTTGGGACACTCTTGATTCTATTTATGCTTCTAACAATTGTGTTGAAATTGAAAGTGTTGACAGTTCATGTGAAACTACAAGCTACGCATCTACTGTGCATGAACAATTGGAAGTTGATGATAAAGATAGAGAAATCATAGAACACTTCCATACAGTCAACATGGATAGAAAAGAAGAAGATGATTCCCAAAAAGAGCTCATTATGAACGAACATGAAAAATCACTCTTTGGAGCTCAAGATGAACTTAAGGTAAAAAGTTCTAATTCTTTATGTGATTTTTGTAAAATTGATTTTCAAAGTCTACAAAAGTTTGTTTCTCAACCAATTGTTGATTCTATTGAGAAAAGCAAAAATGTTTTCAAATATGCTAGAAATTTTGTTGGGAAGAAAGAATGTTCAAATAAAATCCATTCGAGTTTCTACTCTCATGATCGACATAATACTTGCATGATATCCCATAATGCATATCTTCATACAATTTGCAATTATTGTGGCAAATCTGGTCATATTTCTCACACATTCTATATGAGAAGAAATTCCCATGTGAGAAATAAGTATATTTGGGTACCGAAGAAACGTGTACAGGTTAATACTAACAATCAAGGACCCAAGTATATGTGGGTACCAAAATGTCCATCTAGTACTTTATATGTGCAGATTGATTATAAGAAGAATGTACATAAGGGTACGAAGAAGATGAAGAAGAAGCCAAGAGTTTCTCATGCGCTAATAAAGAGGTTCATATTATTTATATCTAAAAGGAGAACTCTCGAGGCACCTATTGCTGGAGCTACAAAGTATAACCAAAGAAAGAAGCAATGGATAAAAGGAGTATGTTCTACCTCAACGAAGGGCTATCATAATGTACCATTCAACTATCTTAAGAAGAACAAGAAGAGGAGGATCTCTCATACATAAAGAAAAATACTCTCAAAGCCTACATCATTTGAGAAAGTTTTGCATAATCCTAAAGCCAAATATGCAAAAACAGAGCTTCAAAGAAAGATGTAGTGGGTATGCAAAGGCAATCCTCTAAGTACCTAAGGTAAAGGTATACAAAGGTAAAAACCTCCTACACTGTTATCTTTAATATCTATTGAGGTTTATACCTTGTTACCTTAGGAATGACCATTAGACATATGTTTTTACAATCTTTAGAAAAATCATACATAAAGAGTTGCAATGTTCAATAGTCTAACTTCTTATGCATATACATATTTCATGAGAGAACAATGTTTATGCATAAAGTCATACTTAATTTATTATATTCAATTTCTTTGAAGTGACTATATTCTTAGAGCATGTGAATATGATTCTTTCAAGCTAACCATGAGTGGATCCAAGTAGAATTGGATACCCAAGGAAGAAAAATGGTTATATGATTTTTGCAGAAATAATTTGAAAAAGAAGCATGACACTCGAGTGCAAGGCATGTTAACACTCGAGTATGGATTTGAATCCTATGCTCTGCTTTTAGATTGCAAAACAGGCATTAACAGAGTGCACAGAAATTCTAAGGACACTCTCGAGTTTATCAATAGTACTGTCACACACTCGAGTGAGACGTGAGCACACTCGAGTGTTTAAAGAACTCACCTGAAAGTGCATCAAGAACTCATGAATGCCACAGGTATAAATGCATAAATTAGCTTCAAAACATGGTTTACTCAAGTGATCTTGGAGGACTTGAGTACAAAGATACAAGGAGATGGAAATTAACTTGAGTGTCTACAAGTTACACTCAAGCTAGGAATACTGTATTAGTGATTAAAATCTCAACAATTGCACCCATTCTTTTCAACTCAATTTGAGTGGTAAATTCTTGCTCATTACTATATACCATTAGCAATCAATGATTTATGGTTTTCAAAATATTTTTAGATTGCTAAATGTATTGAAACAGAATTTTACATAATTTTTCTATGCATTGGAAATTTGAAATGCACATTTCACAAATTTACTTGGATTTCAATTCATCCTGTCTATAAAAAGTATATACACAATATTTGAAAATTATTCATATCTTGTTTGCATTCAAATCGATTTCAAAATTGGAAGTTAGCGTTTTTACTGAAAGTCAGAAATGCTTCAAATCTATCCACTAGAGTATTTTTCCATCGTTGACATATTAATCTTAAATGTGCTGTCCAATACTTGAACTCTTTAGTCTTCATTCTCTAACATGCTAGACCTTACGTTTAACAAGTTAATTATCTATATGAGTTCCAAGTGTATTTCCTTGAAAAGAATTCAACTTGTGAAAGCCTTATGCTAGATACATAAATATTTAGGTTATCATGTTATTCCAAGCATTACGAATGTTCATTAGTGCATTGAATTTCGATGCATTAACCATTATTATGGAATAACATACTAATATTCTTAAACTCTAGTCATTTGGACTAATGAGTATGTCCTTCATCATCCATAAATCAATGTAATCATTTCATTGCTCAAACACATTAACTATTGATATTATCTATCTTTGAGTAACCAGTGTCATATATCTGAATCCTTGAGTTGAATATTCATATCTTTCATGACAAAATTCTAAGAGTCAAGATAGTCTATGAATCATTTGCAAAGTCATGATGCTTATATAGGTTTATCGAGCTAATACTTTTAGTTATTTATATGACTTTAGCATCTAGGAAAATTCTCCAACATGTTAACTCTGATAATCCACTCTTCGTCACCCGCTTTCCTTTGGATCCTTCAGCCCTATCTAAAATTGGTGTTTTTAGGAGAGTGAGATTCTAAAGAATCCCCATAGTAACAAATCACTCATAGTATGCACAACAATAAGGCATGAAAGTAAATCATCACACACATATAGCAACGGTAGTTACAGTGGCAAGGGCAGGTATGACTCATGTCACCCTTACGTTTGCTCACGCTGAATTGCCCACTCTGTATTGCACCACAACAGTTTACACAATATATTTCACCACAGCTGGATTCATACAAAGCATTTCATACGCAAGCCATACAGGCAAGATATATAACACACAGCACATGGCTGGATTCACAACACACAGCCCTACAGGTCGAATTCACAAAGATCCATGTCAATTACAACGGCACTTCAATGGCCGAGCTAGAGATGACCAACGTCAATCCCTAAATAGCTCACGTTGTAATAGACCATGGCACATAAGTGCACAAAACTCAATGACAAGTCATGCATACCAAAACATCATACACAATATGAGAGAAGAGTCAGTACCTTGATCCTTCCGTGTATGTCCTGGCGCCGGTCTCTCCCGAGCAGGGCAAATATCGTATCCTTATCAACTTTCTCAAAGACACTTATTGATTCTCCAACCTCTAAAAGTTTGTGTGGCCACAAATCAACACCAATAGGCATACTTAAATTTCAGCTTTTCCTCCTCTTCTTTGGCCAACAATGTTTGCATGCATGAGAGAGAGAGAGAGAAAGAGAAAAGAGTAAGGTAGGAGATGAAGAATGATGATCCCTACACCCACTTCCATGCTTGTCTAGCGGAACCCAAGGGAATAGAAGGGAGAGAAAATATTAAACAATGAAATTTGACTTTTCCTTACTCTTTTGCCTCATATAAGCTTGCCACATGTCTTAATCTCATTGGTTCTCATCAAATAAGTAACTAATTAGTTACTCTAACCACTCCAATAGCCATTTAATTGCACATCTCATTTCTTCTTAGTTAGTAACTAATTTCCCCATTAATTACCAATGTAATATCCCGAATTTTGAGATTGGAGGCTTGGGAATAAGCCTAAATTAAGTGGACTGCTAAGCCCCGGTTTAGCAGGTGTCCCAAATATATTCTCTAATATTTCTTATATCTTTGGGGTAATAAGAAAGTAAACTGGTGAATTTTAGAGAATATAATTATGTTTTCGGTGAAATCGCCTATGAGGTAGTGAGCTTGTCATATAATTTTGAATGATCAAATGACGAGCAAAAATTATGAAATTTTACAGGATGAAATTAGACATCCTAAGATTTAATTTGATACGTGATATGACTCAATTAGAGCTATACACAAAAATATATGAATTTTTGAATTCAGCACAGAAAAACTGTGAACTTTCTGGAACAATATGCAAAGATTGAAATTCTGGGGATCTTGTGATTCCATTCAGCAAAATTATATATTTTTCCTTGAAACTAGACTCAATAAGGGTTCTATAGGCTTTGGAATCACTCCAATTTGATTTTTCTAGAATTAGTTATGATTTTTCAAAGTTTGGGTAGAAATCTGCCAGAATTTTGTAAAATCCGAATTTTGGAAAAATGGAGTAATAAAGTAAATATCATATAATAAATATCATTCTTCTCCTTCCTTCAGCCAAAACCGTGCAACACATGTCTGAAATAGAGAGAGAGGAGTTGAGATTTTTAGAGAGAGAAGGAGAGGAGAAAACTTACGAGATAGGTCGATTTCTTCAGTGAATTCGTACCTAACGTGTATAATCCTTCTCCTAAGCTTCTCTTCTATGTGATGTAAGGTTTTGGAAGCTCAATTCAACCCTTGGGAAGGTTAGGGTTTCAGCCAAGAAGAGGAAAAGCTAGTGGGAGCTTGAGGTAACTTCCAGAACCACTTGAAGCTCCTCCAGAACCACTTTCGGCTCCACCAGAACCGCTTTCAGCTCTGATACCAAAATGTCACGCCCTTATCTAAATTTCAAACTTTACCAGAGTATTCACGAAAAATGATATGCGGTTCGGTAGGCAACACAGGAATAACATAACTATACTAATAATATATGCATGATTACATAAATTCTCCATAGGGTTTATACATGACACTTATGATTACGGTAGCCGCACAAGGCTACTAGGGTGTCTAAACTCATCCCAGTGAAATGGAGACTTCTTCCCGTCTTCATTCCACTACTGTAATCCTCTCGTACTGTACTCTGCATTGTTGTTTGCATATCTTATGTTGTCTCCTGTCTAAATTATTGGTAGGGGAGGGTGAGATTCTCTCCAATCTTAGTAGGAAACAGATACCATAATGCATGCATGATAGATGATGTGTATGATATGTTAGCTTTATCTAGATGCATGCTCCATAATGACATTTCTGCATGCTCAATGTTTCATACAACAAGACTATGGCCACAGCGAAAACAGAAACAAAGCTTCATTTATTCAAATATGCTCTACACAATCAAGTAAAGCAAACACATATATCACTACATAAGCAAAGATATCAAATACATGCAAGTAAGGTAAGTCTCCTACCTTAACCCTTTCACTCCTCGAAATGTGTGCCTCGATCTACGTGCAAACAGCTCGGAGCTCCATGTTCGATCTTACAATGTCAAATGTACTATTTAGACACTTCCATAGTGTTTCTGGGGGTTATATGAGTCTATCTTGAAAATTACTAAAATACCCTCGGGGACCCGGCTCAGCCCTGCTGTACCCGGTCCGGCTGTACTTTTTCCTGAAATTTTGACATGGGATATTCTTACATATTTTCACCCAAGGAATCCATTTTCAGACTCAGAATCATCAAATTCAATGTCAAATTATGAAATTGCCCTTGGCAGCGCTACTTTTGGGGTTTTAGGGGCGTTTTCATAATTATGCTTTCTCGGCCTTTTCCGAAAAAGTGTCCAACTGTAACCCCACCTAATTTTCCCTCCTGAACTCAATGGAACCATCAAATCATTGAAAATACAACTCTAAGACCCATTTACAATGCTAGCCGAAATATATGGGTTTTAAGGGGGGAAATCGGGGTTTTTCGGTTTCGGCTGCATAAACGCGTTCCTTTCTACTCCTAACCACTTTATTGACTATTCCATTAGGTTACAACTACCATTTAGTATCAATTTGGGCAGCATAACAACTAGGCCAACCCATTTCCATAAATTGAAACAAAGGACAATCCGGTGAAATTTCATCGATTAAATTGTCCACAGCAGCTAGAATAGTCAATATTCGAAGGTTTGGAAGTTACCTCAAGCTCCCACTAGCTTTTCCTCTTCTTGGCTGAAACCCTAACCTTCCCAAGGGCTGAATTGAGCTTCCAAAACCTTACATCACATAGAAGAGAAGCTTAGGAGAAGGATTATACACGTTAGGTACGAATTCACCGAAGAAATCGACCTATCTCGTGAGTTTTCTCCTCTCCTTCTCTCTCTAAAAATCTCAACTCTTCTCTCTCTATTTCAGACCTGTGCTGCACGGTTTTGGCTGAAGGAAGGAGAAGAATGATATTTATTATATGATATTTACTTTATTACACCATTTTTCCAAAATTCGGATTTTACAAAATTCTAGAAAAATCGAATTGGAGTGATTCCAAAGCCTATAAAACCCTTATTGAGTCTAGTTTCAAGGAAAAATATGTAATTTTGCTGAATGGAATCACAAAATCCCCAGAATTTCAATCTTTGCATATTGTTCCAGAAAGTTCACAGTTTTTCTGTGCTGACTTCAAAAATTCATATATTTTTGTGTATAGCTCTAATTGAGTCATATCATGTATCAAATTAAATCTTAGGATGTCTAATTTCATCCTGTAAAATTTCATAATTTTTTCTCATCATTTGATCATTCAAAATTATATGACAAGCTCACTACCTCATAGGCAATTTCACCAAAAACATAATTATATTCTCCAAAATTCACCATTTTACTTTCTTATTACCCCAAAGATATAAGAAATATTAGAGAATATATTTGGGACACTTGCTAAATCGGGGCTTAGCAGTCCACTTAATTTAGGCTTATTTCCAAGCCTCCAATCTCAAAATTCGAGATATTACAACCAACTTATCGCTAATAACTCCATTCTTTCAATTTTCCACCACATATGGCATATTAATTAAAATTACCACAAAACACTTAATAATTCCAATTAATTCAAAATTATTCACAATAATTGTCATTAGCCCTTAATCAAAATTTGGGGCATTACATTATCAGCCCAATACTCTAGTTTGCCTTAGGCTACTATCCGATCCTAAAATCACAAATTTACAATAAATGAGTTACTACACATTCATGTTTTATTCTAAACTCATTGTGTTGGTTATCTTTTCTTAAAACTATAAGATTACCAAAATACCCCTGGGGACCCGGTCTAATTGTACTTTTTCAAAAATTTTGACCCGGGCTATTCCTACAAAATTTTGGCAGCCCCTATTTAGGGTTTTAAGGGTAATTTTGCAAAATCACTGCCAAAAGATAAAAATACCCTTGGCAACCCCTATTTAGGGTTTTAAAAGTAAAATTGCAATTTCACATTCCAAGACTTTTAACACTTTATGATCAACAGAAACCCCACTCAATTTTTCCTTCTAAACACAATGGAATTATCAAAATGACCAAAACCCAGTCCGAATACTACCAAAATAGGTCTAGATGAAAATTAGAGAAAATTAGGGAAAATGTAGTTTCTTGATTCCAGTCAACTTAACACCTTCTTTTCACCCTAAATCACTTGTTTAAAAATTTAATTACACTTCCCACATGATTAATCCAAATTTCGGCAGCACCTCCCTTTAGGGTTTGAGCTTTCTAAATTTCAAAAACCAACCAAAACAAGCCACCAAACAATCAAAACACTAAAAATAAGTATAAATCAATAAGAGAAACAAGGTTCTTGAGATGACCTTTGATTTCTCTTCTTTCTCTCTCTAAAACATCCTCTCTCTCTCCTTCTTGTTGCTCTTGCTTTTGCTTATTAAACATGTATTTCAAGAAGGAATAGAGATTAGAGAGAGATTCCCACGAACTAGAAGGCAAGAACAAGTATAAATCACTTGCAACTCACCTTGATTTTACTTCTTAAATCATTTGTGCTTCCTCTTTGATCTTATTTCTCCAAAGCTCCCCCTCTCTCTCTCTTTAGTTTGTGTTGGGATGAAAAATGAACTTAAGGAAAGAGATAAGAAGTCATGAAATATCCTACTTGTAACCTCTTATTTTAATAAAATTATCACATGGCCTTTAATTTTCCATCATCCTTTTCTTTTTACTTGGCCCATATTATTTCTCTTTCCTTCTTCCACTTTCAAGCCATCATAAAGCCTTAAATAGGAAAAGATGAGCTCTTGAAATATCCTCTTCGTCTCTCTTGCAATAATATATTTTATGCTAATTCCCATGTGCTCTTATTTTTATGACTTCATATTTAATTACTTGGCTCTAAATCAAGACACATGACATCATATTTATCCAAGTAATTCTTTTTCTTCAAAATTTCCCCTCTTAACCATAATTACCATAAGAAAAAGAAATGAAATGGCTTTATGAATTATCTCTTGGAAGTTGCACATAATAGCCATTTATGACAAATTTACTTTTGACTTTTCAACTTTGATTTTTACTTGGTTACAATTTGTTCCAACTCTTGTCATATTTTTCTCAAACTTCAATTCCCTCTTTCTCTCTCCTTTTTAGACGTCCTATGTCCAAGAAAAAGGGAAAATATGCGGCTTTACTTTATTCCACAATTTACACAATTGTCATTATATTTGTTTCCCAAATTCACAATAGTTGGCAATTCTAGCAGATTTTCTAACCAAATTTTGAAAAATCATAACTTTATTTGTAGAAATTCAATTGAAGTGATTCTAAAGGCTATAAAACACTCATTGAGTCTAGTTTCAAGGAAAAATATAGCCTTTAGCCAAATAAAAGCTCAAAATTCCCAGAAATTTGTCAAACCTTACCAGCTCTAGAAATAGTGTCTAACTTTGAAAAATCATATCTCTCAATCCTCAAGTCCAAAAATCACATATTACCTATCAAATTAAAGCTTAGGATGTTTACTTTTATTTTGTAAGATTTCACAATTGTTTGACATATTTTGCCAATTTACAAATATGCTAAAAGAAGACTGCCATGCTGGAAAAATACATTGGCAGAAATTCCTCATTCCTGAGACTCTTACTAAACAGCGGCTTAGCAATCCACTTGATTTAGGCTTATTCTTAAGTCTCTAATCCCAAAATTTGAGATATTACACAAACAACATAAAAGAATGAGGAAAACAAATTGGATTAAGGAAGAGAAAGGAAAACAAATCAAAGAGAAAGGTACAATGGAAAAAAATCGGGGAGGAATAACTCGACTGGATCCTCCTCTCTTCTATTCATTTTATAAGAACTCTTCTATAAAAAATTTTGGTCAATTTCAAACGATGTTTTCATAATTTCAATGATATTAAATATTTTTTATATATACACCCATATTTAATATGGATAGTGAGAGAGTAAAAATTAATATGACGTTACAGTTTAGTGTAATTAATAAGGGTAATATTGGAAATTATTTGAATTTTATAACATATTTAATGTTTTTAACTATTTTACTGGTATTTGTGAATTAGTTAAAAACATCTTATAATTTAGACATCCATGAACAAAGCCAGTTCTAATCGGGCCTTACTTGGTGAGATATCACATTTATTGTGATTTGTGGGCTAATCTCTTAACAAAATCAGCCTGCACCAACAAGGATGTTCAATAAAAATTAAGTCTATCGAAGAGTCACCTACCACCACTACCAAGTATTGAAGAACAACAAAACATGACTAATAAACGATAAAATGACAATGACAAACCACAAAATAAGAACATCATATGGAAAAAGAATGAACAAGAAAATCATTTAAGTTAATACACCATCAACCTCCATATCATTCCCCATCCCCATACCAATGAAAAAACAAAATAAAAGAGAAAGAGAAACACAAAGTCAAAACTCGAATACAAAGAATAGCATAGCGATTAGGTTTTGCGCAAGAAGAATGGGAAATGAATATGAGAGGCATAAGATGTCTTTTAGGTTTTGATAGATTCCTACACTACCATAATTAAATCTTCTCTTGTAATATGATAACATAATTGAATATTTTTAACTTATCTTTTTGTCATGACAACATGATATGATTGTGCCAAAACTTTCTTCTAGTTTCGTTACCTAGCAAGCTTCGATACCAAACTTTATTACCATGCTCTGATACCAAACTCAAACACCAAGCTTCGATATCAATTACCAAATTTTAATACCAAGCTCCGATACCAATCAAATAATAAGAAATAAATGTTGATGAATGATTTGTAGCTTCATTATCATACCAAGCTCTGATACTAAGATCTAAATCGAAGAAGGAAAACAAATCGAACAGCATAAGAGAACGAGGAAAATAAATCAGGGAGGAAGGAGATTGATAGAGCTTAATATTTATATCTTTTTAGTAAATAATCTTGGGCTTCCATTGGACTTAATTGAATATTTTGGGTATAATTAAGTGTTAATGTGAGATTTTAGTGAAAGGATAATTTGGGAATTATAGTGGTTAAATTGTTATATTTTTAATTAATATTTGTTATTCTTATTATTTCTTAATTATGAGCAAAAGATATTACCCTTGTGAATCTAATTTTATAGGTGATAATGTGGCAAAAAAATTTTCAAGTAATCAAGGTCAAAAATGTCATTTTGGAGCTTAATGAAGATAAGAGTAGAACATCACAAGTGCAGAATTTATTTTTACACTTTTTCTAAGAGGAGATTAAATGAATAAGAGCCTTGTTTGGTAGTTGTAATTTTATGCCTATCCTGGAACATATTTTCACCCCCATCTAAACATGACACAACTTACTTATTTAACCTAGAGATAATTGAAGAGAAAGGAAAAAAGAAATAATGCTTGTGTAAAAGAAAAGAGAGCTAGACCGAAATTGACAAGAGGGAAAAGAAGATTATGGCTGGACCAAATTGATTTGAGAAAGGCAGCTGGGCCAAATTGAATTAAGAGGAGAGGGCTAACTGAATTGGAAGAAAGGAAGAAACGAAGTGAAAGAAAAAGCAACTTGTCCAATTTGAATAAGAGGGGACCACGAGAAATGAAGAAAGAAGGGAGCAGCCGAATTGAAGGAAAAAAGGAGATGCTCGACCAAATAGATATTTGGGGAAGAAGCATGAAGCAGCACAAAAGGAGGAAAAGAATAGAAGAGAATTACGGCTGTGAAAGGAGGAGGAGGGACACAAGTTGAAACACGTCTTGGAGCTTCCATGGCTAATTTCTTCTTTATTCATCAAGCTTCATCTTCCTCTTCCATGAACAGCTAAGTTTTGTGATTTCCTTGAGTTGGGTAATGGTTTGAGCTTCTAAACTTCAATGGAATTCCTTAAATCTCTCTTTCTAGTTCATAATTATATGGCTTGGTTAAGTATGTGATTGTGATCTAGATTGTTCTATGCCAAGTGAATAAACTTGGTGGTTGAGCTAGGAGTTGATTAATTAAGCTTTGTATGATTCATATTAGGAGTAGATTAAGTTGTTTATTCTGACTTGGTTGAGTGAATTTTAAATGACTAAACTAAGTACTTTGAATTTTTGTAATGGTAATTACAAGTTAGAATTGGAAGTTTATTATTCATCTTCTTGAGTTATAGTTATTTGGTGGTATTCATTTAATTGCTTCGGTAGAATGAATTAAATGAGTATTGCAAGGAAGACTAAAACCTCAACTCAAGGAAATTTCATCTAATCATTATACTAGTTTATTGAATTTACCTTGTTGTTATTGTTAATTTTGATTCCGTTTGCTTCTTTATCTTGAAAACAAAAAAATACAAAAAAATATTGAATTAGATTAGACAACTTTATTAGTTTTATAAACAATTTCTCAAACTGATTTCTCACAACTTTAAGATATTTATCACTTTACTATTTAGAAACTTGGAAATTAATCTCCTCACAAGAACAACCTATGTTGAGCTATTACACTACATTTTCAAACATACTTTTTTTAGAGATTTCACACGATATGGGTTCACCAAAGAAGGAGATAAAGGGCATTAAGGAAAACAAATCAATGAGAAAGGAAAATAAATCGAATAACACAGGAGAATGGGAAAAACAAATCAAATAGGAAGGAGATAATTCACATTAAGGAAAACATATAAGAGAGGAAGACAAACAAATTAAATAGCATTCTTTATCACAAGAAAGAAAAAACATACCCTATTTCTTTTCGAAGGGCTCCATCATAGGAAGAACAACATAGTGATTTTGTTTCGCACTAGAAGAATGGGATGAGTGGAAACAATGTTAACATAGTTGAATCTTTTTAACTAATCTTTTCATCATGATAACATGATATGATTGTGCCAAAACTTTCTTCTATTTTTATTAGCGAGCAGATTCCAATACCAAACTTCAATACCATGCTCTGACACCAAACTCCAATACCAAGCTTACCATGCTCTGACATCAAACTCCAATACCAAGCTTGTAAGACCCTTATCTTATTTTCACATTTTTCATAGTGCTTCCGCGCAGTTCTATGGGCACATAGAAATAGTATAAAAATACTAATAATAAGTACTTAATTATAGAAATTTCCCACAATGATTATGCATAATAATTATAAATAATGTAGCTGCACAGGCTACTAAGGTGACTAAGCCTGTTACAATGAAACATAGACATCTTCCCGTCTTCGATCCACCACTGCATTCCTCTTGTGCAGTTTTCTTCTTTGTTCTAAGTACACCATATGTTTTCACCTGTCTAAATGGTTAGTTGGGGAAGGTGAGATTCGGGGGAATCTCAGTAGTAAAAAGTTATCATAATGCATGCAAAATATATACTATATGGATGACATGCTAGCTTTAACTAGATGCATGCCCCATAATCACATTTTTGCGTGCTCAATGTTTCATGTAACATACTATACTCATGGTCATAGCATACATAGAAATAAAGCTTAATTATCCAAATTTGCTCTATGCAATCAAGTAAAGCAATCACATATATCACTACACAAGCATAAATATCAAATATATACAAATAGGGTAAGTTCACTACCTCTTATCTTGAGTCCTCCTCTTGTACCTTTACTCCAACTATCAAAGATGCTTCTTTCTTGTCGCCTCATGACCTTAGACATATAACCATATGACTTATTAGAGTCATGAAAGTAAGCCATGTCTTCAATTCCTACATTTCCCTTTAAATGCCATAATTTTGTAAGTCAAACCAAATCTTCCAGCTTTGACCCTCAACTTTGAAAAATCATAACTTATTCTCTAAGACTCCAAATGAGGTGGTTTAAAGTCCTAAGTAAAACTCTTTAAGTCTACTTTAAAGAAAAAATATAACAGAGCATCAATGATAACCACAAAATTCTAGGAAATTCATCAAAACTAGCCTGCCATAGAATTTCATTCCAGATTCATGGTTAACTTTTGAAAATCATATATTTCAATCCAATGGTCCAAATGACTTGTATTACCTATCAAATTAAAGCCAAGGATTCTGCTTTCATCTTGTAAAATTTCATGAGGTTTGGACCAAGTTTGACCATTCTAAAACACACCACAATAAATATGTTTCTGGAAAATGAATCTGAAAGCACTATTCATCATCTTTCAAAATTCAAGGTTTTCTATACAATCATCTAAAAATCATAGCTAGGGGTGTTCAAATCCAAGACCGGGAACGGGATCCCCCACTCTCCGTCCCGATCCCGATAATCCCGGGCGGGATCGAAATCAAACCCGGAAATCCCGGTTTTTTTTTTTTTAAAAATTAATTTAAAAAAATATTATTATATTAGTTAGATTTTCTATAATCTAGTCTTTAAAGTAATTATGTAACATCTAATAAGGCCATAATAATCACACAAATTGATCTAGAATTGAAGAATGATATTTTATTATTATTATTATTATCACCTTCATCATTTTTGTTATTATTTTTATACATTATATAGTAGAATTAGTATCACGATATATACAATTTAACTCCAACTAAATATGTGATACACATTTTATCAAATGATAATTTAAATTATGGGATAAAAAAATAATAATAACCTAGTTTTTAAGAAAAAAATTTAAAAAAAAACCGGGATTGGGATTGGGACTGGGACCGGGATCACAAGGTGTGTGACCAGTCCCAGTCCTGGCTCCAATAGATCCCGATCCCAGCCTGGACAAGAAATTCCTGGGATCAAAATGTCCAAGACCGGGACACTTTGAATACCCCTAATCATAGCCACATGATTTTATACATAATTTTTCATGTAGAATTCAATGAAATACTCAAAAATATCAAAATCCATCTCCTTCCTTCTGCCCTGTTTAGTCCATAGAAAACCCTAACTTTCACAAAATTGTGTTCTTGCAAATTTAACCACAAAAATCATCATAGATCATCATAAAACCTCTTTTAACATCATAACCATCATCATATGAATATCAAACCCTAAAAGACTCGCTCTGGCTGAAATTTAAGGTTTGATATGTCTAGTTTTATTCTAGAAATTTCACATTTATTGGGCATCATTTGATTATTCAAAACCATCACACAACCAGACTGCCATGCAAGAAAACACATTGGCAACAAATCCACATTTTACAATTTGTGTTCCACATAATCATGTTGTGTGTGACCACTAATTGCACTATTTGGCCATTCCAAATGTGCCAAAATTCATCATGTGTTTAGTTTGATGCCATAAAGGTGGAAAGAATTTTAGTGAATAAAATTTGGGATGTTACAAAGCTTATATGCCAAACACTGATATCAAACTTTAATACCAAGCTCCAATACCAATTAAAGGGTAAGAAATAAATTTTGATCAATGTTTCTAGTTTCATTATCAAACAAAACTCTGATACCAAGATCTAAATCAGAGAGGAAGGAAAACAAATTGAACAGCACAGGAGAATGGGGAAACCAAATCAGGGAGAGATGAGATAACATGCCCCAAGGAAAACAAATCAAAGAGGAAGATAAATTGAACAGCACTCTTCACCGCAGGAACAAAAAATCATACCCTAATATTTTTTCAAAAAGGCTCTATTACAGGAAAAACAATATACCGATTAGATTTTGAGTTTGAAGAACTGAAAGAAATGGAAATGAATTGAATAGGCTAAAGATTTTTTTAGGTTTTGGTAGGTTCTAAAACGACTATAATTAAATCTTCTCTTGTAATATGATAACATAATTGAATATTTTTAACTTATCTTTTTGTCATAATTACATGGTATAATTGGGCCAAAAATTTCTTTTAGTTTTGTCACCTAGCAAGCTCCACTACCAAAATTTGATACCATGCTCTTATTCCAAACTTCCATACCAAGCTTTGATACCAATTAAAGAATAAGAAATAAATTTTGATTGACTATCTATAGTTTCATTATCAAACCAATAAAGGATGCTAAGATCCAAATTGGAGGGTAAGGAAAAAAATCAAACGGCATAGAAGAATGGGGAAAACAAGTCGAGGAGGAAGGACATAATGAGCATTAAGGAAAACAAATCAGTGAGGATGGAAAACAAGTCAAACGACATAGGAAAATGGGGAAAACCAATAGTAGAGGAAAGAGATAACAGGTGTTAAGGAAAACAAATGGAACATCACTTTTCATCACAGGAAAGAAAACAAATCAGGGAGGAAGGAGACAACTGGTGTTAAGGAAAACAAATGAAGGAGGAAGGAGATAATGGGAGTTTGTTAGATTCTAATTTTTTATGATAACAAAAGGTTATTGTGTGCAAATTATGTTTTTACAAGTCTAGACAATAGTTACAAAGTTACCAAATGCATATGACAAAGTTTAGAAGTATTTGCTATTAGTTTTACTGATGCACTCGAGTGATGGAGCTAGCACTCAAGCACATGCAAGTGTTGGATAGAAAGTGTTTGAAAGAGAGCAATGACAGAGTCGGGAATTATTTTCTCACTCGAGCATAGAACCTCTACTCAAGTGATAGTCTCAAGTATGCTCGAGTCCATGCGAGTGAGGAACAACAAGTTTTTGCCTGAGAGTCACCAAGTGCATGAAGGGAATGTATGCTCGAGTGATAGAATCTACACCCGAGTAATACCTCAGTACCCGCGAGTGAGAAATCTAACTCTCTCCATTCTGATGCAAGTGCTGAAGATAAAGAGTATCTTATAGAAGAATATTTGCTTCACTCGAGTGATAGTAAGTATGCTCGAGTGAGGGCCCACATCACCTGCAAGTGCAAAATCACACTCTTGATAAAATAGGATGCCGAGTGTTATCCAGAGATGTGGCTCATAGTGTAAAATGAAGGTGTACTCGAGTGAGGATATTTGTACCCGAGTGAGGACACACATCACTCACAAGTGTGAAAATGTACTCTCTCAATATCACATAAAATTGCAAATATAAAACTGAAGCAAGAAGAGAAAAATATGTATTGCACTCAAGTGAGCCTTCTTATCACTCAAGTGATGCTCTGCCAGAAACTAAAATGCACTAGTCTTACAACGATCAATCCGAATATGATTTAATATTATTTAATCATCCTATTTCCACTTGTTATTATTTAACATCATTTAACATATATTACAAGTATGATACAGGAGTTTGAACGTTTGAATTAGAAAAGCACAGAGGAAGTCAAACAACAGCAAACAGCATCATTATGACCATCCAAGCACGTACCTACAGCGTTCAAAGATTTCAAACGTACGCATGTCATTCCACAGTAAATTGCTCCACTCCACAATGATTATTATTCAAATGGGCAAAATCAACTGGCTATAAATATAGAGCTCCAGAGACCATCAAATACAACGAAGTGTAAGAATTCACACAAGAAAATTCATGAGTCTCTGTTATTCATATTTTCTCTGTATTCATACCATTCTTCAGTGATTATCATATTTGCTCTGTAAGACTTACAATGGTGTAAGCAAGAGAGAACATTGCTGCTCAAAAGACTTGTATACGTAAGCAAGAGAGAAAGATCATAGGTTTGTTTTTCTACACGTAAGACTTGTCGTAAGGGGGAGAGAAATTTCTATTGTTAGAATATTTCTACTCGTAGTCCTTTTAAGGATGGTTGTTGTTTTGTGGCGTTCTGAGAACCCACTGAATCTTGGAAGAATAGTGAAAATCTCAGTAGGTTTTGATCTCTGAGGACTGGACGTAGGCCTGGATTTGGGCCGAACCAGTATAACTCTATGTGTGCTTATCTTCTCAACTCTACCCTATTTATAGCTATTGCTATATCACCGCATCAACCGAAAAATTTATCACATCACCCAATTCACCCCCTATTGGGTGAAGCTTGCCTCTTTCAGAGTTAAGCAAAAAAAACAAAGAGAAATGGAAACAAATTGAACGGCATAAAAGAATAGGGAAAACTATCCTGGGAGGAAGGAGATAATAGGAGCTAAGGAAAAACTTAAAGGACAAGGACAACAAATCAAATAGCACAGGAGAATGGAGAAGACAAATCAGGAAGGAAGGAAATAACCGGCATTAAGGAAGCAAATCAGTGAGGAAGGAAAACAAATTGAACAACATAGGAGAATGGGGAAAGCAAATTAAGGAGGAAGGAGATAACTGGCATTAAGGAAAACAAATAAAAAAGGTAGGAAAACAAAGGAACATCACTCTTTATCACAGGAAGGAAGAAACATACCCTAGTTTCATTTTAAAGGGCTCCATCATAGAAAGTGTTAGATCTCATGTTTTGATGATAACAAAAGTATGGTTTGAAAAGGAAATAATTAATAAACAAGTTTGAGCTAAGTAATGACAGGAACAAACATCACTTGAAGTAAGCATTGGAGTAATGAAGAAAGGCCATGAGAAAATGCTGAGGAACTTGATCAGAAGCAAATCTTCTAAAGCGTTACTCGAGGAGCTACTCGAGTAATGAGACAAAACTTGAAGTAACCAAGAGACAACTTCCAGTAACCTGCCAACATTACTCGAGGAGCTACTCGAGTAACCAGGTAAAAACTTGGAGTTGCTCTCGGCCTGCTAATGTTACTCGAGGAGGTACTCGAGTAACCAAGTGAAAACTTCCAGTTGCCTTCAAGTTTTCCCAATGATACTCGAGGAGCTACTCGAGTAACTGTGTTTCTGAAAATGTGGACTTCTCGGCATTTTGTACTACTGCTAATGTTACTCGAGGAGCTACTCGAGTAACCCTGTGAAAACTTCCAGTTGCCTTCAAGTTTTCCCCATGATACTCGAGGAGCTACTCGAGTAACTCTGTTTCTGAAAATCTGTAACTCTCAGCACTTTGTACCACTGCCAATGTTACTCGAGGAGCTACTCGAGTAACATACTAAAGTAAGTGGAAACTTGAGGTTGGTACCCGATTAACTTGATCTCTCTTTATTTCATCTTCCTCGAGTCCTTACTCTAGTATACAAGTTTCTAATGTTCTATTTTTAGTGGATTCCTCGAGTATGTAACCCAGTATGCAGAAATATTTACAAAGTAAACTTCAAGTCATTACCCGGGTAAGTCATGCTCAAAAGTCTTAGTTACTCGAGGTGGTACCCGAGTAACCTATGCAAAAATGAGTGCATTACTCGAGTCCCTACTCGAGTAACAAGGTAATTGCTCTCGGCCTTGAAATCCTGCCAACATTACTGGAGTAGAGCATCGAGTAATCAAAAGTTTTTTAAAGGATTACTCGAGGTGTTACCCCAGTAACCTATGAAGTTGGACCCAGTAGGTACCCGAGTAAATAACTATTTCCAAAGGTTTGAAATTTAGTTTACTCCATACACTACCCGAGTAATCTTATATTTATTCATTGACTTGCAGTTGAACAATGATTTCTCGATGTTACTCGAGTAAGTACTCGAGTAAACTTCAAGGGTTACTCGAGTAACTACTCGAGTAAGCATACCCAGAAATTTAGAAATCATTCAAACTTTCATTATATTGTTTCCTATATGATTAACCTTTCATTGTATTAGTATTCTTAGTCTATTTTACAGATAAACAATGAAGAAGTCATATCAAGAGATGGAAGTCAAAAGAAACGTTCAAATGCCAACCACCGCTAACGGATATTTTTCAAAAACTTGAAAAGTCAATAGTGGCTGCGCACTCACCAACGGACGAAAGGAAACGTTCCAACGGTCATCACCAACATACCTATATATATGGGAACCTTCAAACAGAGAAAGAACAACAAGCACACACACAAACGACTTATTAAGTTCATTGCTCTGTTTTTACATTGAAATTGTATTTCTATGCTTCAGTGATTATCATTTACTCTGTAAGAGAGATATTTCATTCAAACTCAATATTTGTTATTGAGATAACTTAAGGTTGTGGAACCTTGAGTTGGGATTGGATTACAACTTGTAAGGGGGAGCGAGTGTCCAGGTGAAAGGAACTTGCTTGTACTGAGGTGCCAAGAACCCACTGAATCTTGGAAGCTATAGTGAAACTCTCAGAGAAGCTCTGAGGACTGGACGTAGGTCAAAGTAGTTGTGACCGAACCAGTATAACTCCCGGTGTACACTTCGGTGATATTTCTCCTTACTCATTACTGCTTTAATTCTTTTGTCAAAGTTTTATATTTTCGAAAGAAATTTTAGTATCACCCAATTCACCCCCCCTCTTGGGTGAAACGCTTGATCTAACATTTGGTATCAGAGCGTAGGTTTTCTTGTTAAGGTTTAACAGCCTAAGAAGGATCCAATGGCAAGTATGGGTGAAGGAATTCTTCCCGACGGAGCATCCATCACTAGACCCCCTGGTTTCAATGGAGAACACTTTTCTTTCTGGAAAGCTAAATTCAAAGTGTTCGTAATGGCTACTGAATACGGGCTATGGGATGTAATTGAGAGTGGAAATTATCAACCTACAAAGGTTGTAGATTCTCAGAAAATTCCAAAGACGCCAGCGGAATACGATGAGAATGACAAGAAACTTATCACTCTCAATAGCAAAGCAATTCTGATGTTACAAAGCGCTTTGAGTCAAAGTGAATATTTCAGAATTTGCACACTCTCAACAGCAAAGCAAATGTGGGAAGCTCTGGAAATAGCTCATGAGGGAACTTCGGGAATAAAGGAGAATCGAATCAACACCTTGGTCACCGAATTCGATTTACTTCGAATGAAATCAGGTGCGTCAATTTCTGAATTCGAACTTAGATATACTTATCTTGTTAATCAGCTTGCAGCTCTTGGGAAAGTCTATGATCAGCACACCCAAGTACGAAAGATTTTGAATATTCTTTCTAAAGAGTGGGAAGCAAAAGTTACTGCAATAGAAGAAGTAAAAGGAGAATCAATGAGATCAGTTGCTTCTCTATTTGGAAGTCTTTCTGAATATGAAAGCAAACTAAAGTTCAAAAGAGAACTAGATGACATTGGCGACAAGAAAAAGAAAGGTCTAGCTCTAAAAGCGAAAGAAAAGAATCAGGATGAGGATGAAGAGTTCGACGATGACGAGATGGGTCTAATCATAAAACGATTCAGAAAGTTCTACAAGAAAGGTCAAGGATTCAAACATTTTCAGAAAGGAGGAAATAGTAACAAAGATCATATCATTTGCTATGAATGTGGGAAACCAGGACATATCAAGTCAGAATGTCCTGATTTGAACCAAAAGAGCAAAGAAAAGAGAAAAGGTAAATTCTTCAACAAAAAGAAAGCCTTTGTATCTGCTATATGGGGTGATAGCTCCTCAGATGAAGAAAGTGATGAGGAAGAAGTAGCTAATATATGTCTTGTTGCTCAAGAAGAAACAGAAGAAGAGGTAAATGATTCTGAACCTACCTATGATGAATTACTTTCCGAATATAATGCTTTACATTCTGAATTCATCAAAATAGTTAAAGAATTGATTGTTATTAAAAAGAAAAACAAAGTTCTTGAAACTGAACTTAAGGGAAAAGATTGTGAAAATTGTTTATCTTTGAAAAAGAAAAACATTGATCTCACAAAAACTCTTGAAAAATTCACACAAGGAAGTGAGATGCTAAATGTTATTTTAAAAGCCCAACGATTTGTAAATGATCGATCTGGAATTGGATATGATCCAAAATTAGATAAAAGAAAAGGAAGGAAGAAAGCAGGAGGTAAAACATATTTGAATTATTTTCAACATTCTGTGCATACATCAAATCCTTCTGTATTTTGTAATTACTGTAATAGAAAAGGACATCATACATCTTCATGCATTTATAAGAAGAAAGGAACCATAGGAACCTATAAATGGGTACCTAAAGGTTCATATATTCAGAAAATCATTTGTACTAACCCAAAAGGACCCAAAAAGATGTGGGTACCTAAAACTTAGTCAATTGATTGCAGGTATGTCTCAAAGCATCCAAAAATAGCAAGTGGTACATAGATAGTGGATGCTCTAGACATATGACCGGAGATTTCAAAAGTTTTACTACATTGCAACCTAAGGAAGGTGGACAGGTAAAATTTGGACGAAACCAATCCGGAAGGATAGCAGGAATTGGAGAAATCAAAAATGACAAAGGAATACAAGTCAAGGATGTATATTATGTTGAAGGCTTATGTCACAATTTGCTGAGCGTAAGTCAAAGTGCAGATAAAGACAACTGGGTAATTTTTGACTCAGAAGAATGTTTAATTATCAACAAGAATGACTTACAGCTTGATAAGAAGAATATTAAGGCTAAGCTCAGAGTAAAAAGGGAAGGTAATTGCTATGCTCTAGATATTAGTAGAAATGAATCTGAAAACTGTTTTCTGAGTAATACCAATGAAAGCTGGTTATGGTATAAGAGATTGGCTCATGTCAATATGCATCAACTAGGGAAATTACTCAAAAAGGATTTAGTGCTTGGATTACCCAAAGTTAATTTCAAAAATGACTTGATTTGTGATGCATGTCAAAAGGGTAAACAAACTAAATCATCTTTCAAATTGAAAAATGAGATTTCAACAAATAGACCATTACAATTACTACATATGGATTTAGTTGGACCAGCAAGAGTAAAGAGTCTAGGTGGCAACTTATATTCATTGGTCATTGTTGATGATTTCTCTAGATTTACATGGGTTATTTTTCTATCATCAAAAGATGAAACCTTTGAAGAATTTATTGTTTTTGCCAAGAAAGTGCAAAATGAGAAAGGTATGTCTATTGCAGGTATTAGGACTGATCATGGTGGAGAATTTGAAAATCAAGCCTTTGAAGAGTATTGTGATACTAATGGCATTGATAACAATTTCTCTGCTCCAAGGACGCCTCAACAAAATAGAGTTGTGGAACGCAAGAATAGAGTGCTCACAGAGATGGCTAGAGCATTGCTAAATGAAAAGAATGTGTCTCAAGTGTTTTGGGCTGATGCTATGAGTACAGCATGCTATGTTTCAAACAGAGCATATATCAGAACAAAACTTGGAAAGACACCATACAAACTATACAAAGGAAGAAAGCCAAACATTGCTCATCTACACATCTTTGGTTGTAAGTGTTTCATTTATAATAATGGTAAAGATAACTTAGGAAAATTTGATTCTAAAACTGATGAAGGAATTTTCCTAGGATATTCTAACCGAAGTAAAGCATATAGAATTTTCAATAAAAGAACTTGTGTTGTTGAAGAATCAATTCATGTTGTATTTGATGAATTTGAATCCTCTGACAAAACCATTGATGAAGAACAGGAAGTTGTTTTAAATCAAGAAAATGGTCAATCTATCTCTAAGTCTCTTATTCCAGAGGTTGACAAAACTAAGGAAGAAGAGCAATCCCTAGGTCAACCTAGAGCTTGGAAATACAATAAAAGTCATCCCTTAGATCAAGTCATAGGAGATGTAAATGAAGGGATCAAAACTAGAAATAGAATTTTCAATGAAGTAAGTTTTTCTGCATTCATTTCTGAGATTGAACCTTCTAACATTGATGAAGCCCTATCAGATAATGATTGGGTCATAGCAATGCAAGAAGAACTAACTCAATTTGAGAGGAATCAAGTTTGGGATTTGGTGCCCCGACCCAAAGATCATACGATCATTGGTACTAAATGGGTATTCAAAAACAAACTCTATGAATCTGCAATTATTATCAGAAACAAGGCAAGATTGGTGGCCAAAGGCTATAATCAGGAAGAAGGAATTGATTATGAGGAAACGTATGCTCCAGTGGCTAGATTGGAAGCTATACGTGTACTCTTAGCCTTTGCATGCATCAAAGGATTCAAACTCTATCAAATGGATGTTAAGAGTGCTTTTCTAAATGGTTACATCATGGAAGAAGTGTAAGTAGAACAACCTCCGGGTTTTGAGGATGTTACTAAACCTGACCATGTTTTCAAACTTAAAAAGGCTTTATATGGTTTAAAACAAGCTCCTAGAGCTTGGTATGAAAGGCTTAGTAAGTTTCTTATCAATCAAGGTTTTGTACGAGGATAAGTTGATACAACACTTTTTATAAAACGAAAACACAATGATATTTTAATTGTTCAAATTTATATTGATGACATTGTGTTTGGTGCTACTAATGAATCTCTGTGTAAGGAATTTTCTGAGATAATGCAGGGAGAATTTGAGATGTCAATGATGGGAGAATTGAATTTCTTTCTTGGTCTGCAAATCAAACAAAGAAAGAATGGAATCTTCATATCTCAAACAAAGTATTTGAAAGAGCTATTGAAGAAGTATGGAATGAATGAAGCAAATGGCACTGACACACCTATGAGCTCAACTACGTTACTTGATGCTGATGTCAAAGGAAAAGACTACAACATTACAAAATATAGAGGAATGATTGGATCATTACTCTATCTTACGGCAAGTAGACCAGACATTCAATTTAGTATTGGTATATGTGCAAGATATTAATCAGCACCAAAGGAATCACATGCTGAAACAGTCAAACGAATCTTTAGATATCTTGGTGACACATCTGAATTGGGTTTGTGGTATCCCAAAGGAACAAACGAATATCTTGTTGCATATTCAGATTCGGATCATGGAGGATACAAAACGGACAGAAAGAGCACCAGTGGACAAGGACAATTTCTTGGAGGATCTCTTGTATCATGGTTCAGCAAGAAACAAAATACAGTGTCTCTTTCGTCAACGGAAGCCGAATATGTTGCAGTCTCAAGCTGTTGTGCACAAGTGATATGGTTAAAACAACAACTACAAGATCTTGGTATTTACCTCAAGGAAATACCAATCTATTGTGACAATACAAGTACGATAAGCTTGGCAAATAATCCAGTTTAACATTCTAGAGCCAAGCATATCGATGTCAGGCATCACTTCATCAGAGATCATGTTCAAAAGAAAGATATGAAAGTGATATTCATTCCTACTCATCTTCAACTAGTAGATATCTTCACAAAACCTCTTGCAAAAGAGCAATTCTTATACATTAGAAGAGAATTAGGAATGGTAAATCCCAATGAGTTATAAGAAATTTCAACTTTTCATAATATTAGATGAAGTCACTTGATAATGTTTTGATGATTACTAACTTAAGCATCGGAGTATATAGAAACGTGTTTTGCAGGAAGAAAGAAACTCTGTTTTGGGAAACAAAACAGAGATTATCAGAGGACACATTTACTGGAGTACCAACTTGAAGTTATGGCTAACACAGAAGCAATACCCGAGGACTAACTTGAAGTAAAGTAACACTTTACTCGAGTATGTACTCGAGTAATGGCCCCCAAAACTGGAAGTAACGGATCAAGTTACTTAATTTTCAAACATAACGGTTCAGTTTTCAAAGAAATGAAGAGTCAGAAGTTGAAAAGCTGTTTACCCGAGGCAGGCCTCGAGTAAACTTGAAGCTTACTCGAGGAAGGCCTCGAGTAATGTCGGAGTTCAGATTCTTAAAGTGTTGAATAATGACTCAAATCTGACCCAAATGGACTATAAATGATCGAGGGAACATCCATGGATAATTACTATATTATTCATGCCAGGTACGCAATTTAAATGAATTATTTTTGAATTTTTCTGTATGAACACTCGAGGAAGGCCTCGAGTAAACTTGAAGCTTACTCGATTCAGGCCTCAAGTAACGTCGGGTTTTAGGTCTTTATCTTGCACAAACTCGGTCATTTCCACAAAATCTCCTCGAGTAAATCACTATACACTCTCTCAAAAACTTTTCTCAATCGTTTCCTTGCCTCATTTCCGTCAAAACCCAACTGATTACAAGTCCAAAAACTTCCTATTTTGTTCAAAATCTCTGTGCCCTAAGCTCGCGACCGTGACCCTGTTTTTCTGAGATTCTAGAATATCTGTATTTCAAGATGGTTAGAACCAAGAATCTCAACTTCACATATTCCTCTGATTCACAACAAAACCCTGATCCTCTTTCCTCTCCTCCCAAAAAGAGAAGAAAGTTAATCCCAAGACCAAAAGCCAAAATTCCTCTTCAACCTCAATCACAACCCAAAGCCAAAGGTGTAGTGATTAAAGAGCCTATTGTGACTAGGGCTCAATATAAAAAGAGTACATCTACTGGAAGAAGCAAAGGTGCCAAATCTCCTTCACCTTCTCACTCTGATTCCTCTACACCCTCTTTCACTCCAAAGCCTATCAAAAAGCCAAAATATGATAAAAATGTGGTTAAGGCTATGGCTGGGATCATTGACCAAATGGAGAAGGGTCAATCTTCCAAGAAGTCCAAAATTCCGGAAGCAGAGATCACTACCCCACCAAAGGGATTCAATGTGGGCAAACTGGTGGAGTCTCCCAAGTATCTATCACAATTCTCCAGAAGAAAAGTGTGTAAGACACACTATGTTGATCTGAAGTTGCTTCAAGAGGTAGTGAAGTATGACCTAAGTTCTTATCTAGATCCCTTTATGCCCTGGCTTTCTATAAGATTACCTTTTTGTACTAAAGTAATCACCCATTTCTATTGCAACTTAGAAATTATAGATGAGCCTAACCAAACCTCAGTTGAGGAAGAGATGACCACCACAGTTAGAGGTCGAAAGATACTGATATCTCCCTCTAGAATTAATTTGTGGTAGGGAATTGAAAACCCCCTGATGATATATATTCTGAACTTGAGCCAAATCAAATTTTTACTATTCTCAAACCCGGTGAGTTAGTTGGCCCCCTAAACTTTAAACCGAGTGATATGTGTGATCATCATAGGGTCCTTTGGTACATTTACTCTAGGTCCCTAGTGAACAAAGCCAACAATTACACCCATTTCTCTGATAGGGACTTTAGGTGGTTTGCTTCACTGCTTCTGAAGGAACAGAAGGATCTGGGAGAATACATTTTCTCAGAGATGAAAAGGTACAAGGTGGATGGAAAAGCTACCACTCCAATGCCATATCCCCAAATTGTGTCTCTAATCCTGAAAGAGAAAAAAATATGGTACTTGGATAGTAAGGAGCCAATTGAGAGGATGACCCCAGTGGGGAGAAACCAAATTGGAAAGTTAAATATTGACATCCCTCTCAAAGGGCCTCTGGAGTCTGGGTCCAAGAAGAAGAGGAAGACCACTAAGGCAGAGACCAGTAGGTTGGATGACACTCAGTCATCGGCTCCAGCTGCTACCACATCATCGCCATCCTTCCTCAATACCACTCTCCAGCACTTTATGGAGAATATGCTTAGAGGTTTTCATGTAGACATCGCCAACACAAATGCAGAACTAATAACCCACATGAACACTAAAATGGGAGAGTTGGTTGACATAATGGATAAGAGGCATGAGGAGTTGCTAGCAGAGCAACGTGCCCAGGGAGAGACTTTGAGATTGATACTGGCACGATTGGACTCTTTGGGTCCTGGACCTTCTGCCGGTCCCTCCTCATCTGCACCACCACCACCAGAGAACCCTCCTACTGATACTCCTGTTCCTGAGGCTGAGCCATCTACCCCTCTGGTCTCTGATCCACTTGAGCCCCAAGGTAAAGATATTCTATTCACAGTGGATGATCCTGATACCCATGAGACCACACATATCATTATTGATGATTTACCTCCCAAACCTCAGCCAGAGACCGCTCCTAAACCTATTCCCTCTCCTACCTACACTGAGGAAATATCTCCCTCTTCCTCACCTGAACAGCATACACCTGAGGTTGAGATTACTCCTGAGACTCAGACCACCCCAGAAGGAGAAACCTCTACTATGGTTGTCTTCCAACCTTCTCCTCCCGGTGATGACATCCATATCCCTCCACTTCATCTGCCTGATCCAGTACCCTCTAGCTCATTTGATTCTTTAGACTCAAATGATTCTATGGTCCTTCCAGTAACACCCATTTCCATGGCCAAGCCGCCTAGCCCTCCACTTGATTGATGAAGCCAAAAAGGGGGAGAAGAGCTTGAGAGTGATTTTGTGGATGTGTCCTAGTTTATTTTGGGGTATTTGGGTGTACATGGGATTTTAGGGAGCTTTTTGATTTCAGAACTTTATCTTGTAATTTGAAAGTTTTAAGATTAATGCAAGTGTGTTATGATTTCATTTTTAAGTTTATTACAGTTTTGAATTATGATACATGTTTGAACTAATGAAGTTGTTATGTATGCAAGGTATATTCAAACTTAATAAGACATATTCAATTAAGAATTCAATTTGAAAAACCATGTTCAAAATCACCAAGTTTTGTCATCATCAAAAAGGGGGAGAATGTTAGATCTCATGTTTTGATGATAACAAAAGTATGGTTTGAAAAGGAAATAATTAATAAACAAGTTTGAGCTAAGTAAAAACAGGAACAAACATCACTTGAAGTAAGCATTGGAGTAATGAAGAAAGGCCATGAGAAAATGCTGAGGAACTTGATCAGAAGTAAATCTTCTAAAGCATTACTCGAGGAGCTACTCGAGTAATGAGACAAAACTTGAAGTAACCAAGAGACAACTTCCAGTAACCTGCCAACATTACTCGAGGAGCTACTCGAGTAACCAGGTAAAAACTTGGAGTTGCTCTCGGCCTGCTAATGTTACTCAAGGAGGTACTCGAGTAACCAAGTGAAAACTTCCAGTTGCCTTCAAGTTTTCCCAATGATACTCGAGGAGCTACTCGAGTAACTGTGTTTCTGAAAATGTGGACTTCTCGGCATTTTGTACTACTGCTAATGTTACTCGAGGAGCTACTCAAGTAACCCTGTGAAAACTTCCAGTTGCCTTCAAGTTTTCCCCATAATAGTCGAGGAGCTACTCGAGTAACTCTGTTTCTGAAAATCTGTAACTCTCGGTACTTTGTACCACTGCCAATGTTACTCGAGGAGCTACTCGAGTAACATACTAAAGTAAGTGGAAACTTGAGGTTGGTACCCGATTAACTTGATCTCTCTTTATTTCATCTTCCTCGAGTCCTTACTCTAGTATACAAGTTTCTAATGTTCTATTTTTAGTGGATTCCTCGAGTATGTAACCCAGTATGCAGAAATATTTACAAAGTAAACTTCAAGTCATTACCCGGGTAAGTCATGCTCAAAAGTCTTAGTTACTCGAGGTGGTACCCGAGTAACCTATGCAAAAATGAGTGCATTACTCGAGTCCCTACTCGAGTAACAAGGTAATTGCTCTCGGCCTTGAAATCCTGCCAACATTACTGGAGTAGAGCATCGAGTAATCAAAAGTTTTTTAAAGGATTACTCAAGGTGTTACCCCAGTAACCTATGAAGTTGGAAATACATTACTGGAGTAGGTACCCGAGTAAATAACTATTTCCAAAGGTTTGAAATTTAGTTTACTCCATACACTACCCGAGTAATCTTATATTTATTCATTGACTTGCAGTTGAACAATGATTTCTCGATGTTACTCGAGTAAGTACTCGAGTAAACTTCAAGGGTTACTCGAGTAACTACTCGAGTAAGCATACCCAGAAATTTAGAAATCATTCAAACTTTCATTATATTGTTTTCTATATGATTAACCTTTCATTGTATTAGTATTCTTAGTCTATTTTACAGATAAACAATGAAGAAGTCATATCAAGAGATGAAAGTCAAAAGAAACGTTCAAATGCCAACCACCGCTAACGGATATTTTTCAAAAACTTGAAAAGTCAATAGTGGTTGCGCACTCACCAACGGACGAAAGGAAACGTTCCAACGGTCATCACCAACATACCTATATATATGGGAACCTTCAAACAGAGAAAGAACAACAAGCACACACACAAATGACTTATTAAGTTCATTGCTCTGTTTTCACGTTGAAATTGTATTTCTATGCTTCAGTGATTATCATTTACTCTGTAAGAGAGATATTTCATTCAAACTCAATATTTGTTATTGAGATAACTTAAGGTTGTGGAACCTTGAGTTGGGATTGGATTACAACTTGTAAGAGGGAGCGAGTGTCCAGGTGAAAGGAACTTGCTTGTACTGAGGTGCCAAGAACCCACTGAATCTTGGAAGCTATAGTGAAACTCTCAGAGAAGCTCTGAGGACTGGACGTAGGTCAAAGTGGTTGTGACCGAACCAGTATAACTCCCGGTGTACACTTCGGTGATATTTCTCCTTACTCATTACTGTTTTAATTCTTTTGTCAAAGTTTTATATTTTCGAAAGAAATTTTAGTATCACCCAATTCACCCCCCCTCTTGGGTGAAACGCTTGATCTAACCGAAAGAACAACATAGCAATTAAGTTTCATGCCAGAAGAATAAAAACAAATTGAATAGGCTGAAGACATTTTAGTTATTTTTTGGTTCCAACATCGGCACAATTAAATCTTCTCTTGTAATATGATAATATAATTGAATATTTTTAACTTATTTTCTTGTCATGATAACATGGTATGATTAGGCCAAAACTTTCTTTAGTTTTGGTACCTAGCAAGCTCCATTACCAAACTTCAATACCATGCTCTTATACTAAACTCTAATACCAAGTTTAGATACCAAACTTCCATACCAAGCTCTGATACCAATTAAAAAGTAAGAAACAAATTTTGATCAACGATCTATAGTTTCATTATCATGGACAATATCTGATACCAAGATCTAAATCAGAGGAGAAAGAAAATAAATGGAACATTACTCTTCATCGTAGGAATTTAACAACATACACTAGTTTCTTTTCGAAGGGATCTATCACTGGAAGAACAACATATCAATTTTGCTTTGCACTAGAAGAATGGGAAGAATAGAAACGAATCAAAGAAACTAGTGTATGTTCTCTTGTAAGTTTTGATAGGTTACAACACCGCCATAATTAAATATTCTCTTGTAATATGCTAACTTAGTTGAATCTTTTTCACTAATCTCTTTGTCATGATAACATGATATAATTATGCCAAAACTTTCTTCTAGTTTCATTAGCTAGCAAGCTACGATTCCAAACTAGAAGCCATATTCTGAGGCCGAACTTCAATACCAAACTTCAATACTAAGCTATAATACAAATTAAAGAATAAGAAATAAATTTTAATCCATTATTTGTAGTTTCATTATCATGCCAAACTCTAATACCAAGCTCTGAGGGGAAGGAAAACAAATAAAATGACACAAGAGAATAGGGAACACAAATCAGGAAGAAAGGAAATAACAGGTATTAAATAAAACAAATCTATAAGGAAGGAAAATAAATCGAATAGCACATGAGAATGGGAAAAACAAATCAGAGAAGAAGGAGATAACAGGCATTAAGGAAAACAAATGACACGTTACTCTTCATTGTAGGAAGGAATAAACATACCCTAGTTCCTTTTTAAAGGTCTCTATCATAGGAAGAACAAAATAGCAATTTTATTTCATGCTAGAAGAATGGGAAGAATGGAAAATGAATCGAAGAGGTAGAAAAGGTTTTAAGTTTTGATGGTTTCCAACACTGCTATAATTAAATCTTCTCTTGTAATATGCTAACATATTTGAATCTTTTTCACTAATCTTTTTGTCATGATAACATGATATGATTGTGCCAAGACTTATTTCTAGTTTAGTTAACTTGTAAGCTCTTATATGAAACTTCAATACCATTGTCCGATACCAAACTCCATTACCAAGCTTTAATACCAAACTCTAACACCAAACTTCTATACCAAGCTATGATACCAATTACAAAATAAGAAATAAATTTTGATCAATGATCTATAGTTTCATTTTCACACCATGCTCTGATATGGAGATCTAAATCATAGAGGAAGGGAAACAAATTGAATAGCATAGGAGAATGCAGAAAACAAATTGGGGAGAAAGAAGATTACAAACGTTAAGGAAAACAAATTGAAGAGTAAGGAAAACAAATGGAATAACACTCTTTGTAATATCCCAAAATTCATGTGAGAACAAGTAGTGTAAATGGTATTAGTGCAATCGCTTTGAGAATTTTGTATGAAACTAATTCCCGACTAATTTATGACTAGGATTTACCTGTGAAAAGTAAATTGGTTATGAGGCTAAAATATATAAATAATAGAAGAGCCAATCTCAGAACTCCTGTAATGCCCCAAATTTTGATTAAGGGCTAATAATGATTATTGAGAATGATTTGTGAAATTAAATGTGGATAATTATGTATTTTATGGCAATTTTAATTAATATGCTGTAATTAGTAGGAAATTGAAAGAATGGAATTATTGGTCATAAGTTGGTGATTAATGGGGAAATTAATTACTAACTAAGAGAAAAATAAGAAGTGTGATTATATGGTTAATGGAGGGATTAGATAAGCTAATTGGGTGTTTACTTATGTGAGCCAATAGGGAGGTGACACTTTGCAAGATTGTGTGTGAAGAGAGAGATAAGAGAAAAGCCAAATATGATTTTTTATTTTTAATATTTCTTCTCTCTTCCCTCCCTATTTTTGGCTATGCATGGTATAGGGGAGGGAGTGTCATCATTTCTTTCATCTTCTTCACTCAATCTCTCTCTTCTCTCTCTCAAACTCGTGCACCCATTGAAGGAAGAAAGAAAGAAGAAAAGCTTGATTTTTAGGTAAGCAAATGACCTCAAATGCCAAAATGATCTTCATTAATATTGTTCCTTGAGTTAAGAGCTTTATTTTTGTGTTTATAGTTTGGCCATTGTATTGATTCGTGACCACAAGGAATTGTGGAGGTTGGAGAATCAAGAAGTGTCTTTGAGAAAGTTGATAAGGTAAGTGAAACCTATCCTTCTATCTATATTTTATGCTAAATGATTAAGATTTGAATTTTTGAAATTTTTGGCCCATTTTCGTTGGAATAGGGTCATTAGTAGTTTGGCATGTTATTAGTATAGAAATGGTTATTTTAGTATGAGTTTTGGATAGATTAATTAATTTGGGATAGGAATGGTATGTTTAGATGATTTTGGAATTTAGATGATTATGTTGCCTAAAACCAAAGCATGATAATGGAATAGGATTTTGGTATTTCTGATGATTCTATTGAATTCCTTACATGTTTTTGTGTGAGAGTAGCTTTGGGTAAGAGTTTGGGACTATTAGAATCAATTGGGCAAATATTGAGAAGTGTTGGCATACCTTCTACGTTTTCTGGTTCTGATATGAATCACTCCAGTGATTTAGGATCCACTCGAGTACGGGATGAACATCACTAGAGTATTGTAGTGTATTTTCCCTTTTGCTTCCAGTTTCATGTTGTACTTCCGTGGATAAAGGCAAGAGTGTGCCTTAACACTTGCGAGTGTTAAGCCATCACTCGAGTGCTTTGTGTTCCACTCAAGTGTTCTGCTTCGTGGAAAATTCTTGTGCTCTTAGGTTTTCACTTTCTGTGCTTCACTTTCTAGTACTCGAGTAAGCATTTGGCTATCACTCAAGTATTGCTTTCTGTGCTCAATGTGTTCTTGTCTCTGAAAGTTTCTTGTGCTCTCGGGTATTCACTTGCTATTGTTCACTCTCTAGTACCCAAGTGTAGACCGTACCATCACTTGAGTGAGGTCTCCTTCACTCAAGCATTCGTACAATATAACTCGAGTGAGGCCATCTTCACTCGAGTGTCTCAGTGAAAAATATCATGTTCGAGCTTTCAAAAAAGGGATCTTTAGGAATAGTCTTCCAACCCATTAGAGCTATTGATAGGGTTATTTATGGGTACTAAAAGAGCAATAATGATAACCACACTAAGTGTGAAGAAGTTATTGAGAATTAGAATAGAGAATTGATAGTTCGTCCCTAATTATGAATATAAGATTTGACATTTGCCCTACTCGAGAGAGACCGGTGCCAGAATACACCCTGAAGGACCAAGGTAGTGACTCTTCTCTCATGTTGTGTATGATACTTGGTATGCATGTTTATCATTGTGAATGTGTTATCAGCCATAGACATTACAGCGCGAGCAGTTCAGTGTGAGCCGTCGTAGGGGACAATGCTCATGATACCTACCCTCACCATTGTATCTACCGTTGTAAGTGTCGAGGCTGCGTTATGGAATCATGGATTCCTATTTAAGTATCCAGCCCGTGGGTCTGTGAGTTGTGAAATGTTTTGTATAGATCCCAGTTGTGGTGATATATGTGATATGTTCATGTGGATGTGCACTACAGCAAGCAGTTCAACGTGAGCCATCGTAGAGGGGGCGATGCCCATAATACCTACCCCGGCCATTGCAACTATTGTTTTGATTGCTGTGTGTTGTATAGATGATTTACTTTCATGCCTTTATGTTGTGCATATTATGAGTGATTTCTAACTATGGGGATTCCTTAGAATCTCACTCTTCCAAAAACAATTTTAGACATGGCCAAAGGATCAAAAGGGAAGTGGGTGACGAAGAGCAAGTAAAGCTCCGGATTGGGAGTTTTATTTTGGTTATTTGGTTATCATGTATAAATCAATTAGATAGTATTTGTGTAATCCCCTTGTTATGGGAAACTCTATGGGTAATTGTACCCTGTAGACCCATTATTAATTAATGGAACCCGAGTGTGTCGGGAATTTACATTGCACTCTGATATGTATAAATGGAATCGAATTGTACAAGCCATTTATGTTTGAAATGTGAATATGAGACCATTGTTGAATAAGTTTATAAAAGTTTTTGAAAATCCTGTTTTGGGCAAAAGATTACTTTATTAAGTCCCAAATCGTTTTATGGTCTCTAATTCAACATAATTACGTTTTTACGAACTAATCTTGGCCTTGATTGTGAAAGGGGTTGCAACTCCCAGATACCCACTATGTCATTCCGAAAATTGAGAAGTTAGGATTGTAAAATATGAGTGTAAGTATTTGGAGCAAAATTCGTCGGTGGCTGCAAGGCTCAGAGGTGCCATTTTTAAGTTTGGATGGATCTGGGGGTCACGTGGTTTGCCTCGATATATGTGCATGGTCCCAAGTAAAATCCTAAGTAAACACCAATAAAGCAACTTTATTAAAATAACTTTAATAAAGTAAGTTTTGATGACTCATGATGACACACCTTTTGTGCGGGCCAAGTAAGAAAATGGCAAGTGTCCCATAATCATTGCAAAATACAAGGCTACTTTTGTGTTAGCTAAATGAGGAGGTGACATGTGTCCCTCATCATTATACCCACTTTATGCCTTTTGTGTTGGCATCTCCGGAGAACGCCACATGTCACCTGAGTTAGGGAAATCCACTAGTCTCCGGTCCGATCACCCGACTAACTTTCTCGAACACCTCAATGGGAGTCCGAGGAATTGTCAGGGCTCTCCCTTCCCCTAACTATTTATGCGCAACCTAAGAGAGAGAAAATGGAAGACCAATGGTTACATGACACCTGGCACTCTTAAACATTAATCTTATGACACTTGGCAAGAGGAGATGAGATCATTTTGTGAGATTAAATCACAACCATCCACCTCCTTTAAGGGGCCAAATTTTGGTCAAATGAGAAAAGAGAAAGAGAAAATCTGATTTTATTCCTCAAAATTGTTAGAGGAGAGAAGGAGAGTGAATAGTAACTTTTCCTAAACACTAGAGCAGATTCTGACCCCGAAATGCCATTATTGTCCTATAAGTCCTTTAAGAAACTTCCTCTACTCACTGTAAGCTTCAATTCTATGGTCTCAGATTTCTCATTTGAGGTGTTTTGTGTTAGTTAGTCTGCCAGAGTGCCACTAATACCAAACCACTTGTAGAAACGTGATGGGGTAATCCTCGAATTTGTTTTAAACTGATTACTTCATGTTTTTGTTGAGTATTTCTTCACTCTTGTGCCACCCTTGATTTTTTGCCAAGTGCATTTTTGAAGCAAGATGAAGTTTTTAATCATGTTTAAGGGGATATATGATGTTTGTTGAAGTATTAGGCCTGTTGGTAGTTAAAAACACAAAGTTGGATTTTTGTTGTTTTGGGAGGCAAATTTTGGTCAAGGGTAAAACTAGGAGAAAGAGTTTTATTTTGGTATTTTTAAGCTTTACATTAGATTCTAAACAAAAAATTGTGTAGGAATAGGCTCTGATTATAATTTTTGGAAGACTGGTTAAAAAGCTCAAATACTAGGAACTTAGTTCACTAAGCTGTCAGTGTGCATTTTTCTATGGCAGTTTTGTTGTGATCAAAGTTTTACTATTCAAACTTCATTTGAAGATGATGAGATTTTCCAAAATAAAAGTACACTTAAATACCTTTAATTTGATAGTATTATGAACGATTTGGATAAGTACACTAGGAGTTATGAGTATTTGAAATTAGACCATTAAAACTGGTCAGATTTTCTGGTATAAGGGGAAAAAAGGGAAATTGGGAACTGTGTGTAGTTAGGTGGTAGCTAGAAGTATTTTTTTTCTTAAAATATACTTAATAAGTGACACATAGGATTTGGAATCACCTTAATTGGATTTTCTTAGCTCAGATGATGAACTTTCAAAGATTAATGAACATTCTGCTAGCATTTTGGCAATTGTGTGAAAATTTAAAGTAAAGTGCTTTTGAAATAGAATTGGACCTTAAGGGTTAAGTTAAGCATTTAGGGTAGCTTGGGCCCATTAGCTACATATTGGGCCTAATGTAGTGACCCTAATGATAACCAATATAAAAGAATGATTTATGAAAGAATTGGACTAGGTAATAACTCGTTGCCCGTAAATTATAATTTATAGGATTTGACCTTTACCCGAGACGCCCGAAGCACATCAATTGAGGTCAAGATTTGGAAAAACAATTGTCAGGTAGTAACTTATCCGTCACATACTATGTGATATGTTCTATGCATGTTTGTACCGTCGTGAATTTAAGCATTTATATGAGAAGGGCTCAGGCCCAGTAAAATTTTCCAGCGTTGTGGCAAGGGACGGTTGTCCTTGAATTAGTAACTTTATGCTTTTAGCATATCATGAATTTATCTCTAAATGTTGAATATGTTGCTTGTATTGAAACTTTGGTTAACATGACATGTTATATGTATGCATCTTATCTAAATGATACTTGATACTACTAAGATTCTTTGAATCTCACCCTAGTTTTCCAAAAACAACTTTTCAGCTAGGGTAGGTAGTTCCTCAGGCAAGAAGATAACCATGGGAGAATGAAGCGAAGAACTTAAAATTTAATTTTCCATTTGTTATCTATTTTTTTTGGGAATTGTACTTAATCTGTATTTCAGTGAAGTCAATCTCGTACTAGCAGGTCAGTAGACATATAAGTAAGCGCATGTATATAAGCAAACACATTGTGACAATCGAACCAGTAGTAGACAGCCATCCATTTAGGGCCGTTAATTAATCGTAGTAGTTTGGGTTCCAATAGAGAATGTTTTGGTAAAAACTCTGATATGAGGAAATCAACATAAAACGGATGGCTTAAAATATAATGAATCGTAAAATAATATGAGACCAAATTTGAAAATGACTTTCAAAAAGATTTTTGAAAACCTACTCAAATACAACTCCACACTCTGCTTGAAGTTGGAACTCCCGCTGTTTACAAAAGATTGGCGGTCTCCCTTTTAAAAGATATTGTGCACTTAAGTTGTCTATACGCTTTGAAAACGAGGGTGTTACACTCTTCATTGCAAGAAGTTAAAAACATACCCTAGTTTCTTTTTAAAGGGCTCCATTGCAGGAAGAACAATATAGCGATTTTGTTAGACGTTAGAAGAATGGGAAGAATGGAAACAAATCTAAAAGGCGGAAAAGGTTTTAAGTTTTGATTTGTTCCAATACCACCATAATTAAATCTTTTCTTATAATATGATAATATGAATATTTTTAACTAATCTTTTTTTCATGATAACATGATATGATTATCCCAAATCTTTCTTGTAGTTTAATTACCTTACAAGCCCCAATACCAAGCTTTGATACCATGCTCCGAAACCAAACTCCAATACCAAGCTTTGATACTAAACTCTAATATCAAACTTCAATACCAAGCTCTAATACCAATTAAAGAATAAGAAATAAATTTTGATCAATGATCTATAGTTTCATTATGATACCAGCTCTAATATGAAGATCTAAATTAGAGATGAAGGAAACAAATTGAATAGCACAACAAAATGGGGGGGAAAATCGAGGAGAAAGGAGATAATAGGCGTTAAGGAAAACAAATGGGAGAGGAAAGAAAACAAATGGAACATCACTTTCAACGCAAGAAGTTAAAAACATACCCTAGTTTCTTTTCAAAGGGCTCTATCGTAGTAAGAACAACATAGCGATTTTCTTACACTCTAGAAGAATGGGAATATTGTAAATGAATCTAAGATACGGAAGAGATTCTAAGTTTTGATGGATTTTGACAACACCATAATTAAATCTTCTCTTGTATTATGCTAATATAGTTGAATCTCTTTCACTAATCTTTTTGTTATGATAACATTATATGATTGTGCCAAAACTTTCTTCTAGTTTTGTTACCATGCTCTAACACCGAACTCCAATACTAAACTTCAATACCATGCTCTGATACCAAACTCCAATACCAAGGTTTGACACCAAACTTTAATACCAAGCTCTAATACCAATTAAAGAATTAGAAATACATTTTGATCAATGATTTCTAGTTTCGATATCATGCCAAACTCTGATTCCAAGATCTAAATCAGAGAGGAAGGAAAACAAATAAAACAACACAACACAGCTTAACGTTCCATCATTCCCTAAAAAGTAATGCATAGGAGGATCAGTGTTGAACCTAAACTCATGATCATCATTAAACCAAGCCATTCAAATTGAAACCAATCAAATCCAAGTGAATTACAAATCCTAAAATGTCCTAGGGATTCAAATGAATTCTAAAATTTAGAAGAAATTAAAGAACAAAATTCAAAAACTAATCTGTTGAAAAATCTGAAAAATTTCCACACACACAAAAAAGAAAAATTCAAAAAATGGCCAAAACGATGGATTTTGGCTAAAATTAACCACACCTAATAGAAAAGCTATTGGTTTAGCTTAGAATGACCCAAAACCTTAGAAAACCAAAGCTTGTAATTTTCTGGGCAAAATTTTCAAAAAATTCCAGTAAGCTTTCAACCAAATTGCAATTATTTTGAAAGTGTATAATAGTGAGTTCAAGCCACAAAGAAAGTTTATGCAAGAGAAATGCAAGAATTCAAATGCAAACACAAAGTAAAATCAAGATATTTGTTAGTATTTCTTCAAAATTTTCTATGCAAAGAAGGAAAATGTCATAAAGTAAGCTATGAACAAGTAAAAATGCAATGTAATACTACCTAAATGCAATTCTAAATGCAAAACTATCCTAAATGTAAACTTAAAGGCTCAAGGTACCAATCAATCAATGATTGACACTTAGTTACTAGGGAACCAATTACATTGCTCCCCAGTGATGACGCTACTTGAAGATAGTAGGTCAGCTTAATGCATTGATAACATCTTCAAAATTAAACCAAGGATTGCAAAAAAGGGTGCAATCCTATATTATTTTTTGAAGAGCCTTTTATTAATTACCTAGAAAATAAGTGCAATGATTGAGATTAAACAATTAAAAAGAGAAGAGTTTGATCTTTTTACTACAAACTACTTGTTTTGCAAATGAAAATTAAATTTTTTTATGCTATTTCTTTTTGGGATTTTCTTCTTTAAAATATGAAATGGAATGATGATGAAATTAATGAAATGATAGAAACAAGAAAATCAATAATGGCATGAGCAATCCTTTATAACAATGATGTAAGCAATCCTCACTTCAAATAATTATGGGAGATTAATCATGCTAGCTTTAAAAGACTCTAAAGGCCACCCCTTAAACTAGGCCTAACTTAGATTGATTAATACCAAATCACATTGCATATTAATCTATCTAAATTAAGTTGATTAAGCATTCTAACAATTAAATGAACTTAAAAATCATATTTAGCTTTTAATCCAATAACCAAGTCATCTCGTGTAATGCCCCAAATTTTGATTAAGGGCTAATCATGATTTTGTGGATAATTATGAATTTAATTGGGATTATTATGTGTTTTATAGCAATATTAATTAATATGTCATAATTGGTGGAAAAATTGGAAGAATGGAATTTTGGCCATAAGTTAGTGGTTAATGGAGATATTAATTACTAGCTAAGAGAAAAAAATTAGAAGTATGGTTAAATGACTAATGGAGGGATTAAGTGGCTAATTGGGTGTTTACCTTTATTGGAACCAATGAGGAAGTGACATGTGTCAAAGAAAGAGGAAGGGAGAAATAGGGGAAAAGTCAATGGAATTTTAAAATATTTCTCTCTCCTCCCTCCTATTTTCAGCTGACATAAGAGGTATGGGGAGGAGTAGAGTGATCATTTTCCTTCATCTTCACTCATCTCTCTCACTCTCGTTCTCTCTCTTTTCTTCTGCATTGCCAGCGCCATTGTTGCAAAAAAAGGGGAAGAAAAGCTTGAGGAAAGGTAAGGAAAATGGCCTCCATTGCTCAAGTTCTCTTTACTAATGTTGTTCCTTTAATGAAGAGCTTCATTTTGATGTGTATAGTTTGGCCATTGATGTTAGTTTGAACTCCCATGAAATTTGGAGATTTGAGAATCAAAGAACCTCTTTGGTAAAGTAAAAGAGGTAAGTGAGACTAATCTATCTATCTAAGTTTTATGCCAAATGGTTTACTTTGGAATTTCTGGAAATTTTGGCCTTTAATCTGAAAATGAGAGACATTGGGCTTTTGGCATGTTTTTGGTATAGTAATGGTATGTTAGTATGAGTTTTGGGATAGATAGATTGATTTGGGATTGAAATGGTATGTTTGTATGATTTTGAAATTTGGATGATTATGTTGCCCAACACCAAAGTATGATAATGGAGTAGGATTTGGATAATTCTGATGATTCCATTGAATTCCTTGGGTGTTTTTGTGTGGGAGTAGCTTTGATAGAAGTTTTGGGTCCATTGGGATCACTTGGTAAAAAAATTCTGGAAGTGTATTTAACGCCATGAACTCTCGTCTCGGGTTGTCACTCACGTCCAAAATTCAATAGTGTGCTTTAATACTTGCGAGTGTTAAGTTGTCACTCGAGTGAGATCTTCTTCACTCGAGTGCTCCTCTTCTTTTAAAGTTTTTGTGCTCTCCGGCAAACACTTTCTGTCCTCACGTTCTAGCACTTGAAATGCAGTCTGTACCATCACTCGAGTGAGGCCCTCTTCACTCAAGTGTCCATACCAACACTTGAGTGAGGCCATCTTCACTCGAGTGCAGCAGTGGAAAATATTAGTTTTGAGCTTCCAAAAGGGGATCTTTGGGGATAGTCTTCCAACCCTTTAAGAGTTTTGTTAGGGTTATTTAATGACTCTAAAAGAGCAATAATGATAACCAATTAAGTATCAAGAAGTCATTGAGGATTGGAATAGAGAATTGACTCTTCGTCCCTAATTATGAATATAGGATTTGACATTTGCCCTACTCAGAAGAGACCGGCGCTAGGATACGCACGGAAGGATTAAGGTAGTGACTTTTCTCTCATATTGCGTATGATACTTGGTATGCATGTTTATCATTTTGAATGTGTTATTGGCCATAGGGCATTACAGCGTGAGTAGTTCAGTATGAGCCGTCATAGGGGGAGCAATGCTCATGATACCTACCCCGGCCATTGTATCTACCGTTGTAAGTGCCAAGGCTGCATGATGGAATCATGGATTCCTATTTGAGTATCCAGCCCATGGGGCTGTGTGTTGTGAAATGTGTTATATAGATCCCAGCTATGGTTATATATGTGATATGTGGATGTACAATACAACAAGCAGTTCAGCGTGAGCCGTTGTAGGGGGCAATGCCCATAATACCTACCCCGGCCGTTGCCACTATTGTTGTGATTGTTGTATGTTGTAGATTATTTACTTTCATGCTTTGATGTTGTGCATATTATGAGTGATTTGTTACTACAGGGATTCTTTAGAATCTCACTCTTCCTAAAAAAACACAAAGTTTTTGACAAGGCTGAAGGATCCAATGGAAAGCGAGGGACAAAGAGTAGTTAGAGCTCGGGGCAAGGGGTTTTACTTTTGGAATATTTGGTTATCATTTTGTAATCATTTGGATACATTTTGTTGGGAATTACATGTACATAGTGGATAGTATTTGTGTAATCCTCTAATTATGGGAAACTCTATAGGAAATTGTGCCTTGTAGACCCTTATTTGATTAATGGAACCCAAGTGTGTCGGAAAATTATGCTATACTCTAATATGTATGAATGAAATCAACTAGTACAGGCTATTAGTGTATTGAAATGTGAATAGGAGACCATTGTGAACCGGTTTTGAAAAAGTTTTTCAAAAACCCTGATTTTGGGAAATTTACTTTCTTTAAGTCCTAAATCGTCTATGGTCTATAATTCCACATTAATTACGTTTTTATGAACTAATCTCGACCTATGTTGTGAAGGGGGTTAAATCTCGCATTACCACTTGATTTTCTCATTAATCTTAATTTGACAATGGCTACCTATATGAAAAATCAAGATTACTGATGCTAAAACCCAATGCCAAACACAATTAATAAATTCATATTTAATAAATCAATGCAAACACAAGACACCATTAATCCACTAATCAAGCCACCTTGAAATTAGCATAAAAAGTTCATAAAATCATCAATTCAATGACTAACCAACTCAAAGAAATGATAATTAAGCTAATTAAACATAATGTTAAATATCTAACAAAGGTTCAAGCCACATCCAATCTCTAAATACATCAAAATAAATCAGTCTAACACTATAAATTCATCCTAAGACCTAAGAATCACAAATACAATGAGAAAGAAAGAAATGGAAGAGCAAAAACTTCCCTATTGAAGCCCCAAGTTCATGCTATTGCATCTTGCTATAAAGGATTGAGATAATTAGCCACTACTACTCATCAAAACAACTTTACCAAGTACTTCCAAAATTCCAAACATGTAGAACACCAATTAAAATGACCAATTAATACTAAATAAAGAAACGTTGGTGCTGAATATGAACCAAGAGGCAGAGGAGCCATGGCCTATGGTGGTGGAAGACTAGAGAATCTCGCTATGGTACAAGAACAAGAAGGTGATTATCAGCGGTGGTGTAGGTGAGAGCTTGAGCTCTGCGACACTTCTTGTCCCTCGCAGCTCTCCCCTCTTGCTGAAACTGTATTTGAGATGGAGAGGGGTCACTGGTGTTGTGGAAAGGACGGTGAGAGTAAAGGTGGACAAAGGTAAAGCCAAGGTGAATGGTGATGCAAGTGAGAGCTTCACCGTGGCACTCTCTGTGATCTCCCCTCTGATGGAATCCATGTTTTGATGATAACAAAAAGGTAATATAATGTTTTACAATGAAAAACCATAGTTTAATTGAATCAAGTAGATTACCAAATGCCTTTCACAAGTTGACAAAAATTTGCTATTGAATGCATCTGATGCACTCGAGTTTTGGAGAAGAACTCGAGTTATGTATGCTGAAGAACTTGAGTTTGGCTATTTAACTCTTGGAAATTTTATATAGAAGCTATTTCAGAAACTAGAACTTATTGAGGAACTTGAGTTCTAGTACAAAGCTCAAGTTCTAACTTGAAGAGAACTCAAGTTGGCAAGACAACTCTTGCAAGTTTTCTCTAGACGCTAATGCAAAAACTGATATTGTATAAAGAACTTGAGTTTTGGTACAAAACTTGAGTTATGGTCTAAAGAGAACTAGAGTTGGAAAATTAACTCTTGCAATTTTTTCCATAAGCAAAACTATAAGCTGAAATAGTCTGATACATTCAAGTTATACTTCAAAACTTAAGTTATGTGACAAAGCGAACTCGAGTTATGGCAAAGAACTCGAGTTGTGCCTGTAAACTCTTGCAAGTTCAAATTAACTCTTGCACTTGGTAGAGACAAAATGAAGTGATGACAATGGCATGAAAACTCAAGTTTTGCTTCTTGCATGCCTCCTACATGGAAGGCTTAGGTAATCCTCCTTTATGGATAGTATATGTTGCCACCTACATGGAAGGTTTTACCTCCTATATAGAAGCCTATATTTTTCCATTTTCATACATCTTGTAGTTGTATCTTTGTATTTTAGAATTTAATAATTGAGTTTCATGCAATGTTTATGAAGTTTTCAATTTATTTTGGATTTGTTTTTAATTTCATCATGAGCTAAATTTCCATTTTCCTAGGGTGATGATGTAGCTTATTAATAACGGATTAAATCTTAACTTATTAATTATAGTTTTAATTTTTCATTCATGATTGAGTTTTGATTATTTTTCTTAATGCTTTCAATTGATTGGCCATCTTTTGAATGATTTTAATATGTATGTCGAGACTGGAAAGAGATGCATGTGTGTAGATCCTATAATTGAAACTATAATTTACATATGAAATAGGAATATATTCATATGGGTTGTGTAGTCTTAATAAGTTCCATAAGTCTTAATGCATGATTGGTTGCTTTAATTCATATAGGGATATATTGGATTAGCAATTAATTATGGAATTGTTTGACCTTGGAAGAGGCTAGTAATTAAATTAGGGAAACTCAGCTATCAATCATGTAGAATAAATTGGACTAGAATAGATTAGTGATTCAATCCGAAATTTGTTAAGTGTAATATAATCCCTAGGCCTTTTACTCATAGTTGTTTTCATATCAATTGCATTCATAGTTAATCATTTTTATTTTGTACTCTCAATCACCAACTAATCAATCGACTAAATAGAATTAAAATTATCCATTTTGGTACTTAGTGATCAATCCTCATGGGAATGATATTCTACTCATTTCTATATTACTTGTTTACGACAGTGTACAGTTACACTATTAATAAACTATTTACACTCGTAACATTAGGTTGAACTAGTATAAATCTTTATGTGCAAATTTTCTCATCTCTACTCTCTTTTCATTTATTTCCAAAACACCGTAACGTCCAAAACTTTTATTACATCACCCAATTCACCCCCTCTTGGGTGAAGCCTGCCTCTTTCACCATCAATCTTGATATGTGCCTCTAAATTACTGAAGATGTGCATGAGAGGGTTTCCGGCAACAATGAACAAAGGTTAACGTCACTAGCGACGGAGATGATGAAGGTGATGGGGGTGTTCAATAAGTGGAGATCAAGGAAGGTGAAGGAAGAAGGTGATGCATGGTTCAGTCTTGCGGCTATGCTCTGTTCTCAATGCTTGTTTGGGATCACATTCGGGACCCCAAAAATTTCTTATTCACGTAAATCGAAACAAAACTCATCTCTCATACTTACCTCATATACTGTAAATTACAATTGGAAAACTACTTTTAAAGGCTCCAATCGCTATTCCAAACAAGTACAACCATTTTTTATCTTTTCTTTTTCTGCTTCTAACTTAATTCCAGAGGGTAAAACGTAGTAGTTTTGCTTGTGGACTAAACTAGCATTTTTCAAATTCATGGGACTAAATTGTCATTTCTAAAATTCAAGCCCCAAACTGCTACTTTTTATTTTATTCCAATTTTTCAAGAACCTACAATAAAAAAATTAATCCAATATCAAATATTCTCATAAAAATCAATAAATAAGAGTAATTACAATTTTTTTGGCAATTTTTTCCTTTTTAGTCCTAAGTTAATATATTTACTCTTAATCTCAATTAATCACAAAGAAGGCATTTTAAACACAATTATTATGACAAAAATTCCAAATAAAATATGAAAATGTATAACAAAATAGGGATTTGTCACTTTTTTTTCATTTCTTATTTTTTGAGGTGACTATATGTCCAAAATCAACAACACACCACCAGCACCAAACACTGTCACCTTACTGTTGACCATGGCCACAATCGTCATGTCACTTCAAAAATATATTTTATAAAATGACTATCAAAACATATTTTGTTGCTTTTTAAAAAGAATTTTACATATCTGTTTTGAAAACAAAAGAAAAAAAACAAACCGGCCAATTATTTATGTAGCATGGATCATGTTTTTAGGAAATTAGGAAATAAAGGCAAGGAGAGGTTCCCACATTTAGTACCTGATAGTGCTTCAAATAGGATTACCTATAATAGGAGGATACCTATGCTTAGCAAAAAAAGATAATTAATAAATTTAATAAATAATCAAATCATTTCCATTTATAATTGCTTATTCAATTAAATATCAACCAATCTTAAATAAGGAAATCAAGAAATATTATGAAATGATCATTAATACCATGCATTTATTTATTAATGGATCTAATGAGCTCTTTGTGCTCAAAACTAGTTCCTATTTTCTACCCAAAAAATTTTTATGCACATTATTATTTGGGAAAATGACACCTAAGTCCCCAGCTACAGAAAAAATACCATAAAAGTCCCTTTGAAAAGTCAATGGTCAAAATAGTCCCTAGGGACTTTTCTGACATGAATTCCCAATGTTTATTTACACAAATACCCCCACTGAAATAACTACAAAAAAGGCACAGGAGGAGAGGAGGAAAGACGCGTTTTTGGGATTAAGGAGAAAGAGAGAAATAGACAGACGAACGATGATGCGCGCGCACGAATTGGAGGTACAACATTGAAGGAATACAACATAGTGTTAATGTCATTAGGAATACCTTCTTCTGCATCGTCCATCTACGAGTAGCGAGGTACAACAGCGAACTAATTTTTTTCTGTGTGAAAGTTGGTTGGATTGAGATTGAGGGGTTGGTCAAAGGTTGTAGCTTGGGTTAAAAAATGGAGTAAGTGGTTGGTGGTAGATAAGAAATGCTAAGAATTTGCTACACATATGATCTTGACCATTGAAGTTTGGGCTTCACCTTGGGTGGGTTGTGTTTATGTTAGAGTGCTCTATTTTTAAGGTAAGAAAACAGAGGAGCTGCTGTGTTTTAAGTGGGAATGGTGAATATAATTGTGGTTCTTTGCTGTGAAATCACAGATGAAACCAAAAAATTGTTGTAAATTTGTGCAGATGTAGTTGTTAATACAAAACCTCTATTGTGCTCTATTTTTGGGGAAGCAAACAGAGGTGTAAGTGTGGTTTGTGTTATTAGAAAATTTAATATAATGATAAAAAAAAGTTTTGTTAACATGTTGTAAATTTGTGCAGATGTAGTTATAAATATTGTTGTAGAGTTGTTAATACATACAGAACCTGTGCTCTGTTTTTGGGGGAGCAAACAGAGGTGTGAGTATGGTTTATGTTATTAGGAAATCTAATATGATAATAAAAAATGTGTTGTAAATTTGTGCAGATGTAGTTATAAATATTGCTATGGAAGTTGTTAATACATACAGAACCTTTGCTCTATTTTTGGGGAAGCAAACAGAGGTATGAGTGTGGTTTGTGTTATTAAAAAATGCTGGTATGATGATAAAAAAAAAAGTGTTATTAACGTGTTGTAAATTTATGCAGATGTAATTGTAAATATTGCTGTGGAAGTTGTTAATATGTACAGAACCTTTGCTCTATTTTTGGGAAAGCAAACAGAGGTATGAGTGTGGTTTGTATTATTAGAAAATACTGATATGATGATAAAAAAAGTGTTATTAACGTGTTGTAAATTTGTGTAGATGTAGTTGTAAATATTGCTGTGGAAGTTGTTAATACGAAGTTTGTGTTGTAGATTATCATGGAAGTAATGAAATCCAAATGAAGTTCAAAGTTACCCTTGATACATCAACTTTTGTGGATCTTGTAGATAATGAAAGGGTGCTAGAGGAAGTAGTTAAAATGACTAATAATGTTGTGAAAGAAGCATTAAACGTTGTAAACAACAACAAAAGTAACAACAATATAGTGTGTAACTTATTGATATGGCCCAAGTTATTTCCCTAGTGCAATGGCAGAAATTAGTTGTAAACATAACTTAATAAGTTGTAAACATAACTAAACATGTTGTAAACACTACACAGAGTAGTTAACTCTTCCCATCTTCACTGTTCAGCAGATTTACATGTGGCCATGTGCTTAGACGTTGTTAAAATGACTCATCCTATTGTAAACTAAGCATTAGTAGTTGTAAACAATGCCATCCATAGAGTTAAACTTACTATGGACCAAGATTTTTTCCTAGTGCAATGACAGAAATAAGTTGTAAAATTAACTTCAGAAGTTGAAAAAATAACTTAAGATGTTGTCAAAACTACATAAAGTAATGGACAATCCCATTTTTTTGTTAATCATAGTTTTATGTGGACACACGCTTATTCATTGTTAAAATGATTGATCATATTGTAAAATAAGCGTTTGTTATTGTAAACAACGCAACTTGATATGGTCATCATTTTAACCCCCTCATGGAAATTATATCCGAATTATGAAATTTAAGTGAAGAAGAGACCAATAAGACAAAAATCACATTTCTAATCACTCATCTCTAAGAAATGGGGTGTCCAAACAAAACGTTTAAAAACAGAATTCATCTAGTCTCACATTCACTTTCGAATACAATTACCTATACAGTTATATCACATAATAAATATCAAAGTGTGTAACCAAAATCCCGACAACCCCAAGTTACTTGCATATATACAATGGGTTTAAAGTTTCCCAAAATGAGGATTACATATCCAAAAATTTATATTTACAATCTATATATACAGTAATCCCAAAATCCAACTAGATAACCAACAGTCCCAAAATCTAAAATGTCCTTACTAGCCCTAACCACTCCTAATTGACCGCTTCTTTTGCGAGCCACTTGCCCTGTCTGAAAATGTTAGTCATTTGGAAAGAGTAAGATTCTAAGGAATCCCAGTAGTAACAAATCACTCATACAATATATAAACACAAAGCATGTAATGTCATTATATTTAGCAATAACACTATGAGTCATGGCTCGCGCCACAACCGACAGCACTCACGGCTGTATCACAATGCACTATGCCCGCTTTCGTGGTAATCACAATGACAGCTTTCACTGTAAACACTATGCCAGCTTTCACTGTAATCACTATGCTCGCTTTCGCGGTAATCACTATGCGGCAGCATCACAAGGCAGAAAGCTCCACAAAGCACAAAGTATCACAAGGCACAAAGCTCCATAAGGCACAAAGCTCCACAATGCATCTCAAAGCAACAGCAACACAATACATGATAGGCAAACATACAATACATTTATACAAAGTATAAGAAAGGAGTCACTACCTTTATTTTTCCTGACGTTCTTCGGCACAGCGGGCTCACGCGTCTGACAGATATCAAATCCTATACCAACTTAGGGACAATTGATTAATCTCTTTCCCAAATACTTATTTCCATAATACTTTAAGTTGGTTATCATTTAGGACTCTTTAGGTGACTATTAGAGGCCTAAACATATGCCTAAAGGGTTAGGAGAAACTACCCTGAAGACCCCTTTTTCGAAAGGCAAAACAATGATTTTAGGTTGGCTCACTCGAGTGAAGATGACCTCACTCAAGTGATGAAAGATTCATGCTCGAGTAAGAATGGCTCTCACTCGTGAGTGTTTGACAGTGAGTAGTTACTTCGGCCAAAAAGTGCTCACATCACTTGAGCATAAGGCTTTGCACTCGGGTGATGGCTCTAAATCCACTCGAGTCCCCGGAAGTGCAACACAAGAAGTGACAACCCGAGAGCACATGCAACATCAGAGGGACAAGCTCACTCGAGCACCACCCTTGGCACTTGGGTGAGGAGCCCACACTCGCGAGTGTCAGAACACACTCTTGAGCATCAACCAGCGAGTGACAACCCAAGAGCAACCCTAACCAAGAACTCACACCATCACTTGAGTGATCCCATGCTCACTCTAGTGATCACCAACATCACTTGCGATGAAGGAAGTGCACTCGAGCCCCCTTCATGAGAACCCAGGCAAAACATAAGGCAGCACTCGAGTGAGTTCCTCCCTCACTCGAGTGAGGCTATCAGATTACCATATTGTAGCAATTGACAAAAATTCCCAGATTGGTCAAAATCACACACAATGGTTCCCAAACTCCTCCCAAAGCCCATACACACTTAAAATAACATAGGGAACTCATTGGTAACCTCTAAAACACTTAGTTACCATTTTAAACACAATCTATACCCTTGGGTCTCTAATTCACACACAATGCTCAATTCCAATCAACACACCTCCCAACTTCAAAACTACATCACATACTCAAAGAACTTCATAATGAACTAATCCTAACATCAATCACTATGAAATTCATACATTCCAAAATGACACAAAACCAGGGCAAATCTCCAGAATTTCCCAACTCATCCAAAAATCACAATAATATATCAAAAAGCATCAAATGCTTACATCTTCACTTTGTCAAATCCAGAATCTTGATTCTCCAACTTTTAATTTTGTCCAACACTCAAACCACCACCTTTCAAGATTCTGAAACCACCACAATGGAGCTCTCAATGAGGTACACAACATTAGAGAAGAGGTTTAGGGCATTAGAGATCAACTAGAACATCAAAATCTCACCTTTCTTCTTCCTTTTCTTCTTGGTCGCCGGAAATAATGGAGAAAGAAAGAGAGATGATGAAATGAAAAAGATGATGATGATGATGTGTGTTTTCCTTGCCCATACTCCCCCTCAACTGCATAGGAGAGAGAAGAGAGAGAAAAAGTGGACTTTTGTCTCTTGTGGCACATCCAATGGTCCACATTGTGCCACATCCAATGGTCCATACTATACCACATGTCAACATCTTCTTCCTTCCACCATGAGCTCACCTAGACGCAAAGCATAGGATTTCGACCCATGGTCAATAAATCTCAACCATTGATCTCTAATCACCAAATACACTTATATCAAATTTACATCACATTTCTCCAAAAGTGTTTAATTACACTAATTACAACCAATATCAGAGTCATTAGCCCTTAATCCCAAATTGGGCCATTACTATAGCTCAAGTGGTAATGGGGATGCATTGAGGCGCTACTTACCCCCAGGTAGTGGCTTCAATCCCCATGAAGGCGAAAAACCTCGCTAGGGGAGCGAGGTACTCTTGTGAGTCACTGGCCCAGCCACCCTTCGAGGTCGAACCTCCCCAATCTAGCAGCAGCCGGTGGAGCCTCCTAGGGCGTGACAATCATCATAATAATACAATTGTTAAAATGACTTTCAGTGTTGTGAAAACATGCATATCGAGTTGTAAACCAAAAAAAAGTGGTGTGGTCACCTTGGTGTGTAAAGACGTTGTTTCCTTGACTTGTTAAACAACTTGTAAAAATGACTAAATATGTTATAAACATACACATAACATGTTGTCAAAGTCCACACTTGGCAAACTTAAAAGTAAATCATTCCATAATTACATATGAAAATAACTTATTATGTTGCCAAAATAACTCATGATAATGTTAAACGTCTTATTACATGAGTACTACATGAGTGCATTTTCTGCAATAAGGCACTCCTACAAAATATCAATAGATGTACACAACAAATAGCCTGTACTACAAGATAACATCTCAAATGCTACATGTCTTTCTTCCTCTTCATTTATTGGTTGCCAGCGAGAATGGACAGCACACTTCTGTTTGCTACCCCAAAAACAGAGCATTCCCTCTGTTTGCTTTTCCAAAAACAGAGCAAAGGTTCTATTCGTATTAACAACTTCCACAGCAATATTTACAACTACATCTACACAAATTTACAATACGTTAACAAAACTTTTTTTATCATCATTTTCTAATAACACAAACCACACTCACACCTCTATTTACTTCCCTAAAAACAGAGGACAGGTTCTGTATATATTAACAACTTCCACAACAATATTTACAACTACATCTGCACAAATTTATAATATTTTAACAATACTTTTTTTATCATCATATCAGCATTTTCTAATAATACAAACCACACTCACACCTCTGTTTGCTTTGCCAAAAACAGAGCACAGGTTCTGTACATATTAAAAACTTCCACATCAATATTTACAATTACATCTGCACAAATTTATAACACGTTAACAACACTTTTTTATCATCATATTAGCATTTTCTAATAACACAAACCACACTCACACCTCTGTTTGCTTCCCCAAAAACATAGCACAGCAAAGGTTCTGTATTAACAACTACAACTGTCATATTAACAACTACATCTGCACAAATTTACAACAATTTTCTGGTTTCATTTATGCGATTTCACAAGAAAGAACCACAATTATATTCACCATTCCCATTTAAAATACAACAGCTCCTCTGTTTTATTACCCTAAAAACATAGCACTCTAACATAAACACAACCCACCCAAGGTGAAACCCAAACTTCAATGGTCAAGATCATATGTGTAGCAAATTCTTAGCATTTCTTGTCTACCACCTACCATTTACTCCATTTTTGAGTATAAGCTACAACCTTTGACCAACCCCTCAATCTCAATCCAATCAACTTTCACACAAAAAAAAAAAAATCAGTTTGCTGCTATACCTCACTACCCGTAGTGGACAATGCAGAAGAAGATATTCCCAACGACATTAACACCATGTTGTATCCCTTCAATGTTGCACCTCCAACACGTGCGCATCATCGTTCGTCTGCCCATTTCTCTCTTTCCTTAATCCCAAAAACACGTCTTCCCTCCTCTCCTCTCCTCTCCTCTCCTCTAGTGCCTTTTTTGTAGTTATTTCAGTGGGGGTATTTGTGTAAATGAACATTGAAAATTCATGTCAGAAAAGTCCCTAGAAACTTTTCTGACCATTGACTTTTTAAAGGAACTTTTGTAGTATTTTTTCTATAACTTGGGATCTAGGTGTCATTTTCCCTTATTATTTTATTGTTTCTGCTATATATTCTTTCTTCCTCATTATATATAATTCCATCAACCAACATAACGTTAGTTTAGCAACTCCACTACATCCTTCTAAGAGTTAGTCTAACAGTCCCATTGGATCCTTCTGGGTCTTGATTTCCTTATTACAAGTCCATTTTATATGATTTCACATACCAACAAATGATAATTAAGTTATTAAACATGCCTTAAACTATTAAAAATTTTCAAATTTACCTTTATTAAAGTTTTCTATCTCTCATCACAAATCATTTTCATCCCTCTCTTCTATTTCTCCCTTTCTAACTCGAAAATAAATAAGGATAAATTTAAAAATAAATAAGGATAAATTTAAAAAATAATCATTAACAATTTTAAGTGTCTATTTAGATTAGTGATAGAAGCTGTTTTTCTAACATAATTTATTATATATGAAATAAGTATGTGAGAAAAATTTTATCTCAATTTATATAAACATATTCTTACAACGTAAACTCAAAGCCCTAAATAAACTTATACTTGCTTAGTTAGCCGCGTGATTTGAACCCTATAGTTAGTTAATGGACTTGCAGTCACATGCTCACAGTCTCGAAATCCGAATAAAATAAATACCGAATTGTGATTCTTGATAATCCTTGCCGGTCATTGACCATTTCTTAGACGATGAACGGGATCCTCTCTTCCTGCCTCTCAATCCCACTGAAACCCCCTTCTGCATTTCGCGCCAAAACCAACATCAGAAAATTCTCTGCAATCACCTGCTCTCGTCTTGAGGATTCTCAGCAGCAACAGTTAAATCTCTCTGTACTTCGCTTCACTTTGGGTGAGGAAGCTTCTGACACTTTTTCTGCTCCTGTGGTCGCGTTTTCATCAATTTCGTTCCCATTTTTCTATCGCGTTTGTTACAGGGATAGCTGGATTGGATGAATCGTTCTTGCCAAGATGGATTGGATATGGGTTGGGTTCGCTTCTACTCTTAAATCACTTTGTTGATTCTGGTTCAAGCACTATCACTCCGTCTCAGCTTGTAAGCAAAACCTCTGCATCTAGATTCTTTTAATTTTATTCCTGTTATGGGTTTCAGTTGGTCGTTTATTTTTTTGATTTGTAGACTACAGAAATTTTGGGGCTCTCCCTGGCTTCTGTTTCTATTGCGTTGCCTTACTTTGGAAAATTTCTCAAGGTAACTTTTCTATTGCGTGACCAATACACTCTATGTTTATTCACCTTTAAATAATTGATGATGGCATAAATGCTGGTGATGTTTAACTTGAAATTTTGTATCTTATAATTTTCTTCTTACAATGAAAAGTTTGGCTTGTCTTCTTCAATACTATGAAAAGGAAGACTTCTAAACTAAAATTTTACCGAAGTTTTGAATACTTGAAATTAAGTTAATGTTTTTGGCTTTACGTTTGATAAGAAATTCCAGTTTTGACTGTTTCTGGAAATTTCAAAATTGTGGAATGAACTGCCTGTAATTTAGAGCCAAATCACTGATGTTTCTCTTGGGAGAAATATAGCGTAGAATCTCAGGTCATTAAGTGGATTTTGGACTGTGGGTGACACAAATAAGATTTAGAAAAAGAACAAAAGGAGAAGGTTTTAAGTAAAATTTTATCTTTGCAAGTCAGAAATTTTGAGAAGCTTTTGCTTCCTAGAGAATAATTTACTTCATGGGTAAGTGTGCCCATGAAAGAACCACAAATTTGTGTGCAGAAGTTGGACACTTTTGTAACATTTGTTTATCAAGTTCAATGGAAAATATACCACCTGCACGTATTTTAAGATTACTATCATACTGGCAGAATCCATTATGTTTTTTAAGGATGTGGATGTGAGCTTGAAACTGATTAGATGCACTCAAAAGTAAATTAAGAACTGGTGCATCAACAGGATTCTTCTTCAAGTTTCTTTTTTATAACTGTTAGTATTTTATGCAGAGCTAGTGCATGGTACTCATTATGTTCTATACTGTCAACCTCAAAATCATAAGGTTGAATAATGAATAACTAAGTATGCTTACCTTTTTCAATGCGATATTTTCAAATTTTCATGCTGTTTCAAATTTTAACTTTATATTGTATAAATTTTTCTTTGAAACCATAAATTTAAGATTTCCTTTACAATAATAGCATCATGCATGTAGAAATGGTTTAGTATATAATGTTATTTGGGTAAGCATGTAGAAATGGTTTAGCGCCAATATAATGTGTATAAAATATATATTGTTTTTTGAGGAATTAAGTTGTATCATTCTTTTTAATGTAAATTATATCTGGAGCTCAATTATAAATTAATCATGAACATCACTGATCGTCAAACTGGTCTCCAAATCTATTCAGGGTGCTCAGCCAGCTTATCAAAAAGCTCAACCCGATGGTGCAGAGCAAATATTTGTTATGTCCCCCAATCTAGCAGGTATTCAGAAGGAGGACCTGGCTTGGGCATCATACGTTCTGCTGCGTAATACAAATTCCATAGCTGCAGTATGTCTCATGCTTAATGATAATTAGTTTTAATAAACAGTTCAAAGGTTGACCTAGAAAGCAATGAAATGAAAAGAAAAATGATAGAAAGCTCATATGTACAGTAGATTTTGCAATTTAATGGTAAGTTCATTTTCAAAAGGAAAAGTTGTCAATTGATCCATGTTTGCTAAGAATTTAATTTTAATGTGTACAGTTAATTTCAATTCGAGGAGATATATGTGCACGGGGCTACTGGAACATACCAGCAGAAAACTCTTCAAAAGAAAGTCTTCTTGGATGGTTTCAGGAAAAAGCAGAAAAAGTTGGACTCTTCAATTTGAAGGACACACTTTATTTTTCCCAAGAAGCAGGTATGGCCATTTTCTTAATTTTGGTTAATTACTAAGGGGAAGTTGAACTATGATGGATGTTTCATGTGCTCATGTTAATCACTAACTCTGTATGTTGTGTTAAATTTTGTAATTGTGTGCAGTGACAGAATGTCCCTAGAAAATTTTGAGTTTCGTTATGTGGTTGATGCTTTCCTCTTACCTTCTACTGGATCGATGATAGAACTGTGGCTGGAACCCTAGCTTTTATGGTATCTTAAGTTTCTTTGGGAATTGTGTGGTTAAAAATTTGACTGGCATTGTTGACATTAAGATCATGAAGGATCCTATTCAATTCTTGCTCATTAAACAGAAAATGATAGTTGAGCATATTATTGAGTTTATAATGATGCAGTGTGATAACTCTCGATTATTAGATAGTAAGAACACTCTCTTCTAACATCTCTCTCAATAAGAATCTCACTGATCAAGAGTAAGAAGCCCAGGAGAATCTCCAAATATAAGAAATATTGTTTATTCACTCATATCTTAGTGTTGAAAATAACTAAGATATTTACAGGAAAAAGTATTACAATTGAAATAACAGACTCTGCATAAGAATTAGGGAATTCAAATGTAAAACTGACTCTTACGGCTCACAAGAGGTTTGTGATCCCGTTTATTTGCTAACAAACTTTCAAATTCAAAATTCAAATAATTCAATAAAAATTAGTATTAACTAATTTTTACTCCTTTGATAAGTCAAGCGGTATCTATCATCACTCCCCCCTTTGAAAGCCACCTTGTCCTCAAGGTGGAAGTCTGGATATTGTTGCTGTGGGAGGTTATAGTCTTCCCGGCTTGCCTCTTCGTGTGGTTGAGCTTTCCATTAGATAAGAAGCTCTAAACAAGGTCCCTTACAATGATGAGCTAACACTTCCTCAAGTTCTAGCAGAAATTCAAAATCTGTTGTAATGGGCAATTCAACCAAAGGATAGGAAGGTGTCACCCCATGTGCCAGTCTCAATTGGAAAACATGGAATACGGGATGGATTCTTGCAGTAGGAGGTAATTCCAGTTCATAAGCAACAGAAACACCTTCCAATTAACAATGTAAGGACCAAAGAACCGGGAGGAAAGTTTGTTGTACTTTCGCCTTGCAAGTGAGTGTTGGCGGAATGCTTGGATACATAAGAAGACTGCATCCCCTATATCATAGGTAATTTCCCAGCAATGCTGGTTGGCATAAGCCTTCATTCGATCCTAAGTCTTCTTAAGATTATCCTTTAAAAGTCGGAGCATGTCATCTCTTGTTTCTAATTCTTCCGCAAGTGCTGCAATGTGTGTCTCACCCTTGACAAATGGATGAAGGAGGGGAGGGTCTCTTCCATACACAACCTTGAAAGGAGTGGTATTGGTTGATGTATGAAAACTAGTATTAAAAGAATATTTTGCCCAACATAAAAATTTACTCCAAGTACGTGGTTGTTCATGAGCAAAACACCTTAAATAAGCCTCCAAAGAACGATTAGCAAATTCTATTTGGCCGTCCGTTTGTGGATGATACGAAGTGCTCATCATCAAACGAGTTTGGCTTAGCTTAAACAGTTCTTGCCAAAATGCACTTAAGAAAAGAGGGTCCCTGTCTGAAATAATTGATCTAGGCATACCATGCAACCTTACAATTTCCTCACAAAAACGCGTAGCTACTGATTTAGCAGTGTATGGGTGACATAATAGAATAAAATGACAATACTTGCTTAATCGGTCCACTACAACCAAGATGGTGTCATAGTTTCCTGATTTTGGTAACTCAACAATAAAGTCAAGTGAAATGTCTTCCCATATTTGTTTAGGAGCAGGTATGGGTTGCAATAAACCAGCAGGGGATAAAGTCTCATACTTATTCTGTTGACAAATATGGCATTGTTGAATAAAAATTTTCACATCAGATTTCATGTGGGGCCAAAAAAAAGTACCCGAGAGGCGTTTCAATGTTTTCAAATACCTGCCATGTCCTCCAGAAGGTGTCAAATGGGACTCCTCAATAAATTTGGCTCGTAAGGAAGAGCATTTAGGTATAACCAAGTGCCCTTGGTAATATAGTTTCTGATTTGCAAATAAGTACCCTGGTTTAGAATCAGGATTTGCAGTGATGTCGGCTATGATAGGCGCTGTAAGCTTATCATGCAGTAGTGCTTCCTCAAATCCCAGAAAATCCAGCTGTAGTTGCATAACCAAATGAAAAAAATCTGCATGTTGAGGCCTTCTAGACAGGGCATCAGCTCCCAAATTGTCCTGACCTGCTTTGTATATAATGCTGAAGTCAAATGGCAGAAGTTTGAATACCAAACATTGCTGATTATTTGTGAGAACTCGCTGGTCAAAGAGGTGTTTGAGGCTGTGGTGGTTGGTTCTCACTAGAAAATGTCGTCCTAAGAGATAGTGACGCCATTTTTGGAGTGCTAACTCTATTGCTAACAATTCCCGGTCGTATGTAGATTTGTATCTGCTGGAAAACGAGAATCCCTTGCTGTAGAAAGCCACAGGATGTTCCTGCTGCAGTAAAATAGCTCCAATACCCTCCATAGAAGCATCACACTCAACAATAAATTCAGAATTGAAATCTGGTAGCTTGAAAACAGGTGCAGAAATTAATGCTATCTTAAGTCTCTCAAATGCCTTTTGAGCAACTGAAGACCACTTAAAAGCATTCTTCTTTGTAAGTTCAATTAGAGGCCTAGCAATCATACCGTAATTTTTCACAAAACGCCGATAATATCCGATGAGTCCCAAGAAACCACGTAGCTCAGTGACATTAGAAGGTACTGGCTAGTCTCTCATGGCCTCAATCTTCTCAAAATCAGTTTCTACTCCTTGGGCTGAAATCTTGTGGCCAAGGAAAGACAATTGAGATCTCCCAAATTCACATTTCTTAAAGTTAGCAAAATAGGAATGTTGCTGCAATATCATGCATAAGTGGAATTCATGCTGAGGTGACGGGCTATACACCAAGATATCATCAAAGAAGACTAGCACAAATTTCCTTAAGTATGGCCTAAAGAGATCGTTCATGGTGGATTGGAATGTGGCTGGAGCATTAGTAAGGCCAAATGGCATTACAATATATTCATAATGACCACTATGAGTCCGAAACGCTATTTTGGGGATGTCTTTAGTTACTACTCAAATCTGGTGATACCCAGAATGGAGGTCAATTTTTGAAAAATAAGCAGCACCATGCAACTCATCCATGAGTGCATCAATGTTGGGAATGGGGTATTTGTCGGGTATTGCAATTTTGTTGAGAGCCCAGTAATCCACACACATTCACCAAGAGTCACCTTTCTTCTTCACCAGTAAAACAGGGCTAGCAAATGGGCTTGAGCTAGGCCGAATGAACCCCTTTTTGAGGAGTTCTTCTACCTGTCACTCAATTTCATTTTTTTGGAAGTATGGGTATCTGTAAGGTATTATGTTAGGAGGGGTGGCATTTGGCAGTAAGGTTATGGCATGGTTATGTTCTCAGGTAGGTGGTAAGGTTATCGGTTCATCAAAAATTGAGAAGAATTCGGTAAGAAGGTTGTCCAATACCAATGGCCTAGTATGACTAGAACCCAATTTTAAATCAAAAAACATCATAGATTTCAATTCTGCACCATGTTCAAGTCGTGGTATTCCTTGGAGTTTATAATGCTTACCTTCAACCTAGAATATGAGGAACATCTCGTTCCAGTTTGCTTGAATGGTGTTGAGTGAGGCGAGCCACTTGATGCCGAGGACTAAGTCAGTACTAGCTAAGGAGAAAGGATAAAAATCCTGCTTAATAGTCCGGCTAGGTAATCGAACTTCAATGTCTCTACAAATCTGGTTGCACCTAATTAATGTGCCATCCCCAATTTGAACTCCAAAGGTAGGCACCAATCATGTAAGCAAGCCAATATCTCTAACCAAAGCGTCGGAGATAAAATTATGGGTTGAACCACTGTCAACCAACAATAACACTTCCTGAGAGCTAATTGTGCCACTCAATTTCATAGTGGCCGATGAAGGTTGACCAAGAATGGCATTAAAGGATACCTCAGTCTTGTCTGGCACGTTTGGTTCAGTTTCAGTGACAGACCCGAGCTGTTCTGTAATTGGATCGCCATTATCATCGATCTCGAGCAGTGAAAACATCCCTGAGCAATGATGTCCGGGTCTAAACGGATCACTACAACGATAACAGAGGATTTTGTCCCATCGATGTTGACGTTCAGAATCGACCATAAAGCTTCTGGCCGAGATCGAACTATTGGCTGATGATGCGATGGAGGGCGGACTTGGTGAGATCAAATGCTTGGGTTGAGCTAGGTTGGGTATCTCGTGTAGGGGTGTTGGGGCTGTAGGTTAAGGCAGGTCGAATAGGGGTGTGATTTGGATAGGGAGAATATGAGTTGGTATATATGGGGCTAGGTCGGTTTTGGGCTTGTGTGTAGTTGGGTTTAGGTACATGCATTGGTGTTAATTTTCCCTCATATTCTAGGGCTAGACTGGTAGCTCTAAACACAGTTCGGGGCTTATGGATGCGGACATCTGCCTTTAATTCTTCCTTCAACCCATTCAAGAACACTCCTAGTAAGCAATGATCCGGCCAATTGGTAACTCGCACCACATGTCTCGCCCATTCTTGTCAATATTCGTGCACAGTACTGGTTTGTTTAATACTGTAGAGATGCTCATCTGGGTTCTGGTATTCAGGAGGCCTGTAATGTTCCTGAATTATTTTTACAAAATCATCCCAATAAAGCATTGATCATTGTGAGCTTGGCCAGGAAAATAAATCCAAGGCGTCACCTTCCAAATACATAGATGCCACATCAACTTTGTCATCTTCATGAATTTCGTAAAACCGAAAATGTTTTTTTGTTTTCAGGATCCACCCTCAAGGGTCTCCTACTTTAAACTTTGGAAAATCAATTTTTGTATAAGGTTGAAGTCGGTTATACTCATAATCCTCTTTTGTTTCCTTCGCCCCAATTTGTGTTTTGTGGTTCCTTTGATTCTAATGAGCTGATTGTGCCTCCAAAGCTGTGACTTTTTCTTTTAATTCGTCAAGGGCTGACAGCTTTGCAACGATGGCAGCCAGTTGCTCGGCTGATAGAGGGTTACCTTCAGAGTCATTTGCGCTGGAAGTACATGTGTTTACCATTGTGATCAAAACGCGGCTCTGATACCAAATGATGACTCTCGAATATTAGATAGTAAGAACACTCTCTTCTAACCTCTCTCTCAATAAGAATCTCACTAATCAAGAGTAAGAAGACCAGGAGAATCTCCAGATATAAGAAATATTGTTTATTCACTCATATCTTAGTGTTGAGAATAACTAAGATATTTATAGGAAAAAGTATTACAATTGAAATAACAGACTCTGCCTAAGAATTAGGGAATTCAAATGTAAAATAGACTCTTAGGCAATGTTTGGTACAAGGCATTGATTTTGATGGATTGGGATTGGGATTGGTATTGGGATTGGAATAGGTATTAGGACTGGAGTGGAAGGTTTAAAATTACGTTTGGTATGCGGTAATATTTAGATGAAATACTTAAATATATTTTATTTTATAATCCTTCATAAATTATGAAAAGACTAAAATATCATTATTATTAAAATTGCTAGTGGGCATTTTTGTCTCAAAAATATTATAAATGGGGATATTTTTGTCTTTAACATTTGCAATCCCGGGATTGAAAACGCAATACTAGGGGGTAGGAGGTTTTACAGCAATCCCACTTTCATGGTACTCCTAATCCCAGGTTATCTTTAGTCCCTCATATCAAACAATACAACTTAGCTCAATCCCTGACCCAATTTCAATCCCAATCCGTACCCCCAATACTGCGTAACAAACAAGGCCTTACAGCTCACAAGAGGTTTGTGATCCCGTTTATTTGCTAACAAACTTCCAAATTCAAAGTTCAAACTTAAAACAAACTTTCAAATTCAAAATTCAAATAGTTCAAGAATTAAATAATTCAATAATTTTTACGCCTTTGATAAGTCAAGCGGTATCTATCACAGTGCCTTAAGATGCTTGTCTGTACGTGTCAGTAGTTGGGTAGAGGATGTATGACCCATGAATCCTATGGTTAGGTTCCATTGGGTGCTCAAGGCTTTTTATCCTTGTACCTTCAAATTTCATTTCATGTTTACTGACCAAACTAAAAGTACTAGAAAGAACCTGGAAATTTATTTTAGAATGATTTAGGACTTGTGCTGGAAATTGCAGATTTTTTAGGATTTTTATCGTGATTTATGTGCATTATCTGTGGTTTCAACTTGTAATGGGTTGTTTGGCCAAAAAAAAAACTTGTAATGGGTTATAGTTGAGTACTAATATCGGCTGACATTTATATCATCAATTGACGTCTTATTCTATTTTTTGGGTGAAAATTGATATCTTATTCTATCAAATCTACTCCATACTTGTACGAATTACCGTTCATTTTAAGGTTTTGTTCTTATAAACTGAGAGTCTGATAGATCTATCAGATTCTGAATTTCGGGAACTTCTACCAAACGGGGCTTGCTCTCTCCTGGTGCAACCATTGTTGCAAGTTCCAAGCCAGACTGCCAATGGACCACAAAACCCTGAAGGATTTATTCTTCTGGCCTCAACTATGACATATGCATTTAGCATGAAAGACAGAACCTGGATTGCAGCTGTGGCCAACAAGTTTTGAGGCATGAGTAAACTTACCAATTTGTGTATAAGTTACATCTCGCATGTGATGATTCAAGCGAGAAATAACCCTTTTCTTCGAAATAACTGTATATATGTATTCCCGGCAGTGTAGAAATGGGTATTGTCCCCCCCCCCCCCCCCCCCGGGTTTGAATGTTTAAAGTTGAAAGAAGTATCATGTAATCTGACAATCTTGCTAGCATTCAATGAGAAAAATGCTGAACATTTAGAAGTTTTGTGAAAGATTTTTCATGTGATACTATTTATTTGTTGTTGATAAGAAATAAAGGAAGTGCTTTTTTTCCGTCAAATTTGTTTAATACGCATAGTCTCCATTTTTTCCTTAATTGATATCCATGGTGGAGAAGTTCCAGGACTTGCACGTGTCTGTAAGTTAGAACTCCCCTCATCCCCCGTGTCTCTGATGTTGCTGGTGAATAAGTGAATATCATGATCTAATTTTTGTATATATAGAAATTAGAAACCCACATAATAAAGATTTACAGTGATAAAATTTTATGATGCCATGAAGAGTCTAATCATCTGGTTCCCTCAATGAGGCAACGCAAGTTATTTGGATATTGAAATTTGGACAAAACTGAGCAAGAAATATATATTTAATGACTAATATGGTGTTATGGAGATATCCACTAGTACCATCCACAAACTATATTTGCAGAGACAATATTCTCCCCTTCTACAGAACCGTGAAGATATTTCACCTTGAAGGTTTACTGAAAAGTAAATTGTCTGCTTAGTTAATATAATCTTTGATTCTTTAAGTTTTCCCTCGTTTTGGTTTTAATTTAAGTTTCAAACCATGGGTTTTAGTCTCTCAAGGGCACAATGGTCTAAGTTTTTATTAAATTACAAGGAACAGTGTTTTAAAGAAATAAACATTGAGGGACCAAAACCAATGGTTTGAAAATTGAGGAACTAAAACCAAAATGAGTGCAAATTTAAAAAACTAAATATTGTATTAACCCTATTATAATATGCTACATTTCATGAATAGATTTTCTCATTTCATCTCTTCTCCAATGGAAGAGAAATATATATATATATATATATATATTGTGAAGCAGTTGATACTTGGGCAGATGATCAATTAAATAGTGCAAGTATACACTGTCGTAATCAAGTAATATAGAAATAAGTAGAGTATCGTTCCCACGGGGATTTTTCACTAAGTACCAAAATGAGCAATTTTAACTCTATTTAGTTGATTGATTAGTTGGTGATTGCGAGTACAAAATAAAAGAAAGACAATTAAATATGAATGCAGATGATATGAAAGCAAATATAAGAAAAAGTCCTAGGAATTAGATTTCACTTAACAAATTTCGAATTGAATCACTTATCTATTCTAGCCCAATTTATTCCACATGATTGATAGTCGAGTTTCCCTAATTTAATTACTAGCCTCTTCCAAGGTCAAGCAATTCTATAATCAATTGCTAATCCAATATATTCCTATATGAATTTAAGCAATTAATTATGTATTAAGATTTATGGAACTCAGTAAGACTACACAACTCATGAATATATTCCTATTTCATATGCAAGTTATGGTTTTAATTATAGGGTCTACATACATATATCTCCTTCCGATCTCAACATGCATATTGAAATCATTCAAAAGATGGCCAGTCAATCAAAAGCATTAAGAATAATAATTAAAACCCAATCATTAAGGAGAAATTCAAACTAGATTTAATAAGTTAAGATTCAATCCGTCATTAGTAAGTTACGTCATCACCATAGGAAAATGAAAGTTTAGCACATGATGAAATTAAAAATAAAACCAAAATAAATTGACATTATATAAAGCTAGAATGAAATTCTCAGAAATACTGCATAAACTTGAATATTAAATTCTCAAACATAAATATACAACCAAAAGATGCATGAAAAATGAAGAAATCTAGCCGTCCATTTAGGAGGTAAAACCTTCCATATAGGCGGCATGCAAAATGTAATATAATCATAAGCCTTCTAAGATGGAGGCATGCAATAAGTAATACAATCCTAAGCCTTCCAAGATGGAGGCATGCAATGTATGAAATTAAATCTAAAAAACAACACAAAGAACTCAGATATGTTAGATAAAGATCTCTCCCGGTCAGAGAAGGACTTCTCCTTGTTGGAGAAGGAAACTTCTGCTTCTCTTCCTCTCCTCCCCATTTGAGCTTGGCATTGATCTCTATTTATAGGGGGAAAAATCGTGTGCTACAATACTGCTACAGTGATCTGACGGCTGCTACAGTGACTGTCGGCAAACAGCTGCAGTGTCCGGCGGCTGCTATGGTGACTATCGGCAAACAGCTACAGTGTCCACACGGCTCTACAGTGCTTCCGTCGCTACAATGACTTCAATCCGCTATAGTGTAACTTCCGTCCGCTACGGTCTAACCATCGGCTACAATGATCCTATTGCTACAGTACTTTCATTTTTTTTAATTTTTTTAAAATGTTATTTATTCCAAAAACATTATTTATTTATCAATCACACCCAAATTTATTATATTAAACGCAAATATCGTCCATAAAATCATTATATAAGGGAAAATAAATATACAAATATTTTACTTATTAGCAATTTATCATCGTAGAAGTCTACAAGAGTGGCCAAAGAATTAATAACTAAGAAGTTTTTGCAATTTTTTTAAGGTAAGCTCAATTTCATCCCTTTACCTCATCAGTTCAATATTTAAAATAAATTTAATGATTTAATATGACGGTTAATACTGTTAAATTTCCCCAAATAATATACATAAAAATGAAGAGTATTTATGTATATATTTGTAATTGAAGCTGAAAGTTCATTGAACTATGGGGAACGGCTTTCTTATGAGTCTGGTATATGCCTGCGTCTGTAGCGGTTCTATTCTTTGCATTTCGTCCTATGATTTGTTTGATTCAAAACTTTCAGCAAAAGCACAAAACAAAGATGTTTGTTGCTTTTATGAGATGATGATAAGCCATAAGCAATATTGATCTTGTAATTAAATGATAACCTATGCTAGAAAGTAAATTTTAAATTTTTGAGTTTGGCCAAATGTTCTCAAATGCGGCTCTGCATATATGACTTTTCATATAACATCCTAACTTCTAAAGAGAGGGTATTGGAAGAGAACACATTTATGGATGTCAAGCTTTGGTCTTTTAAAGAAAAAACAATTCATTTAGAGTAAAACAGGAGAATCTCAGTTTCGGTTTGCCATGTACTTTCTCTGTTGGTTCATCCCTTGCATTAATCTCTAAAAAGAATGCTTGGGTCATCTCTGAATCCTCTTTGGATATATGAAATAATCTCTGAAAATTTGGCTGAATCCTCTGCAATAATCTCTTTCTTTCAATTTCCAGGCTGATGTGGACGTCCATTAAGTTTTAAACTGAAGAGTTTCCGAAAGATCTGAGTACTTCTACAGAAACTTCTCCAAGCCATATACCAAATTCTGCAAGTAATCCAATAATGAAATGCTTGAAGCTGAACGTTGAATCAAACCAAAAGCTACAAAATTTACATTATATTACCTTGAGGCGAACAACCCTTCTAATTGCTAGTAGCAGGCCTGGCATGAGACTCTGCACATTTGTGATATCATGTTTGAGAGTGTAGATCTGCAGCCAGCAAATCTGCTTATCAGAAGACGCACTTCTCGGAAGTAGAATCAAATTAATTCATATTTATTTACCTCTCCTGGACCTGAGAAGTGAACTGTTGTGCTGGATGGAAGCCCTGGAAGCACCATGCTGTGCACTCGAATTCCATCTTCTCCCAGAACTTGACCCCTTGCCTGGTGGGACAAATGTTTTATGAACATGTTTTCTTTTTCTCTTTATATTATTGAGGTTAATTTATGTTTACCAGGACTTCTGTTGAAAGATCTTCTCTGTTGTAGATTTGACCAAGGTTAGAGAGATTGTTGGCAATTTGGATTGCATTTTCTGATGGAAGATCCTGTTCATGAAGGACATGTTCATATGTCCAATACACTCTTTCTTGATAGATTTTTAGGTCAAGAATGAAAACCTTACATTTGCAGTAGCCTTTGATTCCACGATTTCCACATTGTTGTAATGAAAGGAAGCTGAAATGGCAGCTTGTTGAAGTAATATTGATCCTATCGATAGGGTTGGTGCAACCAAGACACCCTAGAATTGAACACAAACCAGTGGCCACCAAAACAAGCACATGACTTAGGAGCAATGTTTAGTCCAAATCTGGAGCTATCATTATGGAAAATAATTACAAACACGTAATGTTGACCCCAAAACAAAGGAAAGTATACACTGTGTTGTTATATCATTATAATATAATATCTCACCCTGTGCTCACCATGCTGGCCTTCTCACAGAACGCAGATAATGCAGCCACTGTATCTACTTTAAGTCTAGGCACGTGCACCACACTTCTCATTCCAAATGCCGTTGCCTATTTTGAAGAATGAACCAAAATTTATCACCTAAGTAGTAGGTAATGCTAGAATCAAATTTAATAGTGTTATAATTTTTAAATATTTTAATGATTTTTTTGTTATTAATAAAAATCAATGATAAACACGTTAGAAATTGCATATAAAATTTGTGCAAGTTTGTGTTTTTGGATGTATTAGAGCTATGATTACTAGATCATTTATACAAGTAAATTAAGCAATATAATGAACGGTGGTAGCTATAAATACCAAACCTGCTTTACGTTGTCATAGACTGAGGAGGGATCGGTGAAATCGACGACTACTGCATTATCTTTGGACTGTCAAAAAAAAAAAAAAAAAGCCATTCAGTGCCCAAAATGTTTGTCAGTAGAAAAGTTTCTTAATGAATATTTGATTCACTTCACCTGAGATATTGATCCTAAAACCATAGTGAGGTCATTTAGTATTGGAATCTCTAGAGGCTCTTCCATGTCACTCACCTACACAGCACAATGAATTCATGATATGTTTAGAAATTGATTCTTTTTTTTTTTTTTTTTCTGGTTTAATTTATGTCTGTTTATATTCTGTTAGATTTAATAGACCAAAGGTAGACTGAAAAGCAAAGACCTTTCCGATGTCTTCTCCAACATGGTAATTATCCACTGCTCCAGCCACTTCCATTCCTCTGGCTTTGGTCACTGCCACTACAGCTGCTCTTCCTATCTCCTTTGCAGCTCCATTTATCACAACCTTTTCCACATTTCACCACAGAAAAAAAAAACGCTCATGAGCTCATACATTTCATTATGCTTTTTGGTCAACTGGAGCCACTCTGTTCATAACTTGTAGAGAGCATAATTTTCTTTTGATTTTATATAATTGATGATATATTGATTCGATGAAGTACTGGTGTGAGAGTGTATTTTTGTAAAGCCGGTACCTTTATGTTGCTTTGTGTGAGTTGTGCTGAGCAGGATTTGCAATGGTTGCTTCTGGTTTTGACGGTTGGAGAAATGAAGAAGCTTAAGGCTGCCATGGCTTCTGCTTCAGTCCAGCCACGAACGATATAAGCCTTTAATTTTCGTGACCATTTATCTTTCTGTACTCAGTGATAAGGGGTTAAGGTGTGGGCCTTTTTGGGTTAAGAATATTTTTTATGGGCTTGTAAGTAATGAAATGGCCATTCGTTTGCAGGATGAGTGGCCCATTATGTGTGACCCAATGGATACTCACATATATGCACTCAATATATATATACACAGATACTCACATGCCGGAATCACCAAAAAAAAAAATACATTGTTTGATTTCTTGCAGCAAAACAAAATACGGTCAAAAGCGGAGCATGCTGACCACTTTGATGAATCGGCCTTGTCTCCTCTTTTTTCGCCCTTTAATTTGATCTAGGTGCAGTCAAATTTGTGGGACTGGATTTCTTTTACGTGTGTGTATTGGTATCTCGCTGAGTCGAATCCAAGTATTGTCAAATCCAGTTAAGAGTAACTCTTTTAAAATCTTTTTTCTTTGGCATTTACACAGTTTTGAATTCAAAACGTCATATGTAAGCGGTTATACTCCCTTCCACTTGGACTCATGCCCATTGGTAGGAACTGGATTTCTTTTCATTGTGTTTCTCTAATGATGTTTTGAATATTCAGATTAATTTTAAATGGTACATATTGGTTTGTGATTTTAAAAACTAATAAATTCAAACCGTTAATTTGGATCCAACGGTTCATGAAATGCTGTGGCCTCACACGAAATAGAGAGAAGCCACTTTCAAATTTGAGCTATTTAAAGTTATCATTGTCTAAGAATATTATTATATTGTCAAAATGTAATAAATAAATAAATATGAGCAACTAAAATTTAATTTTACCTATCCAAAACTAAAAGGGGAAACAAATTTATTTAAAAAAAGTGTAAAGAAATCCAAGTAGATATACTATAATGGCTTGCGGTGTGGATTTTAGAATGGACATGGAGGGTGGTAGTTTCCTTACTATCGGAAGGGGTCCGCATTTATGGCTCATCAGTGTGATGAGAAAGCAATTTCTCATCATCAAAACGGTGTAGTTTTGATGAAGGGGGAGATCTAAGCCGTTGATATAAAAATAATCAGGGCCGTCTATGACATATCTAATATCTTAAAATATTTTTTAAGTCTCTATTCTCATCCTAAAATAATTTTTACTATTTTTAACCCCTTAAAATATTTTTTCAGTTGTACCCAGTGTGTTAGCAGACTGAGTGCAATTTTACCCTTAATATATTTTTTCAGCTCAAAAAATTACATGAAACTATTAGATGCTACTAAAAAATATTTTAGAGTATGTGGAAATCAATAAATTAGTATCCTAAGTTTTGGGTGCTCGTTACTACTAAGAAAAATACATTAACGGTAAAATTGTAGTCAATATCCTAAAACACTAGGCATAACTGAAAAAGTATTTTAAAAGGTTAAAAGAACCAAAAAAATATTTTAAAGTAATTTTTGGAGCTGAAAAAATACATTAAAGGTAAAATTGCAGTCAGTCTGCTAATACACTGGGTAGAACTGAAAAAATATTTTAAGGGGTTAAAAATAGTAAAAATTATTTTAGGATGAGAATAGAGACTTAAAAAATATTTTAAGATATTAGATATGTCATAGACGACCCTGATTATTTTTATATCAACGGCTTAGATCTCCCCCTTCATCAAAACTACACCGTTTTGATGATGAGAAATTGCTTTCTCATCACACTGATGAGCCATAAATGCGGACAAGGAAGAAAAAGAAGTGTAAATAAATACAAGTGGGCGTGTGATTATAATTGACTCCGATGAGAATAGATGAGAATAGGGGGGAAAATAACAGGTTGTGGTAAGTTATACGTGGGAGCTCTTGGCTTCAAACTTTAATAACGGGACAAAAAATATTATTCTTTCTGATCTTAATTATAAAATAAAGTTGATTTTTTTTAGAAAAATTAAGTAATCTAATTAAATTACTTTAGAGTGTTTATATTTTTATTTTTTTCTTCAAACTAATTAGTTTGACTTATAAACTAATATATAATCTAAGGATACATAACATATGATATATATGATTAAGTACCTTATTTAGTTTCCTTAATCTCTCCAAAAAAAAATCAACTTTATCTTATATTTAGGACCGGAGGTAATACTATCATATTTTGTGTAATTTTTATAATTTATTTTAAGAAAAATAGGTGAAAAGTCTCAATTTAAAAATTTTATTGGCAAGGAGAATCTCATATGTTTTTATACATAAAAAGTATCACTTCTTTGCAGGATTAAATACATGGAAAATACAAATACTTGAATTATTAAATTCATACCAATAAAATTTCTAAATACGAACTTTTCACCAATTGTTTATTTATTATATTATTTAATCATAATTTTCAACTTTTAATGCTCCAATCTTTTGACAGATATAAATTTGTAAATTACGAGTAGACAAATAAATACGAAGGCTGGAATTGGTACAGAGAGGGGGGGAGAATTTATGAATTTTTCGAATTGTCCGCCAATACTTAAATCTGATTATAATATTAAGTGTCAGATAATTTTATAAAAACATGAATATTTTTAGGGAAAAAAGATAGAGAAAAAGGATTTGGTTAGGGTATAAGAAAAAGGATGTCAAAATCAAATTGGTCAATTTTGGAAATTAGAAGGAAGTATCGAATTCATGTATGATTTGACTTGTGAGGGATCGTTGTTGCCAATTTTGCTTGCCAACCATGGCGGTGCAATTCAAATACACATTGGCCTTTCAATTCTTTCTGTGTAGTTTTCTATCCTGTTCGTATTGTCTGGCTTGCTTGCTTCTTGTTCATTTATTATAACTCTCAAGATAAATAATATGTTATTGCGATTTAACTTTACATAGGATTTCAGTGTGACCTTTTAATTTTATTTTGCAAAGTGACATTTTCGCCTTTAACCTTAATACAGTTAGTTTTATTTAAAAAAAATGCTACTACTCCTCATCCTTAATATATAATATCTACTTAACTAATTTTACAAACTAAAAAAATTAGCTAAATTCATTATTTGTTAAAAATGTATGTTGGTTTTCTAAAAGACCCTTTTAAATCATTTATAATGAAACCACTCATTGATGCAAACTCCATTTGCAAATAATTAGGGATAGCTTAAAAAAAGTTGATAAATATGAGGACAAAGTGGATCAAGGTACTTCCTTCGGTCTATTTTTATAAGAGCATGATAATTAAATTACGTGGTTGAAGAAGTCAGTTAAAACTAGCTAAAAGTAATAAATACGTGATAAAAATAAACTTTTTTCTAAATATACACTTATTTATAAAAGGGTAAGTGAGAGAGAGAAATAGAGTAATAATAAGAAAATGTATAAAAGAAAATGTAGAATAAAAAAAAGATTGAAGGGAGAGAATAAAATTAATTAAGAGAAAAAATAGTAAAAATATATTAAATGTTCAAATAATTTCAAGTGAGATCTTGCAAAAAAGACTAAGACAATTCAAAATCCAAGTTGTTATTAAAAAGACATCAGGGACTATTATATTTTTAACCATCCCTAACGTTGTAATTTGAAAATTTTAAATGTTCAAAAGATATTCTCAGTTGCTGATTTATTAACTTTAATTTTTTCAAAATAACAATGATTGGTCAAAAAATCATTATTTGATATTGACGATGTTATAATTAAAAACCTGAAAAAAAAATATTTTGTAAAATTATGATACAACTTCATATAAAGTTATAGCATTAAAAAATGTACTTTTGTCTGACTTCATATGAAACAATTTTATTTGTGCCTATTAATTCCTCTTTATACTGTTATTTTCTATATTAGTTTTATTTACATTGAAGAAGACTAGGGATTTAATTCATGTCATGAAAGGTACCCATATGTAGAGCTGGGAATCAGGGTCGGTCCTTGATGGGCCAAGGCCTAACAGGGCCGGTCCTAAAGGGCTCGGAGTAAAGAAAATTACAGTTTTTCAAGGTCCAGCCTGAGAGCATCAGGGCCACGACTAGCCCGCAGGGCCAAGAAGTCCTTTTAACAATATTTAACTATTTTTCCTGCGTATTTTTCTCAGAGAGATATAATTAGTAAATAATAACGATTAAAGTTCTAATTTAATACATAAATGTTGTCAACATTAAGGTTTAAATAACACGTCTTTTGCAACAAACAAACACAGTTACTAATATATAATCAAAGGTAAAATCATGTCCATAAATAACTCACACAAAAGCCAAAGTATAAGAAGGCAAGAAGCTAAATACTCTAACCTCTAAGCAACATGAGTATGACGACTATCATTTTCACCTTCTTCGCCACTATCATCAATTTCAAGGACATTTGATTGTGTTTCACTTTGAGTAGTAGGTTCAAGTAGTCAAATAATCACAACCTCCATCAAAAAGCATACTCTATCAGGTAGAATAGTATATAATATGATTTTATTCTAACAATATATTCAAAAATCATACTAAAAAATCATAATATGATTCAATTAGACAAAACAATATACTCAAAAATAATACTCTATATAATATGAGGATAGAGTGACATATAGATTTAATAAGGCAATTCAAAAATGTAACATGATTCTCTTTCCAAGCAAAAAAAATAAAAAATAAACGGGCTTAAAGGGCCGGCCCTTTTAAGCCCGAGAGTCTACAGGGCCGGCCCTTTTAGGCCCGACTTCCTTTTGAGGCTACAATTTATAAACCCGACCCTTAAAGGACCAGAACCTAAAAGGGCCGACCCGACGGGCTCGACCCGTTTTTCCGGCTCTACCCACATGAGGATATTGCGTCTTGTGCGTTTTGGAGATTTTCATCTCATGAACGATGAATCTCCCCTCACTAAGAAAGGAATTGTTCTCTTGAATCAAAACTTTTCTTTTCCTTTTATCTGTTCAGAGACCTATTTATTTACCTACTTCTTTGGGTTTTGTGTAGGAACAATTTTCACGTGATCAAAATTGGGAAAATCTTTAAAAAAGAACTTAAAATTTGGGAAATAATATATGAGTGTTTTTATTAAGAGTTGATTAGAAAATGTTAAAATATGATAAGGAATTCCCAACTTTTTTCTTAAGAAATGACTGATTTGTCATTTCACAATTTTCAGGTTCTTTTTTAGGGATTCTCTCATCAAAATTTGATGATGAATAAGAATTTACATATTTTTCTCTATAACAAAAAAACATGAATTATTTTTTAATTTGTATACAGTTATAAATTTATAGTGTTAGAGACAGAAAGGTAATTAATTGGTTGAGTGAAATCCATAAAACATAAAACAAGGAGAGCATACGATTTTGACCCCCAAAAAAAAAAAATACTTTTCTATTTCTTTTTATAAATCGTTTTGAACATATTTCACAAAAACTATGAAAAACTTTAAATCTTATTAATTCTTCGGTAAAAGTTAGCAACTTTTCAAATTTATCTCCATTTAATATGCACAATACCTTATAAAAATAAAGTCTACACAATAATAAATGAAAGGATAAAATTGTACTTTCAAATGCAAGAAAAAATTAATAAAATGACTTATAAATATGACTAAGAAAAATCCTCTCAATCTTATAAATAAGACTAGAAGAGTATTAAGCTTGTAGCTTCTATCAAAATATAGCTTTAAATTTGTATGGTATACATTTAGTTACTGTTAGTAATTTGAATAAGATTGCCTTCAATAATAGAATAAGTCACATCCTTATCTTATTCTCACATTTTTTAGAGTATTCACGGAAAACGATATGTAGTTCGGTGGGCAACACAGAAATAACATAAATATACTGATATTATGTGCATGATTACTAGAATTCCCCATAGGGATTCATACTTGATAATTATAATTCATGTAGCCGCGCAGGACTACTTTGGTGTCTAAACTTGTCTCAATAAAACAGAGATATCTTCCCGTCCTTATTCCACCACTACAATTCCCTCGTACGGTTCTCTTATTTGTTTTCAGCATATCTTCTGTCTTCTCATGTCTAAATTGTTAGTAGGGAAGGGTGAGATTCGAGAGTATCTCGGCAAGAAAACAGTATCAATATGTATGCAAGATAAGTGCTTAATGCATGACATGCTTGCATTACATAATTCATGCTCACATAATGACATATCTCCGTGCTTAATGTTTCAAACAACATACTTTTGGCCATAAATAGAATCAAAGCTCCAATCATTTATATATGTTTCACATAATCAAGCAAAGAAATAGCATGCATCAATGCACCAGCACAAATATCAAATACACGCAGAAGAGGTAAGTTTCATACCTTAATCCTTTTTTATCCCCAATTAGGCTCCTCAAACTTCATGCCTCGTAATGCATGTCAATGACTGGGCTATCAACATGTTCCTACAATTCCAAATGTACCATTTAGACACTTCCATAGTGTTTCTGGTGGTTATACGAGTCTATTATGAAAGTTTACCAAAATGCCCCCTAGACCTCAACTCGACCCGGCCCCGCCGTACCTTGTCTGACTGTACTTTTCCTGAAATTTTGACAAGGGTTGTCCTAAGAAATTTTCGCCCAAAAAATCTATTTTTGGACTTGGAATTACTAAATTCACTGCCAAAATACAAAATTGCCCTTAGCAGCCCCACTTTAAGGGTTTCAGGGGCGTTTTTGTAATTATGTTATTTTGGGCTTTTTTCAAAAAAGTGACCAACTGTAACCCCACCTAATTTTTTCTCCTAAACTCAATGGAATTATCAAATCATTGAAAATCCAACCCTAAGCCCTCTAACAGCCCTAACCGAAATTTTCAAGTATTTCGGGGAAAATTAGAGTTTTTCAGTTTCGGCTCCGTAAACGTATTTCTTTCTACTCCTAACCACTTTATTGACTATTCCTTTAGGTTACAACTACCATTTAATATCAATTTAGGAAGTAACACCTAAGAAAACCCATTTCTATAAATTACAAACAAAGACAATTCGGCGAAATTTCACCGATTAAATTATCCACAGCAGCCAAAATAGTCAATATACAAGAGTTTGGAAGTTACCTCAAGTTCCCTCTGACTTTGCCCTTTTATGAACAAAACCTTACCCTTCTCCACACTAAAATTCAAGCTTCCAACACCTTAAATAACATAGAAGATGAGCTTAGGAGAAGAGATATACGCGTTAGGTACGAATTCACCGAAGACATCGATCTATCTTGTGAGTTTTCTTCCTCTTCTCTCTCTAAAACTCTCTCTCTCTCTCTCTCTCTCTCCATGGTGTTGTATAGTTTTGGCTAATGGAGGAAGAGGATGATGTTTTTATAACATTTAGCTTATGTCATCACAACACCTTGCTTATGTCAAAATTGTTCTATTTTCGGATTTATATAAATTTTGGTAGATTTTTTGCCCTAACTTTGAAAAATCATAACTAATTTTAGAAAAATCGAATTGAAGTGATTTCAAAGGCTATGGAACCCTTATTGAGTCTAGTTTCAAGAAAAAAATATAGAATTTTGCCAAATAGAAGCACAAAAATCCCAAAATTTAAATATTTGAATGCTATTACAAACATTTTTCAATTTTTCTAGGCTAACTTCAAAAATTCATATATTTTTACATATAACTCTAATTGAGTCGTATGTCCTATCAAATTAAAGCTTATAATGTTTACTTTCACCATGTAAAATATCATAATGTTTACTCATCATTTGTTCATACAAAATCATATGACAAGTTCACTGCCTCACAGGAAATTTTACTGGAAGCGTAATCACATTCTCCAAAATTCACCATTTACTTTCTTAATACCCCAAAGATATAATAAGAAACATTAGGAAGTAGGTTTGAGACACCTGCTACACTGGGGCTTAGCAGTCTTCTTAATTTAGGCTTATTCCTAAGCCTCCAATTCCAAAATTTGGGATATTACATTTCTACCTCCTTTCAATAAAATTCGTCCTCGCAATTTAAACGTCTACAGCTTAAGGATTAATCCTATCTCGCTGCGTAACTCACCCCTTGTAATATCCCAATTTTTTAGTAAGGGCAAATCATGATTATTGTTGATAATTACAATTTAATTTGAATTATTATGTGTTTTATGGCAAAATTAAGTAATATGTCACAATTAGTGGAAAATTGAAAGAATGACCATAAGTTAGGGATTAATGGAGAAATTAATTACTAACTAAGAGAGAAATGAGAAATGTAATTAGAATGGTTAATGGAGGAATTAAGGTGATTAATTGGGAAATTACTTTATGTGAGCAAATCAGAAATTGACAAGTGTCAATGTGAGATGAAGCAAGAGAGTGTGTGAAAGTCAAATGGCATTGGAAAATGATATTCTCTCTCTCTCTCTTCTTCTCTTACTTTCAGCTAACAAGGAGGGAGTAAGATTATCATTGTTTCCTTCATCTCTTTGCTCCATCTCTCTCGCTCTCTCTCTTCTCCCTTCTTTAGACACCATTATTGCAGAAAAAGGGAAAGGAAAAACTTGAAAAAAGGTAAGCAAATGCCCTCCATTGCTCAAACTCACTTCATGAATGTTGTTCCTTGGAGTAAGAGCTTCATTTTGGTGTTTATAGTGTGCCTATTAGTGTTGGTTTATGCCTACACGAAATTTTGGGAAGTGGTGAATCAAGAAGTCTCTTTGGCAAAGTGAAAGAGGTAAGTGAGACCAATCCATCTATCTAAGTTTTATGCCGAATGATTGAGTTTATAATTCCTGGAAATTCTAGCCTTAAAATGAGAGCCATTGTGTATTTGGTATGTTATTGGCATGAAAATGGTGTCTTGTGGGAAGTTTGGGATAGATAGAATTGATTGGTGATTGAAATGGTATGTTTAGATGAGTTTGGAATTTTAATGTTTGTATTGCCCAAAACCAAAGCATGATAATGGAGTAGGATTTTGGTCATTTTGAGGTTACCATTGTGTTCCTTATTGAAAATTGTATGAGAATAGGCTTGATTGTTAATTTTGGAGCCATTGGACACTTTGGTAGAAAGTTGGAAAATCTGTCTTATGTGAACTCTGTCTGGGCAGTCAGTTTGCACGGAATTTTTGAATGACCAAATGGTATCTAAAAATTATGAAACTTTCCATTCTTAAGGTTCCCATCCTAAACTTCAAAATGGATAAAAACTGGACTCTATTTTGGAGTAGTGTTGAGTTTTGGGTAATTTTGGAATTTTGTGGTGATTTCTAGTTATGGTCCATATTTTTCTAGTAAAGAGGACTTAAATGCCTTTCATTTGGCTTTGGAATAACCTCATTTTGATATTTCTAGAATTATTTATAATTTTTGGAAGTTCAGCTGCGAAACAGAATTTTCCTGGCCGCAGCCAGAAGATTCTTGGCTGCAACCAGAACACTTCTGGGCTGTTTTTGGCCACAGCCAGAAAATTCTTGGCTACAGCCATAAACTTTCTGTGATGTTTTTGGCCTCAGCTAGAGATTTCTTGGCTGCAGCCAACCCCTTGTTTTCAGCACCTTGTGATTCAGAAAAGTGGTTTCTAACCCGGTGTTTTCCAATCCTTTAGGGCTTTTATTAGATCCAATTGTAACTACTTAAAGGACATAAATGATAACCAAATCTAAGTATTATGAAGTCAATTGAGTATTGGAATAGAGAATAACTCTTCATCCCTAATTATAATTATAGGATACGATATTTGCCCTCCTCAGGAGAGACCTGCGATAAAGCACGCACGGAACAAACCGAGTAGTGACTCTTCTCTCATGTTGTGTATGATGTTTTGGTATGCATAACTTGTCATTGTGTTTTGTGAAATATATGTGCCATGGTCCATTACAGTGTGAGCCGTTTAGGGAGTAACAGTGGTCATCTCTAGCTCGGCCGTTGAATTGCTGTTGTAATTGACATGGATCTCTGTGAGTCCGACCCGTAGGGCAGCGTTTGTGAATCCAACCGTGGGCTGTGTGTATATCTTGTCAGTGTGGCTTGCGTTATGAAATGCTTTATATGAATCCCAGCTGTAGTGAAATATATTGTGTGGAGTGTGTTGTGCAATGCAGTATGAGCAAACGCAAGGGTGACATGAGTCATACCTACCTTTGCCGTTGTAGTTGCCATGTGTGTGTGATGATTTGCTTTCATGCCTTATTGTTGTGCATACCATGATTGATTTGACACTACGAGGATTCCTTAAAATCTCACTCTCCTAAAATTAAACATTTTAGACAGGGCTGAAGGATCGAAAGGCAAGCGGGTAACGAAGAGCGGATAAAGCTCTAGTTTAGAAATATATTTTAGGTTATTGGTTATCATGTAAATTATTTAGATGTTTTTGGGAAACAATTGTATATATTGGGGTTGGTGGTATAGTTTTGTGTAATCCCTAAGTTAAGGGTAATAAATTGTGGGCTTTATGCCTTTATAAAACCCTTATTAATGAATGGAACCCGAGTGTGTCGGGAATTTGCATTATACTCTGATATTTGTTAATAGAATCAACCTGTGCAGGCCATTTATGTATTTGTATTGTGAATATGAGATCATTGATGAATAAGTTTAGAAAAGTTTTTGCAAATCCAGTTTTGGGCAAAAGATTATTTCAATAAGCCCCAAATCATTTATGGTCTCTAATTTCACACTTAATTACGTATTTATGAACTTAATCTCAGCCTTGGTTGGAAGGGGGTTAAACCCCTAGGTTGTGCATACTTACAAAGCGTGCACCACAATTTACCGTATATGTGTGGTTGAACTACCTATCAACTCTTACATATTCAACACGTTCTGTACTCATGGGTCACCCAACCGATTATTGTATTGATTTTCTATTAGGACACCCAGTTCATTATTCTAGGCCTCATTGCCTTGTCAAAACACTACCCAGTATATTTAGCTTTGTGATTTATGTCATTTTACTCACAAATCATTAAGTATCCCAGTTTCACCACCCTGTACAAAGATGTACACTAGGACATACTGGCAATATATCTGTCTGTATTTATGCTTGTCTGTTCGATATTCAGGACCAAATGACTATTTAACCCTGTTGCATTATAACACATTCCAATCCATATCTACTTGCATCTGTGTAGACCCTAAAAGTCAAATATGGATATGGAATTATTAACACTGGTGTTGTTGAGAGGTATTCGCCACCATTATGCCCTACTACACTAGGGCTCATCCCAATTCTAGTTCACGTGTGTCACCTCAACTACAAAGTTTGTATGATTATTGACCATACATGTCATCACATTGTACACCACTCTGGATGTAATACTGTATACCACACTAGATGTAATAATGTACACCACATAAGGTGTAATACGGTTCATCACACATACTGTAACACTGTTGACCATTAAGGCCATATTATGTTTTAGGATGATTAATATTGGTGTGAACATCAACCCCTCCTGTAAGTTTCAAAATTGCACCAGCTTCACCATACTTCCGTTGCCCACTCTGATGCTTCACACTTTAAATACAATATAGGTGAGGCTATACTGTCTGCCCAACCTTGTCTTGCTACCTCAGTTAGATCTCACTTGGCCTCTATAATAACCCACAATTCTTGATAGAAAATGTGATAGATAAATATGCCATTCACCATATAGTGTAAAATGAAAATCCATATCACTCCCCCCACAGTCATACCACGCCTCTAGGGCCCGGAGATGTGTGGCAAGGTAGACGTAATCAGACTATCCCTACTGCCCCCTAATAGGGGGTTTCTTTCGCCTTCACAGGTTTCAAACACACGCCTTAGGGCTATAAGATGCATGCTATGTGAAACCTAGTACCATTGAGCTACCTAAGTGTACCTCAGCCGAGTCCCCGACTACAGCTAGGTAATACCAATGTACCTCAACTAGATCCCAGACAGTAGCTAGATAATGTGCCCCAAGCACGTGTTCATATTACAGAACATGGCAAACATACAATATATATACTACCACATAGTATATGAGAGATAAAGTTACTACTTTGGCCTTTCCTAGATAACCTTTCTGATGATCATTGATCATTATTTATTGTTCTATTATCTTGCCCTGTATTTGCTGTAGTAGGTTAAGTCTAACTTCATGACTCTACCCAGCATCTGAACCTCTTAGCCTTACCATCTATGTGTTTGACTATATGAACAAGAAAGAGGAAAATATCATATTATCACAAGGGCATTTCCATCATTTTACAAGTGTTGGTTACATTGGTACTCCTAAAATTACGTATAACAAATATTTGCAGTATCCAGGGAAGACCTGTAATAACATACAGTCCTATGAACTACTGTACAATATGTGCTTACTCTTATTACATGACATATCACAACATGTACATGTAACTTCCCAGTGGGTCACCCATCCTAAGATTTTCCTGGGTTGAGCACGCTTAACTTTTGTGTACCCGTACCAAAATGCAGACACCAGCTCTATCTGCTCTTGACCACCAGTTACTTGAAATTACCATTGTTTCAAACGTCATGCTAGCTACCTTCGACTAACTAAATACTTTGTTTGTACCTTGGCCTTGGTAGTACCTACTTCCTCAGGTTTCACAATATCCTTGGACCATCCTTATTCCAGAATTCCACTACTTACTGCCTTTAGGTATTATCTAACCTTTCAAACTGATTCACAGAAAAGAGGTAATTCACTTTTCTAGTACCTCATTCAATGCGTATCTTCTTTTACCATGTAATCAGGACCTTATTAGTATACTATCCTATTGTCAGAACCGTCATTCCGCCAGAACCACTTTGGGCTCCTCCAAAACCAGTTTTGGATCTGATATAAAATGTCACACCCTTATCTTATTCTCACCTTTTTTAGAGTATTCACAGAAAACGATATGCAGTTCTGTGGGCGACACAGGAATAGCATAAATATACTGATATTATGTGCATGATTACTAAAATTCCCCATAGGAATTCATACTTGATAATTACGATTAATGTAGCCGCGCGGGGCTAGTTGGATGTCTAAACCCATCCCAGTGAAATGGAGGCATCTTCCCATTTTCGTTCCACCACTATAATCCCCTCATATGATTCTCTTCTTTGTTCTCAGCATATCTTCTGTCTTCTCCTGTCTAAATTGTTGGTAGAGGAGGGTGAGATTTGAGAGAATCTCAGTAGGAAAATAGTACCAATATGCATGCAAGATAAGTGCTTAATGCATACCATACTTGTATTACATAATTCATGCTCACACAATGACAAATCTGCGTGCTTAATCATTCATATATGTTTCACATAATCAAGCAAAGCAATAACTTGCATCAATATGCTAGCACAAATATCAAATATAGGTAGGACAGGTAAGTTCCCTACCTTAATCTTTTTTATCCCCAATTAGGCTCCTTAAACTTCGTGCCTCGTAATGCGTGTCAACGACTAGGCTATCAACTTGTTCCTACAATTCCAAAGGTACCATTTAGACACTTCCATAGTGTTTCTAGTGGTTATACGAGTTTATTATGAAAATTTACCAAAATACCCTGAGACCCTTGCTCGACCCCGCCTACCCGGTCCAACTATACTTTTTCTGAAATTTTGCCATGGGCTGTCCTGACATATTTTCACCTTAGGAATCCATTTTTTAACTCAGAATTACCAAATTCACTGCCAAAAGACAAAATTGCCTTTGGCAGTCTTACTTTAAGGGTTTCAGGGTTGTTTTCGTAATTATGGTTTTTCGGGCTTTTCCGTAAAAGTGACTAATTGTAACCCTACCAAATTTTCCCTTCTGAACTCAATAGAATCATCAAATTATTGAAAATCCAACCCTAAGGCCCTCAAAACAGCCCTGGCCAAAATTCTCAAGTATTTCGGGAAAAATTGGGATTTTTCGGTTTCGGCTCAGCAAACGTGTTTCTTTCTATACCTAACCACTTTATTGACTATTTCTTTAGATTACAACTACCATTTATTATCAATGTGAGCAGCATAACCCCTAAGAAAACCCATTTCTAAAAATTACAAACAAAGATAATCCGGCAAAATTTCACTGATTAAATTATCCATAGCAACCAGAATAGTCAATATACAAGAGTTTAGAAGTTACCTCAAGCTCCCTTTGACTTTTCCCTTTTATGGGCGAAACCCTACCCTTCTCCACACTGAAATTGAAGCTTCCAACACCTTAAATAACATAAAAGAGGAGCTTAGGAGAAGAGATATACGCGTTAGGTACAAATTCACTGAAGACATCGACCTACCTTATGAGTTCTTCTCTCTCTAAAACTCTCTCTCTCTTTTTCTCCATGGTGCTGCATGGTTTTGGCTGATGGAGGAAGAGGATGATGTTTTTATAACATTTAGCTTATGTCATTACAACACCTTGCTTATGTCATAATTGTTCTATTTTCGGATTTATATAAATTCTGGCAGATTTTCTGCCCTAATTTTGAAAAATCATAACTAATTCTAGAAAAATCAAATTAAAGTGATTCCAAAGGCTATGAAACCCTTATTGAATCTAGTTTCAAGGAAAAATATAGAATTTTGCCAAATAGAAGCACAAAAATCCCAAAATTTAAATCTTTGAATGCTGTTCTAGAAACTTTCCAGTTTTTCTGGACTAACTTCAAAAATTCATATCTTTTTGCATATAGCTCTAATTGAGTCATATGACTTATCAAATTAAAGTTTATGATGTCCAATTTCACCTTGTAAAATATCATAATTTTTAATCATCATTTTTTCATACAAAATTATATGACAAGCTCACTACCTCACAGAAAATTTCACTGGAAGCATAATCATATTCTCCAAAATTGACCATTTTACTTTTTGATACATAAATTCACCATTTTACTTTCTTAATACTCCAAAGATATAAGAAACATTAGGAAATAGGTTTGAGATGCCTGCTACACCGGGGCTTAACAGTCTGTTTAATTTAGGCTTATTCCTAAACCTCCAATCCCAAAATTCAGGATATTACAGAATACCAATATTTGTAAGGAAATTGCATATTGTACCATCCCTAACACACCTAGCCTTAAGCTTTTTCATAATTCTCATCCTTTTCAATGTTGTCTTGTCTAATGTGCAAGTTTTTCTCTAATATAATTTGTAACAGTTTAAAATTTTAAATATTATATTATATTGATGAGACATAAACAATGTGAATCATCTTTCAGAAATTGTGCATATTGTCCACTCATTGAACCTAACTACACTTATTTTGCTAAAAATAAAGGAATTGCCTCATAATTTTGTGTTTAGACTACATTTTGTATTTTATTACTTTGTTTCACGTATTTGTAACATGAACGCATGCATGTCTCCTCTTATACTATTTATATGATAAAAGAGGGTGAGTCTTTAAACAATAATAGTAAGCCTGCTATCATATGATCTAAATATCATGGATTTAAATTATATTAGAAAGAGACTTTTCATTTACAGGGTAAGTTAGGCTGCATATATCTATCCCTTCTTTAGATCCCGTCTGGTGAACGCCTTGTCATTGACCGCCCTTTTTATAAGGCACATTGTTATTGACTTTTTCTCATTTTCCTGATCAAATGTTAGAGTATGTTACTCTTCCGATCCTAAATTTAGGATCTTAGTTAGGAAGTTCGTTTTAGTCATAAATATAAAACTTTAATCCACTCTATCTCTTATATTTATTATTTTTCTCCAAATTATTTTATTTAACTTATAAATTGATCTATAATATAATTTTACATAAAAATATATTTTAGAGAGATTGAGTCATATATATTAGAATTAAGTAATTTATTTAATTTTTATAATCTCTCCAAATTAATTAAATAACCCTTACATTAATACCGGATGAGTATTAAAATAGGGGCAAATTAAAGTGTGTATATTTAACAGAGATAAAGATGCATAATAAAAACAGAGGTAAAGTTAACACCTGATTAAATTTTTACGCAGGGTTAATGAGTTTTAAGATGTTTGTTTTGGGGAAAACATATGAGCAGTGACTTTCCAATCGTATCATAACAGTGCATTGTAATTGTAATTTTTGGGCAAGGTATTAAAACCCGGACCAGGTATTGAACCGGTCGGGGTACTGGGTTAAGGGTCAGTGGGTCAAACTGGGACCAAACCGGAGCTAAACCGGGACCAAACCGGTGAGTATTTAAAAATTTTAGGCTTATAGTATGAAATTCTAAAGGAAAAAGTTAAAAAATTTTTTTTTTTTTAAATTGGGTTCCAGACAGGTCTAGTGACCGGTTCGGCAGGTTCCGGGCCAGACCGGCCGGTCCGGTCTGGGTCCCTTAACACTGCTTTTGGGGGGTCATTTTGTATGTGAGGGAATACCTTTGTGTGTGCGTTTTATTGAACAGTATTGACAAACTTCGTGTTTCATTTATTGTTCCTATAAATCAGATTAAGGCAATAATTGCTAGTTTCCGTTGGTGTGACTTGGTGGACGCAACTTATGAAGCTTTTTAGTAGCATTAATAACTCTTGTCGAGATATGGTTAGCTTTTAAATCAAAACTCTAGATATTTTTTTGGTCGGAATAAACTTTAGTAGATAGATATCATTTGTACGGCCTGAGGTACTTTCTTTAATTATTTTCTGTTTACAATAATTATTTTACTTCTCTGAATTGTTTCTCTTAGTACTAAAAAATACGTAAATATAAAAAACTATAAGTAAACTTTAGGCAGAATAATAATTCAAGACTAAAACATGAATTTGACTTAACACCGAAAGTCCAGAACTATGATTTAAAAATTTAGCGCCTGTTTGTTTCTATTTTCTATTTTTTTAGAACATTTTAATAAAGTTTCTTTTAAAAAAATTTTGAAAAAAAAATGGTAGAGATAGTTGTTTCAAAAAAAAAAAAATGTTTTTGAAGTGACTTCACGGTGACTGTCGGTTGTTGGCTATTGGTGGTGGTGACATCGCGGCAGTGGCGATTGGTGCCGGTGGTGTAGTGTCGATAGTAGACATGTGACCGCCTCTAAAAATAAGAAGTAGAAAACAAAAAGAAGAAAGCACCTAAAACTGTTTGTTTTTTTTAGTTTTGGGGGAAAATTAATCTTTTGATCCCTATAGTTTTAACTCAATTGTAACTCAGTTCTTATACTTTGACTCGATACAACTCAGTCCTTATAATTTTGACTCTATTGTAACTCAGTCCCTAAAATTTGACTCACTGTAATTTGGTCCCTATAATTTTAATCATTTTATAATTTAGTCCTTATTTTCTAGAATAAAGATGGGAAACTATATCATAAAATGGTTAAAACTATAGGAAATAAGTTGCAGTGAGTTAAAGTTCAACAATTGAGTTGCAATTGAGTCAAAACTAAAGGAACTGAGGTACACCAAGTCAAAGTGTATGAACTAAGTTGCAACTCAATCAAAATTACGGGGATCAAAAGATTAATTTTCCTTAATTTTTAAAAACAACTTTTTGAATAAAAAAATAACTTATTGAAAATAGTTTTCCGACCAAGTTGTATTATTTTAAAAAAAAAACAAAAACAAAAAGACACGGCCCCTTAGCATCAATATTTAAAAAAATTGATATAAAGATATTTTAAAATTGTGATATTGTCAAATTTTAGGGTACCAATATCGAATTTCAAAACATCAACATCAAATTATAGAATATTAGTGTCAGATTACTTAATAGCCTATGGTCTTTTTGAGGCCTTGTTTGGGATAAGGAATTTGCAATGGCTCATCAAAAATTGGAAACATTTGAATTAAGTTTTCTATTTTTCACTCTATTTCCAATTTTATAAACCAAATTAAACGAGGCTTTTCCTTTTTTCCCCCCATACGCAACTTATTGCAATAATAATCTTGATTTGGCTATTTCCTTTTTCATTTATTAATTCCTATAATTGTATGTGATTTTTAAAATTGTCTTGGCAGACAGTTTGAGCTTATATGATGTTCACATTTGATGTGTTTTCTATTCTTTGCAGAGGAGAGATATCTCTCAAGCATGCTGTGATCCAGAATCCAATAACGATGAGTTATATAGACAATTTTTTTCTATTTCTATTTTTAATATATTCTAATATTTATTTCTACTCTATTTTTTATTTTTGTCTGAACTTATACTTCTTTTGAGTTTTTTCAATCGAAAATACTTCTTTTGAGTTAGAGATATATATTGAGTTTGTCTTTTTGTTAAAATTACTTGTGTTAATATATTTATAGGGAAAATTAATCTTTTGGTCCTTATAATTTTGACTGGGTTGTAACTCAATCCCTACATTTTGACTTGTTACAACTCAATCCCTTTAATTTTGACTCGGTTGAAACTTAATCCTTATGGTTTTAACCATTTTAGAAGTTAGTCCTTATGTTCTAGAATAAAGGTCAGTGACTGTATTATAAAATGGTTTAAAATATAGGGACTGACTTATAATGAATTAAAATTTAGGGACTGAGTTACCACCAAATCAAAATTATAGGGATTGAATTGCACTGAGTTAAAATGTAGAGATTGAGTTACAATCCAGTCAAAACCATAGAGACCAAAAGATTAATTTTCCTTAATTTATAAGACCTATCTCAATTTTATATTCGATTCAATGTCCAACTTCATAACAAATAATTGAATTTTAACTGAGATTATATTGTATAACATATAATTTTTTTGTAAAAAAATACTAACCAACCCAATATTTGAATTCGAGTTAAATTATAAATGAAGGATTTCAGGCGTACCTAGAATTTGTTAACTCACTAAGTACCCACACGAGATCGGAGCACCGATGTAGACTCCGATCACGTTCATACGGCAGATTCATCATTGGAAGAGAAGAGGAATAGAGAGAGAAGTTTTTGTGGAAGTTTTCTATCAGTTTTCCCAAACTTGCACCCACAAACCCATATCTTGCCTTATAACACGTATGGGTAGTTTCTTTTATTTGAAATTTGAACCATAAAGATAAAACTTCATATTTGGACCCATTTTTTTGTATATTTACATAATAGCCCCCATTTGTATTGAACTTAGGCCTAATCCATCAAGGGTGGACTGGGCATATTCCAACATCTCCCACTCACACTTGGTGGATTAGATGTTATGGATCACATCTCTTTCTTTTCCATCCTTTTGTCATACTAGGTGCTCTATCGTAACCGCGTGGCATGAGTCTCTATTTGGGTGTCTTATACTAGGAACCCCTTTCACAGAGACCAGTACAAAACAACCCTGTAGTGCAGCTTGATCATATTAATATAATGCCTCTGATGTCCTAGATTTTAACCCATATACACTTTCTTCATGGCCAATCTAATCCCTCTTGAGTCAAGATAAAACTCATATTGCCTTTCTCATATGCATAGTGTCTATATTTATCAAATTACCCAAGTAACATCATAAGGGACCAGTCTCAGACACAAGCATAAATGTGAATTTCTAGGTAATCTTCCTCTCGCCCATATATCATTTCAATATGAATCAACTACTTTCCTAACATAATGCCTTTAAATCATATCGATCATGATCATAGGAAAAATGCTAAAGTAGCAGACATCGAAACATATCTCCATAAAATTATCAAAGTCAAAGGACATCTTGAAAGGGTTAACCTTTCTGAGAGTCACATAGCAATGAAGTAGGGATCCATTCACTTGCTTCCTATTTGCGATTCTCTAGCACATGCGGTATAAACCACATGCTACGGTGTTACTCTTATACTCTAAGAGCGTATGTCGTTTTAATCTAACCATTAACACCATACAAACTTAAATATAGACACACATAGTATCTAAACCCAAAATCTTTAGCTTGACTCACATGACGTCAATTTTGAAGAATTTGTTGTCTGGCTACAAGTATCATGGATGTAGGTATCCATAAATCGATCTATATTTATAATTATGGATCTCATCCCAACTGAATGCACTACTAAGTCGAGGTGACATTTAGTTTTGTGTTTCTTCTCTACCATATAGCTCTCTCACTGCTTTATTGGTGAACACATATGTCTCATCTTTGCACACTCCTTTTGAGTGTCAAAGGTGGTTGCTTGTGTGAGAAAGCCGACCTCATCAACCTATATGACATATTAGACATTGTATATTTTCACATACACATGTAAAACCATAATGAAGTATCTATACTTCATTTCCTATGCATGTTAAAGGACTTATTATGCTCTTCATGTATTTCCTTGGCCACATGCTTAGTTAGGGGACTTTGCATAGGAATGTGTTGTTCAACAACAACTTTATGTGCTATAGTATTTCTAACATGAATCACATCTGTGTTTAGTCTTGATATAATACTTAGGGTCTTTTACTTAGGCAATGACTGTAGTGTTTTCACAATACATTAACACTAGATTTAAATTCTCACTTTCAAATCATAGATGTTTTTCTAAACATCAACCATATAGCCACCTATACTGACATAATATATTAATATGCGTATGATTATTATATGCCCTGAAAAGTATCTCAAGACCTTTTATGAAGACATTTCATGTCACTCACAATGGTTAGACTAGACTAACATACAAGTTTTATTACAAAATAGATATCCAGTCTTGTACACATCACTACACGCATAAGACTACCAATAGCATTTGCATGGAAACCTTTTTTCCATTTTCTGTGTTGATTTAGTTCAGGGACAGATATCAAGATTCAAAATCATTGCTGAAGCCACTAGAGTATCCATGAGTTTGCATTCACTCATATAGAATCGCTCAAGAATCTCCAAATATAATTCTCTTGTTACAGAGAGTATTCTCCTTAAGCTATCTCACTGGATCTCAAACCCAAGAATATGCATTGCTTTACCCATATGCTTCTAACAGAATTTATGAGTACCATTTTTTAACATGTACTACTAGATTCAAACTGTTTCTGGCCAATAGTTGTCATCCATTTAAAAGGATAATATCAAAAAATTACTTGACAATGATTCTCTTCAACCATTTGAAAAAACTAAATTAGGTTATCGCTCTTATGAAACTTTTTGCATTACTGTCTGGATGATTGTTTCAATCTATAAAAGGATCTCTGCAAAAACATAAGGTTTTCCCTTTATGAAACCTCAAATACCACTTCTAGTGAAATCTAATTGTCATTGCAAATGGATTTCATCATCCATAACACCACTTAAAGGTATAGGTTTTACATCCTCTTAATATATATCTAAATTTAAACAGTAAACTGTTGCCAAAATAAGTCTGATTAAAATGCACAATAGGTAAGATGAAAGCCTTCCAGTTATGGTCACCCCTTTGCAATCAAATGATTCTTGTATTTGCTAATTATTCTTGTATTTGCTAATTAATCTATCCACTCTTAATCTCTAGTCTTCAAAATTGACTAGTCTCAAATAGCCTCTTATCTTGGATTAGATCAACTAATTCTCAAACATGATTCTTTCTCAATAAATCATCACTTCCATTACTTTAATAGCCTCTTAGCGTGGATTAGATCAACTAATTCTCAAACATGATTCTTTCTTAATGAATCATCACTTCCATTACTTTCTTTCATTTTACCTTTGCAAGAATCGTGTATAGAGCACGGCTCTATCTTCTAAAGTAGCCATGAATTCCTTTCTCAATTACTCCTTCTTATTGGAGCTTCCTGCTTCTCTTGTTTAGGTCTCTTTATTAACCCTTCTAAGCTCTCACTCATAAGAACGATTGAGAATCGATTGCTGGTTTTGCACTACCTTGTCTATGTGTCTCGTAAAGAGACACATTCATCATTTTCACCCTTATTTAGAAACTGATGCATAATAAATATGGTAACTTAATGTAATATCCCGAATTTTGGGATTGGAGGCTTGGGAATAAGCCTAAATTAAGTGGACTGCTAAGCCCCGGTTTAGTAGATGTCCCAAATCTATTCTCTAATGTTTCTTATATCTTTGGGGTATTAAGACAGTAAAATGGTGAATTTTGGAGAATTTCTCCCCCCGTTCAATAAATTTCATCCTCAAAATTTGAACGTCTACAAGTTGGGGATCAATCCTTATCACTCAATCCATCCTTATATTATGCATAAGTATAATACATGCACATTGGGTCTTATAACCTTTATCTCTGTTCGGCATAATTCTAATTCCATAGCAATTTATTGGCCTAAGGACAAACTATAGTCCATTAGTAACTCTACGCCTTATTGCCTTCTCGAGACACTGCCCGGTGTGTTTAGCCTTACAACTTATGTCATTCTATTCTCACAATACTGAATATCCCAGTCTTACCACCCTGTACAAACTTGTACACTGTAAGAGGCAAGCTTCACCCAAGAGGGGGGTGAATTGGGTGATGTTATAAATTTTTCGCTTGATGTGGTGATATGAAAAATATAGTGGATAGAGTAGAGTTGAGAAAATTTGAATACAGAGAGTTATACTGGTTCGGCCTAACAACCAGGCCTACGTCCAGTCCTCAGAGATCAAGACCTACTGAGATTTTCACTATAGCTCCAAGATTCAATGGGCTCTTAGAATGCCACAAAACAACAATCGTCCTTGAACGGACTACGAGCAGAAATATTCTCTCAACAAGAAACTTCTCTCTCCCTTACGACAAGTCTTACGTGCAGAAAAACAACCTATGACTCTTCTCACTTGCTTATGTATACAAGACTTATGAGCAGCAACGCTCTCTCCTGCTTACACCACTGTAAGTCTTACGAGCAGCAACGCTCTCTCCTGCTTGTATCTTATAAGGCTTATGAGTGGAAGACACAACAAGGAATTCTCTCAACTGCTTCTCTCGTAAGGAAAAACTACCCTCTCAAGGTCCCAATACCTTGAGATCAAATAAACATAGAATTTTGAATTGTATGAAGACTCTCTTATAGAGCAAATGAATAAACACTGAAGATCAATGTGTTTACAGAGAAAAATGATGAATAGCAGAGACTTGGTATAAGCTTGTGAATTCTTGTGCTACATTCTTATATCTGTTCTCCTTGAATCTCTGTATATATATATAGTTGCTTCAGTTTTTGCCCGTTTGGAAATTCTTCATTTGAGGAGCGGGACATTTGAAACTATTGACAGACATGCGCATGTTTGAATAATCTGAGTGCGGTAGGTGCCAGCGTGTTTATAATCATATTGTCTGCCGTTGTTTGACTTTCTTCATGTGGTTTATTTCAAATGTTCATATTCCTGTATCACACTTTTAAAACAATCAAAACAATGTTAAATAATGATAATAAGTAATGATGATATGAATAAATAACAATAAACCATATTCGGAATGAACGTTGTGAGACTTAGCATTTTTGGTGGTCAAACAGGGCATCACTCGAGCATGAAAGGCTCACTTCGAGTGATCTCCTATTTTCCTTCATATGCCTCTGTTATCGGGTTGTGCTTGCATAGAATTTCAGAGAGACAAAATCTTCACTCACGGGTGAAGAGGGGTCTCACTCGAGCACAACTTCCTCTGCTCGAGTGATCTTTCATTTTCCACTGGGAATGTCTTCTCAGGTCATCACTCGCACACCATTTTGACAAGAGTGAGAATTTGTACTCGCGGGTGATATGGACCCTCACTCGAGCACACATACCTCTGCTCGAGTGAGATGCATATTCTCAAGGAATATGCTCTCAATACCATCACTCGCATCAGGATTTCAGAGGGATAAAATTATCACTCGCAGGTGATGTGGGCCCTCACTCGAGCACATAGACTCCTGCTCGAGTGAGAAGAATATTCTCAAGAATTATACCTTTTAAACAAGTACTCGCAACAGATTTGGAGAGGGATAGAATTTTCACTTGCAAGCATTGATGTGTCACTCGAGCATATACGGGTGTGCTCGAGCACACTTGCACCTCTCTGAACTTCATGACTCTCGGCCAAGCACTCGCAGTACCTTGCTCGAGCACAAAATGCTCATGCTCGAGCATTGATGTCTCTGCTCGAGTGAATGAAGGAAGCATGCTATTATTTGCTCTCGGCCAAGTACTCGCAGACCCTCACTCGCATGTGCTCGAGTGAGAATGACTTCTCTGCTCAAGTGCACACCTTAGTGCTCGAGTGATCCAGTGATCATAATGAGAGAATGCCTCTTGGGTACACACTTTCTGGCTTTCACTCGCACCTGCTCGAGCACAAAGGAGATCTATGCTCGAGTGCAAACTTCATGCTCGAGTACTCCAGAGCAATTTCACAGCAGATATCAGAAAACTTCAAATATGCATTTGGTAACTTTGTAAACTCTTCTTAATCTGTCAAAAACATGATTTGCACACAATTGACTTTTTGTTATCATCAAAACTTGGGATCTAACATACACTTTCTATAATTTATGCCTACATATTCAGTGTTCAGAATCAAATGACTATTTGACCCTTATTGGTTGTACTGTGTGCACTATTCACTATGTGACCATCCACTGTTTACACTATATCATAAATGGATGATTCATTCTGTGTGGCTATAGCTATGGAGATGCTCATGCCTCTACTCGACCTTGTTGTATCAGAACACATCTCAATCTATGCCTACTTGCATCTGTGTAGACCATAAAGCTCGACTGTGGATCTGGGATTGTTATCACTGGTGCTGTTTAGAGGTATTCGCCACCATTCTGCCCTACTACACTAGAGTTCATCCCAATTCCAGTTCACATGTGTCACCACAAACTGTAAAGGTTGTGTAACTGTTGACCATGCAGGTTATCATACTGTACACCACGCAGGGTTTAATACTGTACACCACATAGAATGTAATATTGTACACCACTTAAGGTGTAATACTGTTCATCACATATATTGTAACACTATTGACCATCAAGGCCATATCATGTTTTGGGATGATCAACAATGGTATGAACATCAACCCCTCCTATAAGTTTCGAAATTGCACCTAGATTCATCACACTTCTGCTGCCCACTCTGATGCTTCACACTGTTAAATACAATATAGGTGAGGCTATACTGTCTTCCCACCCTTGTCTTACTACCTCAATTAGATTCCACTTGGCCTCCATAGTAACCCATAATCATCCATAGAAAATGTGATAGATAAATATGTCATGCACTATATAGTGTAAAATGAAAATCACATCAATCCATGTGTGTACACAAAGTTTAAGGGCAAACACCCAGTTAAAACATCAATCCGTGTGTGCACACAAAGTTCAGGGCCAACCATCTAGTTGAAACCCTTACATGTACCTCAGCCAAGTCACTAACTACAGCTAGGTAAGATCAGTGTATCTCAGCTACATCCCAGACTACAGCTAGGTAAATCGTGTATCATAGCTGGGTCCTTATTTGGCCGAATGGTACATATACACTTCCCATCGGACAGTACATATACACTTCCCGCACCACAGCTAGATAATATTCATGTACCTCGGCTGGGCACCCAACCACAACCAGGTAATGTTCGTGTACCTCAGCTGAGTCCCATACTACAACTAGGTAATGTGCCTTAGGCACGTGTTCATATCACAGAATACAGAGCGTACAACATATTAACTATCACATAGTGTATGAGAGATTATAGTTACTACATTGGCCTTTCTTGGATAACCTTCCTGATGATCAATGATCATTACATACCACTTGTTATCGATCTGAATCAAAAAAACAATATGTAGTTCAGTATACCTGTAGGTACCATGCTCGGTCATACTCAGTGTACCCATAAGCACTATGTTCGATGTATCCATAGGCACTATTCATCAATTTCGGTAAGTCCGGCCCCTGTCAGTAAGCTTAATCCATACCCAAGGGACATTGTTTAAAATTCATCAATTTTGGCTTTTTATTATCACAGTTGCCCCAGATCGCACCAGCATCGCACCCTTCTGGGGTAAGCTGGGTAACTGGGTACCTAGACTCAATCGAATATCCTCGCTCACCTTTTTATAGTCACATCCTTATTCTTTCTGACTGGACCCTAATCTGATGACTGGATGACCTAGTCGTTGGGGCTAGGGATGGACTCATAAAGATATCGACATTCCCCCTTTTTGATACCAAAATATTGGGTGTGGATAGCATATTGGCCTTAGTCGTACCCACTTCCTCGGGTTCCATAATATCCTTAGACCATTCTCATCTAGTATTGCACCACTAGCTGCCATTTGGTACTCGCCATTTATCAGGGCTGAGTCACAAATCAGGAAAACAACCTCCTTTGGTACCTCCCGTCCGTGCATATTTCCTAGCACCGTGTAATTAGGACCATATCAGTATACTATCCTGTTGCCAGAATCGCCCCACTGCCAAAACCTCTTGGGCTCTTTTAGAACCGCTTGAAACTCTGATACCAAAATGTCACACCCTTACCATGTTTTAACCATTTTCAGAGTATTCACGGAAAATGATATGCGATTCGGTAGGCAACACAAGATTAGCATGAATGTACTGATAATATGTACATAATTACATAATTTCCCCCGAGGGGTTCATACCTGATAAATTCAAATAATGTAGCTGCATAAGGCTACTAGGGTATCTAAACCCATCCTAGTAAAATAGAGACATTTTCTCGTCTTCGTTCCACCACTGCAATCCCCTCATATGGCTCTCTGCATTGTTTTCAGCATATCTTCTGTTTCTCCTATCTAAATTTGTGATAGGGGAGGGTGAGATTTGAGAGAATCTCTATAGGAAATAGATACCATAATGCATGCATGATAGATGTTGTGTATGACATGTTAGCTTTATCTAAATGCATGCTCCATAATGACATTTCTGCATGCTCAATGTTTCATATAACAAAACTATGGCCACAGCGAAAATAGAAACAGTGCTTCATTTATTGAAGTATGCTCTACACAATCAAGTAAAGTAATAACATACATCACTACACAAGTAAAGATATCAAATACATGCAAATAAGGTAAGTCCCCTACCTCTAGCTTTTCTCCTCAATTTGTGTGCCAGCAACTCAGGCTCTCAGCTCGTTCCAAAAATTCTAAATATTCCATTTAGACACTTCCATAGTGTTTTTGGGAGTTATATGAGTCTATCTTAAAAAATTACTAAAATACCCCCGGGGACCCAGCCCCGCCATACCCGGTATGACTATACTTTTCTTGAAATTCTAACCTGGGCTATCCTGACATATTTTTGCCTAAGGAATCCATTTCCAGACTCGGAATTACCAAATTAATTATCAAATTACAAAAATACCCTTGACAGCCCAACTTTAAGGGTTCATGGGCGTTTTCGTAATTATGCTTTTTCGACCTTTTTCGAAACAGTGCCCAACTGTAACCCCACCTAATTTTCCCTCCTGAAACTAATGGAATCATCAAATCATTGAAAATACAAATCTAAGACCTATTTCTAGAGCTGGCTAAAACTTATAAGAACTTTGGGGAAAATCGGGGGTTTTCGATTTCGACTCCGTAAACGTGTTTCTTTCTACTCCTAACCACTTTATTGACTATTCCATTAGGTTACAACTACCATTTAGTACCAATTTGGGCAGCATAACAGCCCCCACAACCCATTTTCCATTTTTACACACAAAGACAATCCGGCAAAATTTCACTGATTAAATTGTCTATAACAACCAGAATAGTCAATATGCAAAAGTTTGGAAGTTACCTCAAGCTCCCACTAGCTTTTCTCAAGATAGCTGAACCCTAACCCTTGAAACACTAAAAGATGAGCTTCCAAACCTTAAATCATATGCAAAGGAAGCTTAGGAACGGAGTTATACACATTAGGAACCGATTTACCGAAGAAATCACTTACCTTTACAAGCTTTTTCCTCTCCTTCTCTCTCTAAAAATCTCAACTCTTCTCTCTCTCTAAAACTAAAAATGGCATCAGTTATGGCTGCTGGAAGGAGGAGGAAATGTTTTAAATCATATATTATATGATATGGAATTATTTATTCAATTTCCAAAATTTTTGGGTTAATTAGAAATTCTGGCAGATTCTCTGCCCAAACTTTGAAAAATCATAACTAATTCTAGAAAAATCAAAATGGAGTGATTCCAAAGCCTATAGAGCCCGTATTGAGTCTAGTTTCAAGGAAAAATATAGAATTTTGCTAGATGGAATCACAAAATTCCCAGAATTTTAATCTTTGCCTGCTGTTCCAGAAACTTCACAGTTTTTCTGTGATGATTTCAAAAATTCATATATTTTTGTATATAGCTATAATTGAGTCATATACCTATCAAATTAAAGTTTGTGATGTCTACTTTCATCCTATAAAATTTCATAATTTTTGCTCATCATTTGGTCCTTCAAAATCATATGACAAACTCACTACCTCATAGGCAATTTCACCGAAAACATAATTATATTCTCCAAAATTCACTATTTTACTTTCTTAATACCCCAAAGATATAAGAAACATTAGAGAATAGATTTGGAATATCTACTAAACTGGGGCTTAGCAGTTCACTTAGTTTAAGCTTATTCCCAACCTCCAATCCCAAATTTCGGGATATTACACTTTTAGTTCTTTTCAATCGCAATTCCATCTTTTCACTTATGAAAAATGAAGACGTCACTCTAATGAGCTCCCACTTACAATCACAATGGGAATGTGCAACTAACCTTTATGGTTTGCACTCTTATGGTCTACAGAAAGTTAAATCCAATTCGCACTTTGACCATAATTCATAGAGTGTAGAAGTGACTACTTTAGAGGGCACATGGTTAAGTTCAATACCACACACACTTGATGAAAAACAAATATATGTACTAATCCACCAAAAGTGGACCTCAATACTCTCCCACTCACATTTGGTGGATTAACTTGAACATCACATACATAACCATGTATTATAATGTTTCATTATGCCTTTTAATAACTCCATATGGTGGTGGAGTGCATCAAATAGTTAGCTATATAACTATCTTTCTTATGTCATAGAGCTCATTTGATCATTCACAATTTTGATTAGTTCATACATAGAAGCTCAAAGCTCCTATTTAATTGATTTAATTGAATTCGTAACTTATCCATTCACAGTCCAAAAAACTTAAACTTCAAACTTACGTAAAATCAAACAAGTATGATCATATCATTAATAATCCTCAACAAGAGTTATAAAATGTTAAGCTTTGCGCTGTGCCCTCATACACAGTACCAAATTTATCATAGTGGAATAATTGAAATGGAAATACGATCATTTTCCCTTTACTATAAATCTTTTTGTGTTTCTTTACTTGTTAGACAATCACAATGACATCTCCATATTGGAAACTAAACTTAGCAATCCTCATTATGCTAATTTTGGTAGTAATTCCTATGTCCTTGTCTAGCATGATATGTAATCAAGTCAATACTTGAATTATAAAGAGTGCCAAAGCAACTAAGCATAGAGAGTCACCAACAATGCTAAACTCAAAGAAATCTCAGGAAAGGAAAACTGAATCAGAATTATATAGGTGTTATAAAATCGTGAAAGTTAAAATCAGTTGAACCCATAATCTAGATGCTATGAGACAACAACTTAATCTCATTTAAACCAGTGTATGAAGCACATCACAAAGAATTAAGGTCGTTTCACTATATAAAGTGTACTTATAGGCGCTTGTGCCTTTCACCTCAATCCTCATGTCGCCACCAGCGCTAAGCTTCTTGCTTAGATTTGACGATAGAAAACATTCTATAAAGGATCATCAATCCTTATCGTCATGATTTATAGACCTTGTGTCCTTTTGTGCTCACTTTGCTTGAAATAATTCTTTGCAAAATGGATGTTTCTTTAGCAGGAAAAGTATTTACCGTCACTTAGGTTAGCCTTCTGCTGGGAGAATTTCTTACCCTTCTTTAAACTTAGGGTTGTCCCTCTATCTCTTTTCTAGAATCTCTTTCCCTTCCCTAATGTTGGATTTAGAGTGTGGAGGACTTGGCCTCTCCTATGGGGTAAGCTTGCCCAGAGGACTCACAAACCTCTAGACATTCATTTCTAAGCCTTAAGTACTTTAATACATCATTGAAAGTAATAATGTTTTTACTATGAGTCATACTGACTTTCATTAGCTCCCACCTAGAAAAGAGCATCTTAATGAACAAGCTACACTTGTTCGTTAGACAATACATGTTCAGCTTCTTTTAGTTTCCTTGTCATATTGGTTATCTTATGTAGGTGCTACCTTATACATGGCATTGCTGTTTAATTTCTTTCACATTTGCACATGCATTTATCAAGTATAGCATATGCAGGGCAATTAATATTATAAAGTTTCCCTTTTTATGGCCATGTTGGTCTCATAACCTCTTATTTCCCAAGCAAATTCTCAGCTTTAGCGCCATTTGACCCAAGTCAATGGCTTTACAACATCTTTTATTTATATGAAACCTTTCAATGTCAGATATCACAATTGTTCCCATTTAGCTTATTAATTAACATTCTTGTTCTTAGCAACCTTCCTTGACTTAGTTTCTTAAATCATCCCACTCATAGGGTTATTCACAATTGATTTGAACCAAGAATGTCATTTTATAGCACACTGAAGTATACAATGTCATGTACTTGTATTATTCTTGACTATAAAGGTAATAACACTATTGGGTCTATGATCAAGAGAATACGTGTGTACCTCCCATCACACAGATTCCAGGAATGCCACTATCATCTATCAAGAATTTCATACAAGTACTTTATATAATATGCTCAATTATGACTATCAGAATGCTCAATTTCTGAAAGCTTTCACTTAGATAGAGCATATTGCTAGCTCCTACTTAGATAGAGCATATAAAACTAGCTCACACTTAGATGGAGCATATGATTCTCTTAGAAGACTCATTTTCTAAGAGCTTCCACTCATAAAGAGTATTTGACATTTACTTCTTTATGTCTCTTGGAGCATTATTATGTTCATAATGTCTTATTATCATGGAATTTGGGACAATTCAACAGTTTTTTTTTTTTGCTTTCATATTAATCTCATTTCTTCATTTGGGGAGAATTTACTTTGCTTCTCAAACCCAATTTAATAAGGTTCACAATAACCATTGTTTTCTAAGGTTGGAAGAATTTTATATCTCATGTTGTTTTAATCATCTTCCAGAGTTTTCCTATTACATTGAGAAGATGTTTCCAATGTCTTATGCAATTTGTATTGTTTCATCCTAGAAACATTACATATTTTCTCTTAAGTCTTTTATGGTTTCTAATGTCAGTGGTTGGATTGGGCTCAAAGCTCTTTTTCACTCATGAAGTGAGTTCTTTCTTTTGAGGTGCATTACTTTCCAAAATCTCATAATGATCCGGAGTTTTGGCATTGGGCAGTTTCTCCATTAGAGATTCCTTTTTATTATGATTTGTTACTGTCTCTATAGTATCAAATTCTCACTTTCACCTCTGTAAGGTTTCCTCATATATGAATCTTGACATTCACCTTTTTAAGATTCATAAGATTCAGGTTTTTCTTTATATTTATATTCCGGATTTCTTTTTGGTTGCACCTCTAATTCAATTTCAGGTTCTAATGAACCTTAATTTTGAATTTTTTCCTTTTGACCCTCTTTAAGATCTTCTCCTTCTAGGTTGTTTTAGGACTCAAATTTAAATGAATAAATCCCTCGTTCATCTATCATTTAAAGGCTTACATTACTCTCAGTAATTTAGACTTGGATCATTATTGAAAGACAACAACAAATAATTTTCACCTTTTCAAATCCACTACAAAGGTGGTTCATACTCAGGGAAGTGTTTTTCAATATAGTAATAATCCAAAAGAATAAAATCCTTTTGGTTTAGTGCTTTTTAAACTCCCCAAATTCATATTTATCTCAAATAAAATTATTATGAAGTATTAAAAGTATTTTAGGATTTTTAAACTCATAAAAAATCATTAAAGATGGCACTAAATGCCTCTGAAACATATCCAAATATACTCTAAAAAATTTCAAACATATACCAAAATGAAGATCTTGAATTTAGGGATTTTATAAAAAACCGCGTCTCAATCGGAGCTCAAACACACCTTCACGGGCCCCTAGAAGGAGGAAGAAGAGGACATTGTGGAAAAACTGAAAAAACCCAGACTATCCCACTCTCGTCATTGGCACGTGCCGTGCACACACTACCACGAAGATTCCGAAACATTACATGCATCGAGAATTCTGTGTCTACGCGCCGAGAGCTTTTAGATGGAGTCTACCTCATGGCATTAGGCAATTGAACTGCCCCACACAGGCTATGTGGCACTTTTCAGCATTTTTTTTTCAAAATTTGCTAGTTTTTTTTATTTTGGTTTGGGTTGGGCCAACTTCGGCCCAATCCATTTATTTTATTTTTGTTTTTATTTTGGATTAGGTTGGGATCCAACCCGCCTAACCCGATCCATTTTTTTTAATATATCACAAAATGACACCGTTTTAAGGGTCTGGAGGTTGTCTTCAACCTCCAGCCGGGTCAACTTGGACCTGGTTATAGCATGGGTCGGGTCTGTCGACCCAGTACTTTCTCTCCTCCATAACTTCGTCGTTCGATGTCCGTTTTTTACGTTCTTGGTGGGGGTAAGCATGGTGCCCAGAAGCCCAATATGCCTACCTAAGCTCGATCAAAAATTGTCCTGCTCAGCACGAAAAAAGTGGCTGGAAAAAAATTTGGGCATCTTAAGGCTGAGCTAACTATCGGGCAAGGCCAGGCATCAGGCAGGGGGTACTACCTTGCCTATTTGGTCCTGCCCGAAAAATTATATACAATTTATTTAAAATATATATTATTTTATATAAAATAAATGGTATTATATACATATTATTTTATATATATATATATATATATACATATATATAATTTCATTTTTATGAAATATTTTATATTATTATTTAATATCCATCAACCACAGTTTACATATAACTCATTTTTTTAGATGGACGTGGTTTTCTTATTTGAATAGATGATACAAAGTATTAAAAAGTTGAGATTAAAAACAAAAAAATTTTGTTTTTTTGAAGTCTTTATCGCAATTGCACATGTTCATATCAATCGATATTCATACACAAACACATATTACTTCATAATTTGTCATGTAATTATTAAGATATATGGTAGTTTTTTTTTTAATTTCAAGATTGAAGGTATAGATTTATTTTGAGATATCTCAAGGTGTAAAATTATAGAATATATTTGAAGTTTTTAATAGTATTTATTAAGTATAATTGGAGTTTTTATACATATGGTATCGGTTAGGGAATTACCACTTGGGCAGGGAAGACCGCCCTGCCTAGCCCACCATTGCCCTACCCAAAATGGTTAGGGCTTCTACCGGGCATCAGGCTTTAAAATGAAAACCGTTCATCCTTTGGGCTGGGCATCGGGCAAGGGTCTCGCCCTGCCCAACCCTACCTATGCCCAACCCTAGTTCTTGGTGTAATTTTTCTTCGTTTTTTCAAGCTCTAAGCAACGGGACAAATTTCAAAATCTAAAACACTCATTTTTAGATGACCCAATTGAATTTAGAATTTCGTTTCCGGTTTGTTTCATTGATTTCATTCAACCTATCAGTTCTTTTGTTCCATGGTCTTATTATGTGTACCATGAGGCTTTTAAATACACATATACTTATAGAACCCAAGCATACATGAGAAAAAATAGGAATCGATTGAAATCTAAATTTACAATAAAGCACAAAAAAAAACCGAAGATGCAGGGAGTAAGGAAAAATATATATACATATACATATACATATATACATATATATATATATATCCACCGTTAAAACACAATGAATAGAAACTAACCTCATACAGAAAGATATGTATTTGAGTTAGAATCATATACTTTTATATATCCAACAACATAAACTGACGGACGGATAGTTCAGTAAAAAAAATTATTCATGAACATGTTCAGAAATTAATTTATACTCAAGAAAAATCAGGCTCTGATACCACTGAAGAATTTCGGGCGTACCTGGAATCCGTTGACTCATTGAGTACCCACACAAGATCGAGAGCACCGATATAGACTCCGATCACATTCATACGGCAAATTCACCATTGGAAGAAAAGAGGAATAGAGAGAGAAGTTTTTGTGGAAGTTTTCTATCAGTTTTCCCAAACTTGCACCCACAAACCCATATCCTACCTTATAACACGTATGGGTAGTTACTTTTATTTGAAAGTTGAACCATAAAGATAAAACTTCATATTTAGACCCATATTTCTTTATATTTACATAATAGCCCTCATTTGTGTTGGGCTTAGGCCCTAATCCACCAAGGGTGGACTGGGCATATTCCAACAAGAAATAATTTATATTAAGTTGTGGTTAAGTCCAAACCCGAACATAATTCTCAGGAAAGTGTCTTGTATGTAAACACCCTAAAATTCAAATCATTGTATGTAAATGAAGCCTGGCCTCTTACCCCTCTTACCGTATTTATAGGACACTTTCAACATTTTTTCACATAGACCAATGAAAACTTTAAACCCCATTAATTCTACCATAAAATTCGATAATTTTTCAACTCTACCCCTACTTAATATACATGATACCACATGAGAATAAAGTCAATATAATAATAAATGAATGGTTAAATTGTACATTCAACTAAAAAATTTAATAACTATTTTTTGTCTTAGAAATACTAAAGGAGTGCCACTTTGGACCTTAGTAAAAAAATTTGTCCTAAATATAAATCCATCCTGAGAGTCATTAATAACTATTTTTCAATTTTACCCCTATTGAATGAAGGAAATATTTGAGAAAAAATGTACCACTCTGTGTCTAAATATAAGCCATTTATGCCCCATTTTCGCATACCAAGGAATGCATTAAACAAATAAAATATTTTACATTTTACGTAATAAACTTGTTGTCTCTCTCTATTTTACAAATAATTTTCGCACCCTATCTCTTGCGTCTCTCTTTCTAATAAAACTTAAATAGGGGTAAAATTGAAAAAAGATAATTAATTGCCCTATAAGTGACTTATATTTTAACCAAACTTTTTTCCTACAAGTGACTTCTATTTAGGCTTAAAGTAGTACTCTTTCTGGTCCTATTTATAAGAGCTCGATAACTATATTACGCTATTTAAGAAAGTTGTTAAAATTATTTAAAAACAATAAGTGTGTCTGATTTATAAAGAGTAAGTAAGAGAGAGAAACAAAGTAAATATAGGTATCACCAACATTTTAATAAATACAATATATAGAATTAATGAATGGAAAAAATGAAAAAAAAATTATTAAATATTTAGACAACTATTATCGGACTCTTATAAAAAAGATGGCAGGAAATATAACATCTTTTTTTTTTTCAATACTCATTAAATGAGGGAAAATTTAAAAAGATCAATTAAATTTAGACATTTTAAATGTGTTAACTTTCATTTTGAGATTTGGTCAAATAAACTTATAAAAGCAACTGGAGTGGTAAATTTCAACCAAGCTAGCACAAACTTTTATGTAAAGGATAAGTAATCTAGGGTTAAGGGACAAAAATGCCCATACAATTTTTCCAAATGTGCACCTGGTCTCACATATATTTGTTAGATGAAAAAAATGCAAATGAAAATTACAAAAAGTTGCAAAAAGCCAACTCTGTCAGTTCTAGATAATAACCATTACTTTTTAGTGGTGGGCTCCACATTGTTGCACAGGTGTCAATCCAGTTAGGTGCAAAAATGTCTATGTAATTTTAATAAATGTGCATCTGACACCATATATATTTTTTAGGTGCAAAAATATATATCAATATTTATCCATGTGTTAATCCCTCCTTCTTCCATTATATTTCATCTTTGTCAATTCTCTCTCTCTCCCACGCCCCCCTCTCTCACTCTCTCACTTGACACCACTAGATTATTATTTTTGTTCTTGATTTGGTTGCCGCAGGATTGTTATTGAATCAAACTCATGATGCAATTTCGTTGGTAGTAATCTAGCTAGGCATATACGGTGGTTATAGTTAGCTACCTTTAAACATTTAAAAGAAATAAATTAACTAGAAGAGACATTATATGGGTTTGTTATAGTGTTAATAAGCTTAAAATATCTTTCTTTTTTTCTTCCCTTAATTAGCTAATGGAAAAATTGATCAATTAGTTTTAATAGGCATATACGATGGTTAGAGTCAGTTACCCTTAATATGTCATTTTTGCTATGTTTGGAGAAGTTGGTATGTATTTTTGCATCCAAGAAATATATATGGTGCCAAATGCACATCTGGAAAAAATATATGTGTATTTTTACACCTTAACCCTTAAAAATATTAATGTGGGCCCTACAAAACCAGAAGTTAACGGATAGTTTGACTTGGTTAACAGAGCTAACATTTTTGCCTCATTTAGAGATGTTCATAGGCAATGAACCGAAGTAATATATATGTTGCCAAATGCACATATGAGAAAAGTGCATGGGCCTTTTTATACCTTAACTCAAAAATCTAATACTCCTAATTATCTATTACAATAACATAGTTATAGAAAAAATAACTAAAATTGCAAGAAGGGGAAGAAACTATGATTGCCTATTCGATCCCCACAAAGACAAGCTTTATGCAAAATATTTACACAAGTGAATGTAAAATTTCATCAAAGTAGAAAGTGACCACTGTATATAAATCCTATTTGATTTCTTTAACTATTTTAATTAACTAAATTTATTCTAATTTTATCCAGAAAAGAGTTCATGTATTTCTTTTCTCGAACTCAATGAAAATGGAAATTGGGAAGTAGTTGAATAATACCAATATTTAAAAAGCCGCTATTAATGAAAGGGTCAAGGAGCAAATTTACTAACACAGTTTTAAGGAATGAGTGTCTGGCACAATTATGTTTTAAAGGGGGCAAAAATACACATAAGGATTTAAAAGTGGAGCATCCAGAACAAAACCATTACATTTGACCTAACAACGTTAAATATTAAGAGAAGAAACCCCCTAACGGCATTAGATCAAATTTAACAGTTGTGTGCTAAATGCTTCACTTTCAATTTCTTATGTATATTCTTGACTCATTTAGAATATAATTGTACCAAGCGCTCACTCTTTAAAATTTTATTGGTAAATTTACTCCTTAACCAATAAATACTTAGCAAATGTAACATCGTCGCCTGTCAAGTTCGTATAAACAAAGAAAATAATACTTTTTCGATAAATTTACTTACGCAGTAAATTGTTGTAGAAAAAAGACAAAGAAAAACGCGAATCTAATAATGTTTGATATTATAATTTATTAAAATTTGTATAGATAGTAGCTGGAATTGAATTAATACTTTTTTTAAAAATAAGTTTGTATCTATGAAGAGGTAGATATTTTTTTTATTATATATGGAATAAAATATTTTTTTTATTTTCTAGATTATAAATTTTTTAAATTATCAGAAACAAAAGATTAGTATGAATTTTTTATCGATATAATGAAAATGGATAAAATCATTGTGGCTTGGTTAAGTGAAAAATGGCACATAAGCAAAGTTTTGAGTTTCGATCTTTTTAATTGAAAAAAGGTTTGTTGTGAGAAATTTCCTCATACAGGAGTAATTGGGAGTAACAATATGTCAATGTTTGAATTTGTATTAATTAGTTCTGTTAAATACCGAATAGTTCTCTCTAAAAACAACATAGATTTCGCTAACTAGTAATTTGATCAAATTAAGTCCTAATTAAAACTAATAACATTTACGAGATAAATACATTAATTAAATTAGAATCTCACTATGACAAATCTAAAAGGTTCTAAATAAATAAATAAAACTCAAACTAAACGAATATATGTACTCCAATTGACTTTAGGTGGATTGGTCTTTTATTCTAATATTTTATTTAATCATTTTATTTTTTTTAAATATCTTTTTTATCTCATATTTTGTGAGAACTTACATGTTACATCAACATCGTATCTTATTAACGACTATGGGTATAAGACTAATGCCAATAACTGAGAAAGATTTAAAACCACACTTAAAAAAAAAAACAGAAGCCTGATTAAAAAGTTCGGTGAAACAATAAGTACTGAGAAGTTAATTTTTCTGAATTAAATGACATAAATTCTAGGTCTATATTTTTTCAAAAAAAAAAATTTCTCATTTTATGGAAGCAACCCAGCAAAGTCCAACCAATATATCATGTGTAACAAGCAAGCCACGACTTCCAAAGGCAATTATACATTTACATGTGAATATAAAGATATTAACAGATCATTGACAAAAAAAAAATAAAGATATTAACAGATCATTTGGAAAATTTTCCACATGTAATTATTATACATTATCCAAGGGCGATTAACCTTAGTGCAGCTTTTTCGCGAGACCGAGGGTCCGTGTGTGACCAGTGCTGCGAAAGAGAAAATGCTTTTGAGGCTCAAAACTCCGCCGTTTCACTAATTCCTAATCCCCTCAAACTTCTTGCCGTACCTAAACTACCCCTGGTTAGACACGTACTAACATTTATATGCCGGACTCACAACTTTAACCGATACTGCAGCCCACCCAATAGATATGCATGGGCTATCCTATAAAGGGTAATAGAATTGGTAAGTATGCATAGATTCCCATACAAATAGAATGTGTCTATACCTACGGGTGTCAGGGTTGTCACAGTCGATGTATGTATGAATAGCATAATGAATGCTAAGGGATATGAATTACTAGTGAACTTGATTGTCTACTATTGCATGGCTTAGAGGTAATTCACAAAATCTGGTTGGTTGAATTACGAATGGAATTGAACATGGTGAGAGGAAAAACAACTCTATTCCAAGTCGAGTAAACATGAGTTTTGGCTTTTAGAGGTAACATTTCTGGGCTATATACTCTCTTAGCAAGGAATCCTGGCAGACCTTGATAAAGTGGAAGCACTATTGAACTGAGAAGGCCGGATACTATGGCTGTGATATGCAGTGTTCTGTGTCTTGTTGACTAGTATGAGATGTCTATATCGAAATTTCTAGAAACTTAACATTATACATGGGATAGTGATTGTGAGAGGAGCTTCAGAGAGCTGATGATGAAAATTTATTAAAGTACCAACATTGATAATCCCAGATCCATAGTGGACCTTTGTTCACTTCATTGATACCATATGGCATGGATTGGGAAGGCAATTGAATCCCAGATGCGAGCAGGCATAGATCAAGATGAGAATTGATGCGAGTCAAGTGAGGGTGTATGCATCTCGTCAGCTGAAGCTTCGGGAATTGAACTATTCCATCCATAATCTTAAGTTGATGATAATAATATTTGTTTGAATATGGAAACATTGCCTTTATGGTGTAATTGTGGAATTGTACTGCGACCACAAAGATTGAAATGTGTTTATGACCAAAAAGAGTGAAATATAATGCGATGTAAGTGAATAGAGTTGTTAAAAGATTAAGACCTTGAACATATATGTTATCCAGGGTAGGCTAATGTTGTCCTTGACGCATTGAGCCATAAGATAGTGTGGATAGTAGATATGATGAATTATAAGCAAAAAGTCAATTGAGGAAATTTAGGGATCTTAGTATGTATAAGCAGATCCTAATCAGCAGTAATGATGTTTGTAAGAAGTACGCAGAAGGGTTACCCCGGAGTTTATGAATGTATAAGTGTAGCAAATTTCGAGGACGAAATTTATTTCAATGGGAGAGAATTGTAACACCCTCAAATTTTATTCACCAAGAGTATATTGTGATTATTATATATATTTAATGAAATGGTGAATATTTAAGGCCAAAAGAATTAAATATTGAAAAATGAAAGTTGAATAGTATTTTCAGTGAAATCGCCAATAAGGCAGTGAGTTTGTCATGTGGTTTTGGAAGACCAAATGATAAGAACAAATTATGAAATTTTATAGGGTGAAAGTAGACATCCTAAGCTTTAGATATGAATCAATTGAAGCTATGTATAAAACGATATGAATTTTTGAAGTTAGTCCAAAAAATCTGGACAGTCTCTGTAGTAGCGATCAAAGAAATGAAATCTGGGAATGATATGCTTCTAGATGGATAAATTCCATATTTTTTCTTGAAACTAGACTCAATAAGGGTTCCATAGCCTTTGGAATCACTCTGAAACGATGTCTACAAAATTAGTTATGATTTTTCAAACTTATGGTAGAAAATCTGCCAGAATTGGCATTATTCTGAAAATTGAAAATAAAATGTGTTAGAAATTGATTAATGGAATTAAAGATGCCAAGTGTCATTATCATATGAAGAGAGGATTAGATTATGATTTATGAAGATGAGCAAATATCCAATTGCATTAAAATAATGCTACATGAACATAGAATCATGATTGGTGATGGTAAGGATTATCTTGAGCGTAAGATTGGAATTATCTTGAGTGTAAAGTTGGTCTGGTTGGAAGAAGCAATTGGTTTAGTTGGAGCATGAGAAGGGGATAGTTTGTGAGGCCAACCAAGGGAGAAGAAAACTAGTTCAATGCTAATAGAAGCCAAAGGGAGTAAGTATGACATAAATATAAAGGAGGTATGCGTTTATGACAAGTGTCACCATTACATCCCTTGATGAGATCAAATGGTGTAAGATGAAAGGAAAGATCTTATGAAGCCATACTCCACCATTCCTCTTGTCTCTCACGTCAAGCAAGGGGGCCAAAGATGAGTTGGAGTGTAATTAAACTTTAGACCATATTGTATGTACACAAAAGTCAAGGAGTTGGTAACTTTGGAATTGAAATAATCATGTAATTCAAAGGAAATGAGTAGGACTTTTATGAAGCAAAATTGCTCCATCTTTCTCTTGCCTCCATTTCGTCCAAGCCACAAGAAAGGAAGAGAGAGAGTGAGTTCAAGAGGTCTCATGTTCTAGAGAGAAGGAAGAAGGGAAATCTTAAGGTAAGAGTTGGTTTCTTAAGCAATTTCTTGTAATATTCCATAGATCCTTCTCTAAACCTTTCTTCTTCATGTAATCTATGATTTTGAAGACACGTTTTGAGCTCAAGGAGAGAGAGAGGAGACGCCTAGAGAGAGAGGATTCAAGATCTCAAGAGGTAACCTCACAAACCTTGGATCTATTCTAACATAGTGTTGTTGTTGAGGTTTGTGGTTGGTTTTGGTGATTTTTGTCAAGTTTGTAAATTTAGAAAAGTCTTAATCCTAAGGGGTTATGCTACCTAAATTTCTTTAAATCATGGTTAATAAGTGTTTAAATGAGTCAATAAAGGATTAGAAGTGGAGAAGTACAAGTTTTGGAAACTAAAACACAAATCTCCATTTTTCCATTTTTTTGAGAAACTTTCAGCCAGCCCTGTTCTAGGGGTAGGAGCTGGATTTTCATGAAATAGATAGTTCCATTGGATTTAATGGGAAAAAATAGGTGGGGTTACAGTTGGTCAATTTCTTTAAATCATGGTTAATAAGTGTTTAAATGAGTCAATAAAGGATTAGAAGTGGAGAAGTACAAGTTTTGGAAACTAAAACACAAATCTCCATTTTTCCATTTTTTTGAGAAACTTTCAGCCAGCCCTGTTCTAGGGGTAGGAGCTGGATTTTCATGAAATAGATAGTTCCATTGGATTTAATGGGAAAAAATAGGTGGGGTTACAGTTGGTCACTTTTTCGGAAAAGGCTGAAAAAGCATAGTTATGAAAACGCCCCTAAAACTCTAAATCGAGGCTGTCAAGGGTATTTTCATAATTTGATAGTGAATTTGGTGATTTTGAGCCCAGAAATGGATTCCTTGGACGAAAATAGGTCAGAATAGCCCTAGTCAAAATTTTGGAAAAACATGCCATCATGCCGGGATCTCGAGGGAAATTTTGTAAATTTTTACCATATGCTAATATAACCACAAAAAACACTATGAAATAGTCTAAAATGATACTTGGGTAGGTTATGACCTATTTCTTGTACATTTAATATTTTAGGACCGAGTCCGAAGCTGGAAATGACACGTTTTATGTGGCACACAAAAAAGGAGTTAAAAGAACTTTGAGATAGGAACATTATTCTTCATACATCATGCCATAGTTATATGCTTGTGTGGATGCCAATGTTTGTAAATGCGCTTTATTAATCAACATGGTTTGCCTAGAAAGGGGTATTTAGTGTTGGGATGCACCTACACTGAGAGTTGACGAAAGTCCAATCGGTGTAGATTGTGGGGCTGGGCCCTACTCATGTATACATGATGATGACGTCTTTATATTGTTCATTAATTAGTGCATACCTTGGCGCATATCATATGTAATTTTCACATTTTCTATGAACGATAGCATGTTTCTACTGGGATTCCTTGGAATTTCACCCCTTTTTCTAAACAAACATCTCAGCGGGTGCTAGTGGGACAAAAGGCAAAGGTGTAGACGCCGAGAAGTGATTGGCACATGTCTTGAGGCAATGTTAAAGATGGTGGTTATAGTTAGTATATGCTTAAGATATTTTGGGAATCCAACAATTATTAGAACTTTCGCTGTATTTTGTATTTTGTTTACGAACGACGTTGGGATTGTAAATGATACTTTTATCAGTATAATTGTACTTTTCTATGTGCCTACAGAATCTTGTCTTTATTACTTTATGATTATCGAAATGGAAACAGGTATTGACATTGTTTTTTTTTTATTTTCTTCACCCAATAATACGAAATTGGTTTTTTTTCAATCATCTTTAGCATTTAACTAATAAATTAATCCTCGCTTATGGATTCAGCTGTTAAAGGGTTGCAATTCTCTGATTACAGAAGAGGTTTAATTTCTGAAAACATTATGGTGCCAAAAAAGATATTGTCATAATTTTATGACAACATTTAAACTTTACGATCCATCTTTGAAAGGCCAAAATAAGGCTTTGTATAGATTGGGTTGAATGCAAATCCCTTCCTAAATTTTTCTTATAATCAACAAATGCTTGAATCAATTGGTTGTAGGTTATTTCTTTATTTCCACTTAACTAGTAGTTTCATGTTCGATGCTTAGAATGCAACTACAATAATTACTTGGTGATAGTGAAGTTCCTCTATTGTGGGCCTATATTCTCACGAACAGAACTATCGATTGCTAGTAGTGCTCGGATACCAGTGGATTAATCTAAAAAAAATTCATATAAAAAGTATATAACTAATTTATTAATTGAATTGATATTCATTAGACTATGGATCCTGTGTATGCGGATGAAGTTTAATGCGAACCACAATGTATGAACAAACTTCTTATAAAATGTTATTTAGAACTAATTTAGATGATAAATATGAAATTGGCATGCATAGTACTCCTATATTATAGGATTTTTTTCCCCTGTAGTAGTGGTCGGAGGGTTAAGTGATACGAGTGCAGATGATCAATTAAATAGTGCAAGTGTACACTGTCGTAATCAAGTAATATAGAAGTAAGTAGAGTATCGTTCCCATGAGGATTAAGCACTAAGTACCAAAATGGGTAATTTAAATTCTATTTAGTCGATCGATTAGTTGGTGATTGAGAGTACAAAATAAAAGAAAAACAATTAAATATGAGTGCAGATGATAAGAAAGCAAATATGAGAAAAAGCCATAGGGATTATATTTCACTTCACAAATTCCAGATTGAATCACTTATCTATTATAGCCCAATTTATTTCACATGATTGATAGTCGAGTTTCGTTAATTTAATCACTAGCCTCTTCCAAGGTCAAGCAATTCTATAATCAATTGCTAATCCAATATATTCCTATATGAATTTAAGCAATTAATTAAGCATTAAGATTTATGGAACTCAGTAAGACTACACAACTCATATGAAAAAATTCCTATTTCATATGCAAGTCATGGTTTTAATTATAGGGTCTACATACATGTATCTCCTTCCGGTCTCAACATGCATATTGAAATCATTCAAAAGATGGCCAGTCAATCAAAAGCATTAAGAATAATAATTAAAACTCAATCATGAAGGAGAAATTCAAACTAGATTTAATAAGTTAAGATTCAATCCGTCATTAGTAAGCCACGTTATTACCCTAGGAAAATGAAAGTTTAGCACATGATGAAATTAAAAACAAAACCAAAATAAATTGACATTATATAAAGCTAGAATGAAATCCTCAGAAATACTACATAAACTTGAATATTAAATTCTCAAACATAAATATACAACCAAAAGATGTATGAAAAATGAAGAAATCTAGCCGTCCATTTAGGAGGTAAAACCTTCCATATAGGCGGCATGCAAAATATAATACAATCCTAAGCCTTCCAAGATGGAGGCATGTAATGCATGAAATTAAATCTAAAAAAACAACACAAAGAACTCAGAAATATTAGAGAAAGATCTCTCCCAGTCAGAGAATGACCTCTCCCTGTCGGAGAAGGAAACCTCTGCTTCTCTTCCTCTCCTCCCATTTGAACTTGGCATTGATCTCTATTTATAGGGAAAAAAACGTGTGCTACAGTACTACTACAGTGTCCGGAGACTGCTACTGTCGGCAAACACCTACAGTGTCTGGCGGCTGCTACAGTGACTGTCGGCAAACAGTTGCATTATCCGGCGGCTGCTACATTGCTTCCATCGCTACAGTCACTTCCATCCGCTACAGTGTAACTTCCGTCCGCTACAGTCTAACCATCTGCTACAGTGATCCTGTTACCACAGTACTTTTATTTTTTTAAATTTTTTTAAATGCTATTTATTCCAAAAACATTATTTATTTATCAATCACACCCAAATTTATTATATTAAATGCAAATATCGTCCATAAAATCATCATATAAGGGAAAATAAATATGCAAATATTTTACTTATCATTAAGCACTCTTTACGATATATATTTTTTGGAACTACATATAGTATGTGTGATATAAATCACAATATTATTAATAGCCTACAAATAATATAATTTATTATATTTTATTCGATCCATAGGTTTTACATACAATTCAACATATTGTATTGATCTTTTAGAAAGTTGCATTATCATTGGGTTAGGAATTGCGCAATTCATCTTAAAATTTATACAAACACATAATATGCCTTGTTTGTAATATTTGGACTATACAGTCAATATTTTTACCTTCGTTAGTAATTTAAATAAACCTTGGTACTATTTATTTTTGGGCAAAAGACAAATAAATATCACTTAAACTTCAAAATCCTAAATTAGTTTTATTGATAATAAGAGTAATGAGATTGACAAAAAGAGTATAATAATTGACAACTTAGGTTTTTAGAAAATCACTGATTTAGAATTTTAAAGTTCAAGTGATATTTATTTGTCTTTTTCCCTTTTTTTTTGTGAATGTACAATTTTCTCCCCATTCTCACTCATACTGTTTTAAATACTCATGATACTATCGATATTATTAATATACCATATTGATTGATGATTGATTATTTCATTAAAATATATAGCTCCCAGAGTTTAATACATTGAATGAATATTGAGAAATTAGCAATACCACTTATTATGCATAGGTAGATAAGAATACTACTATCAATGATTGATATTAAGTGGAAAAAATGGAGAAAAATCTCCTATTAAAAATTTTAGCGCCAAGATTTATTCAATAAATTTTTTTGCACGGTACCTGGTAAGGTATAACAGGTGCTCAACAAATTTTATACATACAGTTACTCTGATTTTTGTCCTTCTAACTAATAAAATCCTCAATGTGGACTTTTTCACAATTTTTCTTAATTAAAATTTATTAATAATTCTAACTAATTAATGTACTCCCTATTGTTTATAGGGCGGATGTGCACAAATACCCATCTACATATGTCACATGTGCACCTGGCACCATTTACATTCTTTGGGTGCAAAAGTACCCATCATTATTGCAAAAGGGTACAAAAATACCAACTCTATTAGTTACCCCCAACGTCCGTCCATGTTGAATTGTGGGTCCCAATTTTTTGTATATATGTCATCCACTATGTCCATATTGACCATTGTTTGACTCCATTTAGATGACTAGGACTATGAGGTGGATACCCACACATTTTCTACTAAATAAACATCCATCTCCCATCCTTTAATACCGACACCAAAACGACACCAACCCATTTGTTTGCCATTAAAACATAGACTCGACTTTGCTTCTTCAACCTTGAAACCGATGGAGATGTTGGAGGAAGGGAAGGGATAGTCGGCAAGATAAGAAGGGAGATCGAGGAATATAAATGGCGTCAGTCTCATCTTCAACAAGTATTAGAAGTAAACGACGAGTTACGTTGTTAAGGCCACCGAGTCGAGAAGATGAGTATGACAGTATGATAAGGTTCTGCCACCACAGGTTATTTGCTCCTCATTGGACCGCGTGGATGAACGGCAACCTTGGGTGAAGGTTCTATGGTTGTCGATTCTACTACCAGGTATGAGATTTAATGTTTTTGGGATGGTTGATGCATGTCCAAGTAGTTAAATGTTGGTGTTGAACTCTGAACAGGATGGAGGCTGTGGGTATTTTGCTTGGCATGATGAAGACTTTGGTGAGAGGGCTAATGTTGTGATAAAGGAACTATTGGATGACATAAACAAATTGTATGATGAGAACACCAAGATACGAAGAGAGAACGATGGCAGGAGGATGTTTAAGGAGCTTGATGCAATCCATGGAGAGTTGAAATATTTGAAATGTAGAAGTGAGACAAGGGGAAGTGATGTAAAGTTCAAGATTGTTGTGGCTGCTTTGATAATGACGTGGGTTTGGCTAATGGTCATGTAATTGGCAAGTTAATATGGGATTGAAGGCACTTGTGATGAAACAAGTTTTGTATTAGTTATGAAGTTTAGTTGTAATGTACCAAGTTTTAATCGTGAATGAATATATGAATTTAAGTTAATTTCAATGTTTAATGATCTTAGGGCCCGTTTGTTACATGGAAAAGGTTAGGAGGGAAGGGAAGATGAGTAAGTTCCTTAAGTGAAAACATGTTTGGCTACTGGATGTTCTAGGAACTCAAGTTCCCACCTGCTCCAAAGTTCCCTTAAATATGGGAAGATTAGTTCCCACCAAAATTGGTGGGAACTTATCTTCCTTCACAGGCTTCGTAGGAGAGAAAATCTAAAAGACAAATATACCCACAAAAATTTAAATTACAGTGTCAGATAGATACAGGATCATCGCTCTGATGATCTGGACACCGATGGATTTCACAGTTGTAAATTGATTTATCAAAGTGGCAAATCGATTTATTTTGTGAGGCTTAGGTGAAGGGAGTTTATGAGAAAAATGATCTAAAAGATGAAAAAACGTAGTGGCGGTGAAGTTTGAAGCCTTTGCAAATCGATTTACAAAAGGAGCAAATCGATTTTCTTCCCAAGAAAATCGATTTGCTCCTTTTGTAAATCGATTTGCAAAGGGTGCAAATCGATTTGCAAAGGTTGTAAATCGATTTAATGGAAGTAAATGTAAAAATTGGACAAAGTAAATACTAGAAAAAATCTTATAATTACTTGGCAATTAAGTGATGTTGCCAATAAACTGATACAAAAATTATCCTAAATGTGAAAGTTATCACAACATATAGCAATTGAAGTATTGCCTTCATCATAACATTGTAGGCACTGGCAATATGAGCCAATCACACTAATGGAACAAGTCTCTGATTAGCAAAAACCAAAAGAGGCCATAACTATATACAAATCCAAAAATTTGCTGCATAGTACAAATCCTTAGTAATAAATCCAAAAAGTGATAGTATAAGAGCCTAAATATTAGAAGTATTTGTCCTTGCCCTGGTCTTTGCAATCATGGACTGACTCTTTACTAAGACTTGTGATGTTGAAATACTTGGGTTGCCTTTCCACTGCAAACCTGGGGGCTGGAATGGAAGTTGATCAAGAACTAGTTCATCTTGAAGTGACAATTGAATCCTTCTAGAACCCACTATGGTAGTTGAAGTTGAACCTCTTGATTTACTAATTGCCTTTTCATTAGGTATTGGGAATTTGGTTTGGACATCAACATTGTTTCGTAATAACTGTTGAGCACAACCCTCCTCTACCATAACCTCTGATAACATCCCAAGCTTTATTATAATTGAACTAAAGTTAGTGACACTACAAGTTCAGATTTAGATCAGATTCATAAAAGACAACAATATAATTCATATTAAATACAATTCGCCTTATGTGTTCATTACAGATTACACCCATCCCACACACAGATTTGGATTTGGACACCTTTTTTATTTTGTGGTTTTGCTTGTTTAGTGGGTTTAGATAGTTGGGTAGATGGTTGAGATGGCAACGGCGGCTGTGTAGATGGCTGTGAGGGAGTAGGTGGCTGTGTAGATAGCTGGGAGGGAGGGGGTGACTGTGTAGATGCCTGTGCACGTCTACTTTTCCTTGGATGTTGCGGGTTGCTTGATGAAGGAGCCTGCATCATCAAATGCAATGTATTAGTTACAAGATACTACCTCTTTACAAGATACTAAATAAGTTGGTATATAAGATATTACCTCTTTACAAGTGGATCTATAGTGTCCTTCTTGTTTGCAAAGGTACATCTAACAAATTTCAGAAAAGTGCCATCAACATCGATCAATGGCCTGCATCCTTTGACCACCCAACCTAGACAAATCAAGTTAAAATACAAATTCATATTCTAGCCAGCAAAGTTAAACTAACAAATTCATCTTCAAGCAAAGATATTCTAATACTAGCTTAAAATTCATATTCATACCTTCTGGAGGCCCATCCCCATATGTAGGCCCATATCCTCCTCCTCCTACTCACTCTCATCACTGCATGCTACTTCAAATTCTGATTCAAGGTTCTCCTCAATGTTAGAGCTTCCACTTTCAGCCTTGTAACTCTCATGTTCACTGTCAGAATCCTCTAAACTTTGCTCATCCTTATTAGATTTATTACTCCCACTCTCATTAACAAGGTCAATGTAACCCCCTCACTATAATTATATTTGGATTATAAAATTTAAATGAAATAGAGACCAATAATCATCAAAGGTCATTTACAATCCCTTCTTTACGGGAGGGTTTTCACAAATTCTTTCAAAACTTTTCGTCTTATCCTGATTTCATATTCACATTTCGAATATAATTACCCTATGCAGTTGTATCTCATTTATACATATTAAAGTGTACAGCTAAATATTCCAGCAAATCCCGGGTTTCATGTATAAATATATAATAGGTGTATATTTTCCCAAAATAGGGGATTATATACATATCCAATATATATAGAATAACCCTAAGCTAAAATAGATAACCAACAGTCCAAAATGTACAACGTCTCTTCAAGGTCCTAACCGCTCCTGGTTGCTCGCTTCTCCTTAGAGCCACTTGCCCTGTTTGATGTTTAGTCAAATGAAAGAATGAGATTCAAAAGAATCCCAGTATTAAAAAATCACTCATACAATGTTTAAACACATAACATATATGATCATGTTAAGCAGCATCACAATGATATATGGCTCACACCATATATGACAGCACTCACAGCTGTATTCACAATGCGACAGCTTCCGCTATAATCACTATGCCCGATTTCGCGGTATACACTATGCAATAGCATCACAAGTCATCACAAAGCCTCACAAGGCATCATAAGGTATCACAAATCAGCAGCAACAACACAATGCATGACAAACATACATACAATACTTTACACACAATATAAGAGAAAGAGTCACTACCTTATTCTTTCCTAACGTTCCTCGGCGTAATGGGCTCACGAGTACGACAGATGTCAAATCCTATGACCAATGCCAATAACGGTGGATTAAAACTCTATTCCAATTACTTACTCCCAAAACATTTAGACTTGGTTATCATTATAACACTTTAGGTGGCTATCAGAAACCTAAACACACACCTAAAAGGTTGGGGAAAACTACCCTGAAGATCTCTTTTTGCAGGCAAAAGCACTGATTTTTGGCCGAATTACTCGAGTGAAAAAGGCCTCACTCGAGTGATGCCCCCCACTTGCACTCGAGTCCCATAAAGTGAGACACAAAAAGTGTGTACCCGAGAGCACTAACACAACCTGGAGTGGCTAGTTCACCCGAGCATTATCTTTGGCACTCGAGTGATGACAAATATTCACCCGAGTCCCATCGAGTGAGGTACAGGAAGTGATAACCCGAGAGCAACTAAAATCCCAAAGTGATAAGTGCACTCGAGCACTAGCCTTAGCACTCGAGTGACTTCCTAACACTTGTGAGTGTACACATGCACTCTTAACAATTTGCCTACTAGTGTTAACCCAAGACACACACCCATAGTGTTACATGCACATAGTGTTAACTCACTCAGAATGTGTACAACAATAAGGCACGAAAGCAATCATATCACACAGACGTTGCAACTACAATGGCAGTTACAGCGGTAAAGGCAGGTATGACTCATGTCACCCTTACGTTTGCTCACGCTGTATCGCACCCATCACAGTTCACAAACACATATATACTTCACCATAGCTGGGTTTCATATAACAGTTCACAATGCACAGACACATTGGCTGATTTACTGTTCACAAAAAATCCACGTCAATTACAACGACAGTTCAACGGCCGAGCTAGAGATGACCACTGCTACTCCCTAAACGGCTCAGGCTGAAGTGCTCACGCTATAAAGGACCATGGCACATTTTCATTCACATTTTACTAAGCACAAATTTCACATTTCACAACACTATGACAAATCATGCATACCACATATCATACACAATATGAGAGAGAAATCACTAACTGCTCTTTCCTTCCTTGCACGCTCCGGCACTAGTCGCTCCCAAGGGCAATTGTCGTATCCTATATTCATATTGAGTGACAAAGTATCAATTCTCTATTCCAATTCTCAATAGCTTCTTAACACTTAACTGGTTATCAATATTGCTTTTTTAATACTCAATAATACCTCTAACAATAGCCCTAAGGGGTTGGAAAGTAAACCCCAAAGATTCCTTTTCGGAAGGCACAACACTGATTTCTGACGGCCTCACTCGAGTGAAGACGACCTCACTCGAGTGATGGTATGGACGGCACTCGGGCACAAGAGAGTGAGAGGCAGCGAGTGAACACCTGAGAGCACAAAGAAGTTTTTAGAAACAAGCTCACTCGAGCACGCCGGACCTTACCCGAGTGAAGGCCAAATGCCTTACTCGAGCATCAGAGAGTGAAGTCCAGGAAGTGAGGACCCGAGAACACACAAATTCTCAAGGATCAGGATCACTCGAGCACAGCCATATGCACTCGAGTGATCACCACATACCCGTGAGTGAGAAGGCACACTCGTGCACTTTACCCACGAGTGACAAACCGAGAGGCAAGTCTTTTGGTGTTAAATACACTCATCACTCGAGCACCAGGAGGCTCACTCGAGTGATGTTCATCTCTCACTCGCAAGTGAGGCAACACTTGCCATGACCACGGAAGTGCAATAAGAACACAGAGAGCAGGAAACGAAACTTGCACTACCACACTCAAAAGCAGAGTTCATCGCTGCTCGGGTGAAGCTCATCCTGCACTTGAGTGAACTCCTATCACTCGAGTGATTCTATCAGAACCAGAAAACGCAGGAAATCATACCACATTTCCTAACACTTGCCCAATTGATCCCAAAAGGACCCAAAACTTCTACCAAAGCTACTCCCACACAAAAACACTCAATGAGTCCAATAGAACCATCAAAACAACCAAAATCCTACTACATTATCATGCTTTGGTATAGGGCAATACAATAATCAATTTTCTAAAATCACTAACCTCAAACATTTCAATACCAAATCCATTCTATCTATTCAAAACTCATTCCAAAACACCATTTCTATAACCATATCATGCCAAACTACCCATTGACCCATATTTTCGAAAATAGGGCAATAATTCCAGAAATTCCAAACTTAATCATTTGGCATGAAACATAGATAGAAAGATTGGGTTCACTTACCTCTTCAACTTCTCCAAAAACACTCTTTGATTCTCCAACTTCAGATTTTCATGATTCCTTAAATCACCACCAATAGAGAAGCTACAACCATCAAATTAAAGCTCTCACTCCAAGGATCAACATTTATGAAGTGAGTTTGAGCTAAAGAGGCCAATTGCTTACCTCAAAATTCAGCTTTTCTTTCTCTTTCTTTGGAGCAACAATGGCGCACAAGAGAGAGGAGAGAGAAGAGAGATGGAGTGTTGGGAGAAGATGAAGGAAATGATAATTTCCTACTCCCTCCATGCCATCTCAGCGAAAAAAGAGGAGGAAAGAGAGAGAAAAATAAAATAATATATCCCAATTGACTTTTCTCCTCAACCACTAACCTCATAAAAGTTCGCCACATGTCACAAGCCTATTGGTTCTCACCAAATAAGTAATCAATTAGCCACCTTAATCCCTCATTTAGCCATTTTAATCACACTTCTCATTTTCCTCTTAGCTAGTAATTAATTCCTCTATTAATCACTAACTAATTATCCAACAATTTCATTCTTTCACTTTCCATTAATTATGGCATATTAACTAATATAGCCACCAAACCCATATTTATTCCACTTTAATTCGATAATTATTCTCAATAATTATCATTAGGCCTAAATTGAAAATTGGGGTGTTACACATGTACTTGAGTGATACATATGCCACCCGTAGATAAGGAAGAGCACTCTTGACTCTCGCCTGAAGACTTCACAGAAACACTGGAAATATCATACTGCACTCGAGTGAGATCCTACCTCACTCGAGTGAGGCTTATCAGAAGCCAAATCGCAGCAACTGATATAACTTTCCAGAATTTCCCAAAACAATATCAATGGTTCTAAAACATATACCAAAGTTCATTCCCAATTAAAATTTCATAAGGAACCCATTGACAACCTCAAATCACACAAAATCCCATTCTAACAACAATTTTGCTCTTGGGTCTCTATATTACACCCAACAACCAAAGACCAATCTTTTCCCCATTCAAATTCCAACCAAAATTAATAACATTATAACACATCCCAATACCAATTCCTACACATTACCATATCAAACTCATTTCATTTCCAATTCTCATGAAATCAGGGAAAAAATCCAAAATTTACAAAATTTAACCAAAAATCACAATAAATATATCAAAATGATCCAAATACTCACCACTTCAATTTGCTAAAGCTAAAACCTTGATTCTCCAACTTTCAAATTTGTTCCAACACCCAAATCACCACCTTTCAAAATTCTGAAACCATCAAGATAAAGCTCTTAACACTATGAACAAGATTAATGAAGAGTGTTTGAGCATATGAGAACCATTACTTACCTAAAATTCAAGTTTTCTCTTTCTCTTTCTTCCTTGAGGTCACCGGAAATGGAGGTGAGGAGAGAGAGACGATGAAGAAGATCAACTTTCCCTTCTCCTATGCTCACCTACCGATTTGAGGGAGAGAAGAGAGAAAAAGATGAGCTTGACACATTGGCCAAATCCCATAGTCCACATTAAGCCACATGTCAACCTCTTGCTCACTCTGCCATGAGCTCATATAGGTGTAAAGCACCTGATTCTGACCCATTGACAATGCATCTCAACCATTGATTCTTAATCATCAATGAGTTTCCTCTTTGGTAACCGGCCAATTGGCCAGTAAATTTCCAATTTTACCATTTTGCCCTCAGTTTTCACTATACTTACTAAAGTATCACCAAGTACATTTATATCAAATTCACATCACATTTCTCCAAAAGTGTTTAATTACACTAATTACAATCACTTTCGAAGTCATTAGCCCTTAATCTCAAATTGGGTCATTACAGTCAACAACTTCATTGATATCAACAAATGTGTTGTTAACTTCGTTTCCATTTATAAGAGGACACCCAAGTTCATTTATGTCACCAGCAATATAATCTTCATCTCTCATATCTAAATCGCCCAGATACTTAATCTCATCAATTATATCTTGTTTCTCAATATGCATTGTTTCTTTTTCGACTCCCTCTCCACTTGCTCTTAATTTATCTTCTACAAAGTTATCGCACCCTCTCAAATTTCTGGTAAGCGAACAAAATTTGCTTACCTTGTTCAGCATTAGATTGTTCAACACTTGAGCATGCTTTTGAGCCTCTGTTTTCTCCGTATTTCCTTCATCGACATCGACCTTGTCAGCCCCACTTGATGCCATTCACTCTGTAACAAAGAAAAACCATAAATTAATTAAATTAATCAAGGGCTTCAATGGTATTTCGCTGTACACACTAGAAAACAAAAATTTTTTGTCCCATTTCATGCTTACCTTTGATTTTTGTGTATTCATTCCTTAGTCCATAGGCTTCAAAAATCTCAGCATATGTGTTCGATGATTCTAACCTTTCTCTCTTTCTCTCGCGTTATTCCTCTGTCACTCTCGATTCCACAACTTGCTTTATGCTTTCTCATCAATTCCTCACCTTCGCTCACTCGCATCAAAGCTAATCGATATCACTCTTTCAAACCCTAAAGATCCCCCTTTTTTGTTATATTATATCGATACCAATCCCTTTGCAACCAACATCTTTTTTTTCCTAATACATGTGCTTATTTTTTGGGCCTATTTGATAGTGATAGCAGTTGTTGCACCCAAAGACAAAATGGCAAGTGAAGTTGGGATGGGAGATGTATGTTTATTTAGTAGGAAACGTATGGGTATCCACCTCATAGTCCTAGTCATCTAAATGGAGTCAAACAATGGTCAATATGAACATGGTGGATGACATGTGTACAAAACACTGGGGCCCACAATTCAAAATAGACGGATGTTGGGGGTAACTAATGGAGCTGGCATTTTTGTACCTTTTTACAATGATGATGGGTATATTTGCACCCAAGGAATGTAAATGGTGCTAGGCGCACATGTGACATATGTAGATGAGTATTTTTGCACCTTCGCCCTTGTTTATAATACAGAACATTTTAACTAATTCATGATAAGTAAGAAGCGACAGTTAACTCATTAAATATATCCTAAATTGATTTTTTTTTCACTTTTACCCTTATTAAAACATGTGTTTCAAAATTTAATGAGTTGCTAAATTGAAAATAAGCATTAATTATTAGGACAAAACTAAAGAATAGACATTAATTATTTTACAACTGACATATTTTGGATCAAACTATTCATCTAAAAGTACCCTATATTATGAACATGAGCATTGTTGTCAAACTCGCAAGTTCACTCTCCGAGTTTATAATTTTTACCTTTCTAGCTTATAAAATCGAGTCGATTCACTGATAAATTCGTAATCATTGTAAACTCGATCAAACTTATGAGTTTATTTACTGAGTTTACAATTTTTATATTTCTAACTTACAAAAACGTGTTAACTCACATTAAACTTATGTTAACTTTTTTAATTTAATCATATTCAGTGACTTTATATATAAATTCTATAGAAAATTTTTTATTAAATATAATAAATTATGAGTATTAATGAATTTAATTTCAATTATTTAGATTTAAAATATGTTTAAATTCAATTGTTGTCTTTTTTATATTTTAATTATTTAATTATATACTATTAATACCTATATAACGATAAAAATAAAATTTTGTGAGTTTACGGTTTGAATTTAAAATACGAATTTATATCATAATTATATGAGTTTATATTAGACATTGGGTGTGGTAGGGCACAGCCTGCCAATATGCTTAGCTGGCATTCATCGGAAAAAAAAAAAAACATGCTTAGCTGGCAACTCGTTTATTTTTTTAATTCATTTTCATATTCTTCATTCCCCTGTTCTTCACCTCCCCGAGTCCTCCAGAAGGGAAGAGAAGAGAGACACACTCAAAATAATTCCGCATCATTGGAACTCTCTCTTTCTCTCTCTCGATGTTGACTTCACATTGATCCATCTGCACGCTCCTCTCAGATTCTCGCCTCGGTGTTCATTTTCTCGGGAAAGATCTTGGAGAGAAAATTGTCACACACACATTCGGCCACATTGAGTGAAGATCTGTGCCTTCTAAAACTTTTTTCATTCCCCATGTTTTGTCACTTTTCTCCTTGAAGAAAATCGAAAATAAAACTCTGCCAGAGCCGATTCTTCTGGTTGCCGACCGACAATCTCACGCCCTTTCCTTCAACTCCAAGATTAGGATATTGATTTGCTCCAATTTGTCTTATCCGAGACGTCACCGACTGAAGTCCCTCATAGAAAAGCTTTGTAATGCTTGGCTCACCTGTTTCCAAAATAGTATGTGACAGCCATTGGTTCAATTGAGTTGCTTCAAAATTCAAACACAGATCGCTGAAACTCTCAGTCGAAGCTACGAGAGATCTAATCTAAGCTTCGTTTGCATTGAGAATTCAATTCACACGCGCGCGCGCTCACAAACTTCGTTTCTCGCGACGACGAAGATGATGAAGATGAACGGAATCTCAGGCGAGCGGCCGGCGGCGGCGGAATGGGAGATGAGACCGGGAGGAATGTTAGTTCAGAAGCGAAGCGCTGAGTCAGATCGGAACTCGGTGCCGGCACCGACAATTAGTGTTAGGGTTAAATACGGGTCAACCAACCATCAAGTCAACATTAGTTCGCAAGCTACATTTGGTAACTCTTGCCTTATTTCACTTCATATTACTATTTATTTCAGGTTACTTTTTAAAAACACTCATTTATTTATTCAACTATTTGGGGATTAATAGTTAATACTACTAATTACAGGGGAATTGAAGAAAATGCTATCTGGGCCTACTGGGTTACACCACCAAGACCAGAAATTGTTCTACAAAAACAGAGAGAGAGATTCAAAAACGTTTCTGGACATGGCAGGAGTGAAGGACAAGTCGAAGTTAGTACTAGAGGAAGATCCAATTAGTCAAGAGAAGAGATACTTAGAGATGAGGAAAAATGCCAATATGGAGAAAGCTGCAAAAGGCATCTCGCAGATCAGCTTGGAAGTAGATAGACTTGCAGGCCAGGTATTTGATTTTTTGATCCTTAGAAATATTATTGTTTGTTTCAGTATTTTGTGTCTGTGTTAGAATGGAATCTGATTAGTGATTGATTTGGAATTGGGAAGGTGGTTGCTCTTGAATCGATTATTAGTAAAGGGAAGAAAGTTGCAGAATCGGATGTGATTAGTCTGATTGAGCAGCTCATGAATCAATTGCTTAAATTGGACGCTATAATGGCTGATGGAGATGTCAAATTACAGAGGAAAATGCAGGTAAATTTTGATTTCTTTCCTACATTGCAAACTGTCATGTGAGTTCTATTCACTATTTTTCTCTACTGTACTTCATTATTCAGTTCAACTAGAAAATTAGCAAAATACGTCTTGGTTTGGTTTAGTTTGGTTTTTAATGTTTTTAATAGGAGTGTTCATCAACCCCAGTACGCCTGGTCCTACCCAATGATATGTTCCTTCCCATCCAAAATAACTCACTTTCAACCCCTATTTGAACTAAAGAAGAATATTTAACCCATTAAATTTAATTTAAATGAAAATATATTTCTAATTTTGCCCATATTCAAACCTGTCTTACCCTATCCTCCTCTTCCCTGTCGGTTGTGTATTATTAATAAATATGGGTAAAATACTAATCAGGTTAGGTTTAATGAAAAGGCTGATATTTCACAATATAACAAATCAATATTCAAATTTTTATTGAGAGACGTATCTAAATTTAGTGTTTGATAGTGCTTCAAACTGGATTCCTTCTTATCAAAGGATGCTTGTGCCTATAAAAAAAAAAAATTAAATAAATAGAGATAAAATTAGAAAATGACAATTAATACTTCTGTAGGTGATTTATATTATGGACAAATGATTTCTTTTTGAATGCGCATTATATTTTGGGCTTGGGCCGGAGGGGTGTTTGGTTGGTCTTGAGACTAGGCTAATTAAGTTAGATGTAGAGGTTTAGACTAATTAGAAAACAATGAAAATTAATTATAGATTGAAATTAAAATAACTTTTATAGAATGGGCTAATTAATTTAGATGCAGTAAAAGTTAAGAAGTTTTTTTTTTGTTTATATTAATTGTGATGAGATTGGTTGCGATATAATTATGGTTAGATTAATATTTGTAACCCTTAATCAAATACTATGTCCGGTCCTAAATATAATATCTAATTAACTTTTTTTGAGAGATTAAGGAAGTTAAATAATTTACTTAATCATATCATATGTTGTGTATAATTCAATTATATATTAGTTTATAAGTCTGACAAATTAGTTTGAAAAAAAAAACATAAAGTAAAAATACTTTAAAGTAATTAAATTAGCTTCTTTAATCTCTCTAAAAGTCAACTGAGTCTTATATTTAGAATATGAGGTGTGTTACACCTTTATCTTATTTTCACCTATTTTAGAGTATTTACGGAAAACGATATGCGATTCGGTGGGCAACACATGAATAACATAAATATATTGATATTATGTGCACGATTCTGGAAATTCCCCATAGGGGTTTGTATTTGATAAATATAATTAATATAGCCTCGCAGCGCTATATGGATGTCTAAACTCGTCCCAGGGAAAATGGAGACATCTTCTAGTCTTTGTTCCACCATGGCATTCCTCTCATACGGTTCTCTTTATTGCTCTTAGTATAGTTTCTATTTTCACCTGTCTAAATTGTTGGTAGGGGAGGGTGAGATTCAAGAGAATTTCAGTAGGAAAACAATACCAATATATATGTAAGATAAGTGCTTAATGCATGACATGCTTACATTACATAACTCATGTTCACACAATGACATATATGCGTACTCAATGTTTCAAACAACATACGTATGGCCATAGCATAAACAGAAATAGAGCTTCAATTATTCATATACGTTTCACATAATCAAGCAAAGAAATAACATACATCAATACACCAGCACAAATATCAAATACGTGCAAGAGAAGTAAGTTTCTTACCTTTATCGCTCTTCCCTGATCCTTAAATAGCGTGCCTCGATTTACGTGTCAATTCCTCAAGCTCTCTACTCGGTCCTAAAACGTTAAATGTACAGTTTAGACACTTCCATAGTGTTTCTGAGGGGTTATATGAGTCTATATTGAAAAATGACCAAAATGCCCTTGGGAACCCGACCTGACCCCGCCGTACCCGATCCGATCATACTTTTCCTTAAATTTTGATTAGGGATGTCCTGACATATTTTCACCCAAGGAATCCATTTCCGGCCTCGAAATTGCCAAATTTAGTGTCCAATTATGAAAAATACCCTTGATAGCCTCAATTTAGAGTTTTAGGGGCGTTTTTGTAATTATGTTTTTTCAGCTTTTTTCTGAAAAAGTGACTAACTGTAACCCCCCTATTTTTGCCTACCGAATCCAATGGAACCATCTATTTTATGAAAATCCAGCTCCTTTCCCCAGATCTGGTCTTGGCCGAAATATTGGTCAAGAAAAAGGTAAAATTGCTCTTTTGTGTTTTAGCTTCCAAAATTTGTACTTTTCCACTTCTAGTCCCTTATTAACTCATTTAAACACATCTTAACCATGATTCAAAGAAATTTGGGGAGCATAATCCTTTAGGGTTATGACTTTTTCAAATTTACAAACTTAACAAAATCATTAAATCAAGCCAAGAACAACAATAGCAACAATAATACATCAAAAGATTTGATATTCTTGAGGTCACATTTGATTCTTGAACTTTCTCTCTCTAGAAGTTACTGTTCACTCTTTTTTCAACCTTGAATATTTGCTTACTACACACGATTTCCATGAAGATCAAGATGTTAGAAGAGTTGCTACACCATTTGGAAGACTTAAACATGTGAAATCTTAAGCCTTACCTTTGATTCTAGCCTCCTTAAGCTCCTCCTTCTCTCTAAGTCTTCAAGCCTTCTTCAAGCTCTCTCTCTCTCTTTGTGTCTTCTTTCTTGTCTCTTGGCCTAAATGTGAAGGGAAGAGGAAAGGGAAATGTGTTTTATGAAATCTCTTTTCTTTCATTCTAGCCCTTGATTTCAAGATGCAATCTTGTGTTGACACAGGGCAATTGATCTCATCTTCTTCCAACTATACCATTAGGCTTCTAGTTGGATTTGAACTAACTTCTTCCTCTTCTAGTTAGCATAAACCTCTCTTGCTCGTCTAACCAAATGAGTTTTCTTCCAGCTAAAACACCATGCACTCAAGTTAGTCCAACCTTACACTCAACCAAATTCCACACTTACACTCAAGATAAATCCTTACCATCATCAATCATGATTGCTATGTTCATGTAGCATTATTTTAATGCAATTGAACATGTGCTCGTCTTCATAAATCATAACCTACTCCCCTTTTCATATGATAATGACACTTGATATCTTTAATTTCACAATTTACACAATTGCTAACACATTTTATTTTCAATTTTCGGAATAATGCCAATTTTGGCATATTTTCTGCCCTAACTTTGAAAAATCATAACTAAATTTATAAACTTCATTTTGGAGTGATTCCAAAGGCTATGGAACCCCTATTGAGTTTAGTTTCAAGGAAAAATATGGACTTTAGCCAATTGGAAGCATATCATTCCCATATTTCATTTCTTTAACCGCTGCTCCGGAGACTTTCCAGATTTTTTGGGCTAACTTAAAAAATTCATATCTTTTTGCATATAGTTTCAAATGATTCATATGACCTATCAAATTAAAGCTCTGGATGTCTACTTTCATCTTGTAAAATTTCATGATTTTTGGACATCATTTGATCATCCAAAATCCCAAGACAATCTCATTATCTCGCAGGAAATTTCAATGGAAGCATAATCACATTTTTCAAAATTCACCATTTTACTTTCTTTAATATCCCAAAGATATAAGAAACATTAGGAAATAAATTTGGGGCTCCTGCTAAACCGGGGCTTAGCAGTCCACTTATTTCAAGCTTATTCACTAGTCTTCTGCTAAACATTAGGGAATGACAAGGTGGTAGTGTATGAATCTCGTGCAATTAGTGAGATTTCAATTTAATACAGTGGGGAAAGTTTCTTCCGCCTATTTAGACACGTGGTTTGTTGTTGTGTTACGTCATTTGTTGCCCTAAGTGAAATGTTGTCATTATTATGAAACATGAGTTGGAAGAAGTTATCAAGGCCATGACAACAAATCAGATATAAAAAGACCAATAAGAATATTCTCAAGACAATTGAATTGAAAACTTACAAACTACACTAAATTCAAATAAATACTTTGTCTGTGTTTAAAACATAATATGAAATGTACGAAAAAATTAATTTTTTTGCCCTTATAGTCTTAACTCAAATGTAGCTTAATCCTTGAATGTTAATTCAATTTAATTCAGTCCCTTTAGTTTTAACTTAAATGTTAATCTATATCTGAACTTTGACTTAATACAACTCAATCCTTATAATTTGACCATTTAAAATATTAGTTCATATATTTTAAGAAAAATTATATACTCCCTCCGGTCTTAATTATAGGACATATTTACCTAACTTTGGAGAAATTAAAGGTAATGGTTAAATTAGTTAATCATATTTATATTTATATTCCTAAAATACCCTTATTTAAAATTTAAATATACTGCCTCACACACGACTTCTTCAAATTCTCACACAATCCAACGTCGTCAATCTCCCTCAACAACTTCTGATCTACTCTTGTTAAATTATTACTGTGTTTAATTATTATTGAGAAAATATCAATAGGGGGTATTTTGGGAAGAAATTGACAAAAATTAGAACTTTGTCCCATAATTAGGACTAAGATCAACTCTCAAATGTTATCATATAATTAAGATCGGATGGAGTACTTCATCAAGCTTAGAAACTTAAAGTTTTAAATGGTTTTTTTTTACCAAAATTTTTTTTTGATATTATCATCCGGTATCCGGTTCGATATTCGTGGCCGCCTTTCTCAATGCAAGTGCCTCCTCTAAGACTTGAATTCAAGACCCAAAAGGATCCCCGCTATACGAACTCTAAGTTGGTAAATGATTAACACTAAAGACCGACTCTAGTGAGTTAAAGTTTAGGGGCTAAATTTCAATTGAGTCAAAATGATAGAGGCTGTGTTACAACAGGTTAAAGTTTAGAGACCAAATTACAACTGAATCAAAATTATTAAAAAAAAATTATTTCCCCTAAAATTTATAAAAAAAAATGTTGTGCTATTTATAAATCATAAACATTATAATTTAATAAAAATTATATGAGCCCACATTTTAATTGATGATGATGTGCAGGTGAGAAGAGTTCAGAAGTATGTGGAAACACTGGATATGCTGAAAGTCAAGAACTCAGTCCCTCATAACAATGTAAGTCACAAGCATAATAATAATAATAATAGCCAACAAAAGCAAAGACTTGCCCCAATTGTAGAAGAGCAGCAATCACAAAGGCACTCAAATTCTGGAGTAGTAGTCACCACCAAGTGGGAGATCTTTGACTGTGCCACATCACCATTAAGCCCTGCCACGTCAGCATCCCCTTCAATGTCAGTTACCAATAATAATAATAATAATAATAAGGTTCATCCCAGGTTCAGTTGGGAATTATTCAACTAATAAGAAAACTTCATAATAGGAGTACCACGTATTTGTTGGTTGTTGTGAGTGTGTGTGAGTTTTTGAGTGTGTCATTATGTTCTTCATTCTTTTCTGTATTTAGATCTCTTCTCAAAACCCCTTTCCTGTGTATCTTAGATCATCCAAAGAATAAAAAATAAAATAAGTGGGGTTGATATATTATATGATATGATAGTGATATTAGAAGAAAAGTTATGTACCTCTTTTGTGATTTGGCTACCATTTGAGCTGTCCAAACTTTTTTGTATGGGTATGTAATATGTATACTTTATGTACTTGTAGTTTCTGTTATTGTGGCAAAAAAAATCCTGTTATTGTAAAAATTGGCCCAGCTTGCTCTGTACTGTAGCCATATTTTCATGTAAAAAGAGGTGAAGCAACTGTGGCCTGTGAAATCATGTAAATTTTGGTCTTTTGATTCTTTAGGGGAGAGAGAAAATCAATAAAGCAAACAAAGTTAAAAATAAAAGAAAAAGGGGACTTGAGAACTGAAAGTCTATCAAATTGATAATTAAAAATATTACTCCATCTGGTCTAATATAAAAATATGTCAACTTTTTCTTTAGAGAGATTAAAAAAGTTAAATAAATTATATTAAAGTATTTATATTTCTAATTTTTCTCCAAATTAATTTATATGACTTATAAAATGATCTATAATGTAATGATACGTAATATATGTTTTGATTAAGTAATTTATTTAACTTATTTAATCTCTCTTAAAAAAAGTCAATTGACTCTTATATTTAAAATAAGAGGGGTTAACATTTAAAAATTTTCACGTATTACACATGTAAATTTGTAGTCCTAAATAATAAAGTTATTCACTTATACTACTTATAGGCTGTGAATAATTAACATTCTCTATAGCTGGTTAACCCAGTTTCGCCAGACATTATTTATTATAACTAATAACTATGGTTATCTTTCTTATATTTATAATGTGATATTTTTTTTATGGTACGGTACTACTACAGTTGGCTTTAAAAAATGAAAGATGCCTTCATGTTATAAATTGTTTAGGCTAAAGAAGATTATAATTTGTAAGAACGTGATATGAGTTTTTTGATGGTACGGTACTATTAGATTATTTTTTGGAGAATAGCTTTTACGATTTATAAGATAAATATATGAGAGGAGTTTTATCTCAATTTACGAAAATTACCAGATCTAATTGATAGCAACTGAGACCATCATTAATGAGTAATATATATAAGGTTAAACGGCTTAAATGCCCTAGAAGTTTTTGCGTATGTGTCTTGGGCATCTGAAAGTTTTTTAGCGGAAAATATGCCTTGAAAATTTAAAAAACATGGTAATTTTGCCCCTCCATTAACCAGCCTTAACGGTTAACATTTGTTGGTCAAATATGTAAAGGTGGCATGTGTATATGGCATCCACTTCACCCTTTTTTTTGTCCATGTTAGTCGTCAGATTTTTTAATGTGATTTTTTTAAAAGAAAACTTAGATCCTCTCTTACAATGTCTCCGGTCCTTGATATAAAATTTAATTGAGTTATTTGAGGAGATTAAAAAATCTAAATAAATTACTTAATTATATAATTTTTTAAAACAGAAATACTAGTTCCGACATTTGATTAATTTTGGACATTAAGGAAGTTACATAAATTAATCTAATGTACTTATATTTATTATTTTTTCAAATTAATTTGCTTAACTTATAAACTATTATATAATTAAGTAATTTATTCATCATTTTTAATCTCCCAAAAAAACTCAGTTGACTCTTATATCACAGACTGAAGACATTACAGGAAAGGATTTGAGTTTTTTTTAAAAAAATCATATTAAAATATTTGACAACTGACATGGACAAAAAAAGGGTGAAGTGGATGCCATGTACGTATGCCACTTTTACATATTTGGTCAACAAATGTTTGACCATTAGGGCTACTTAACAAAGGGGTAAAATTACCCCATTTTTAAAACTTCCAAGAAATATTTGCTCCTTCGAAAACTTCTAGATGCCCAATGCCTTTACGTGAAAACTTTTGGGGCATTTAAGCCCTTTAACCCTATATAAATATAAATATATATATAAATAAATAAATAAATATATATATATATATATATATCTAAGAGTACTCTTCAAATTGTAAAACCTGCCTGAATTTTGATGAGACCCAATTCAACTAAATTTGTATTAAAAAAATAAATCATGTAGCACCTCAAATTTTTTCCTCAATATGCCTTATAAACATCAGTGGCATTTAATGAAATGGAAGGGGGAATTTTGGAGAATGTGATTATTCTGCCTGTGAGATTTCCGGTGAGGCGGTGAGGCAGTGAGTTTGTCATATAATTTTGGAAGAACAAATGATGTTCAAAAATTATGAAATTTTACAGGGTGAAAGTTGACATCCTAAACTTTAATTTGATATGTAATGGATAATTTTTGGAGTCGTATGCAAAAAGTTATAAATTTTTTACGTTCTTGTTATTTTCTAGGATAGCATCTAAAGATTTAAATTCTGGGAATTTTCAACTTCTAATTGGTTAAAGACTATATTTTCCTTTGAAACTAGACTCAATGAAGGTTTTATAACCTTTGAAATCACTCCAATCCAATATCAAGGGGTGTTCGGGATCGGGATCGGGAAATGCCATTCCCGATCCCGATCCCGATCCCGAAAATTTCCCGTCCCGACGGGACGGGAAATGTTCAGGATCGGGATCCGGAATTTCCCGATCCCGAATTTCTTTTATTTTTTTTTAAAAATTCCTATATTAATTTTTTTATTTTATTTTCTTTAGTCTAGTATAAATATATAATTTATCTAATATCATATTGTACCAAATTAGTCCAATACAAATATATCATTAGTCCAATATATACTTAAAGTTGTTGATTTAGCTACAAAAAGCACAAAGATAAGAATAAAAAATTAGAATTATTTAATAAATAGTAAATAAAATTAACTAAATTAACTAAAAGAATAGATATTACCTTGAGGGTGTTAGGAATTTTCACATTTTATTTTGTATTTGGTCTTGCTTTCTTAAATATTTTAAAAAAAATTATACATAATATATATATATATATATTTTTTCGGGATCGGGAAAAAGTCGGGATCGGGAAGTCCCATTCCCGATCTCGATCCCGATCCCGATCCCGAACTTTTCCCGTCCCGATTTACTCGGGATCGGGACGGGAAATACTTGCACACCCCTACCAATATCTACAAATTAAGTTATAATTTTTCAAAGTTTGGGCAAAAAATCTGCCAAAATTGCCAAATAATCCGAAAATGAAGAAAATAATATAATGGCAATTTTGAAATTATGAGATAAATGGAAAAAGCCATTTGGGCTAATTGAAGGACCCTTCTAGGCATCATTTTAGATAGACCAAGTGAGGGAAATATTAGTTACATGTTAATGGGCTTTATGACATCCAATTCCATGTAGATAAATGCAAGTGTCACAAAAGTCAAATTGTTGAAATTTCTTGTAATAAATTAAATAGAGAAAGTGGGAGATATTTTATAAAAAAAACTCCCTTCATCTTTCCTCCTCACTTCAGCCGACTCAAACAAGCAAACAAGAGAGAGAGAGAGAGAGAGAGAAAGAGAGAGAGAGAGAGTGCTTAGGTGATTTTAGAGAGAAGGAAGAGCAAAGTTGCAAGATAGGTTGATTTCTTTGGTACTTTGGCTTTCAATTAGTTAAGTCACTTCTCGAAATTGCTCTTCTACATGTTTCAAGGTGTTTTGAGAGCAAAATTTTAGGGTTTGTAGAGGCTAAAGTTTCAGCCAAGTGAGAGGAAGAAGAAGAAAGCAAAGGTGATTTCATAAACCTTAAATACTTGTTGTTGTTGCTATTATGGTTGGTTTAACCGGTGGTTTTGTGGTTGATTTGCTGTGAATTGTAGATTTGGGAAATGTTAAACGCTAATTTTTATGTTGCTCAAATTTAGTCTAAATCATGTTTAGAATGTAATTAAGTAGTTAATACAGTGATTAGGAGTAAAAATGGGCAAGGATTTGAGGTTAAAATTCAAAAACCTCAATTTTTCCCAGAGATTCCCAAGTTTCGGCTAGGTCAAGATCAGGGACTAGGAAATGGATTTTTGATAATCTAATGATTCCATTGTGTTCATGAGGGAAAATTTGGTAGGGTTACTGTTGAACACTTTTTTAGAAAAGCTATAGAAAGTGAAATGACTAAAACGCCTCCGAAATCCTAAGTTAGGGACTGCCAGGGCATTTTTATCTTTTAGCAGTTAATTTGATAATTCCAAGGCCGGAAATGGATTCCTTGGGCAAAAATATGTCAGAATAGTATAGATCAAAATTTTGAGAAAAGTATGATCAGACTGGGTAAGTTGAAGCTGGGCAAAGTCCTAGGGGCATTTTGGTAAGTTTGCACTATAGACTCATATAACTACAAAAAACACTTTGGAAGTGTCTAAAGTGATGCATGAATGGTTTTTAACATAATTCTTGTATATTTGGTATTTTAGGTCTTGGTAGTAGCCCAAGCTGAATATAAAGATTGGACAGATAATGGAACAAGTAGAGGATCAGGGAAGGGCGATTAAGGTAGGGAACTTACCTCTCCTGTGTGTATTTCATATTTGTGCTGGTGTATTGATGCATGTTATTGCTTTACTTGATTGTGTAGAGCATATTTAAATAATGAAGCTCTATTTTTGTTTATACTGTGGCTATAGTTATGTTGCGTGAAACATTGAGCATGCAGAAATGTCATTTTGGGGTATGCATCTAAATAAAGCTAACATGTCATGCACATAGTATCTATCATGCATGCATATTGGTACTATTTTCTACTGAGATTCTCCCGAATCTCACCTTCCTCTACCAACAATTTAGACAGGTGAAGACAAAAGGTATGCTAAGAACAAAGAAGAGAATTATACGAGGGGAATGCAGTGGTGGAACAAAGATGGGAAAGTGTCTGTGTTTTACTGGAATGAGTTTTGACACCCTAGTAGCTCTGTGCGGTTACATAATTTGTAATTGTTATATACAATCTCTGCTGGAAATTTCTGTAATCATGCACATATTATCAATATATTTATGTTATTCTTGTGTTACCTACCAAACTACACATTGTTACTCTGATTAATATCAATAATAAGTGATATGTAAGGCGGGGTTTTACAAATCAACTTTTTGTTTTTTTTTTTTGTTTTTGGTTTTGACATAACTATCTATTTATCAATAACATTAACTAATTTTATATTTAAAAATTGTCAAACCTTAAGTGAGATCAAGTTTTTGAGCCCCAAGCACACCTAAAGGTCATCCTTACGGGGAAATAAAGCATTGGGAAGTATGGATTAAAGAGCTTGTGTCTAACTAACCCAGACAAGTTATAGTCATGGCTCTTATGATTAAGTAGTATGTAATAAAATGAGAAAAAAAGACAGAAAAAGAATTTTAAATTTGTAAAATTTTAAATCAGGTATTTTCTTAAAAAATGAATTGTGAATTGCTTATCAAATTTTATTATTCCTTTATCAACTCTTGATAACAAACTTAATTTGGGATTTTGCAATTTCAAAGTTTTTTTTTTTCCTTTTTCCTTAATAAAATCTTCTAGTAAGCATATCAACAAAACTTGTGCTTCTACATTGTGCTTAATATTTTTAACAATTTTAAAGCTGAAGCTTTGTATTTTTAAATGATGATGTTTAATTAGTTTAATATACTTAACTATCAATTTAATCTATAGAAGATATGTGATTGTTTAATTAAGATGAAGGTAATGAGGTAGTAAATAGCAAAACATAATATATTAAATTTGTAAAGATATTTTTTGCATTTATACAAACTCAAACTCCAGGCCACTTGTTTAAGCAGTTTAGTTGCCATTTAACAGTTTGGCTTGGCGATGAGTGCAATTTAACCCCACCAATCAAGTCATCTGTTTTTTTTTTTTTGGGAATAATACTGGATGCATTAATTCACTGCTCAAACATCAAAATACAAATGAATTGAATAAAATGTTACTCTCCTCAACAAGAATGGATTTCTAGTTATATTCATTTTAAATAAAATGTTACTCTTCTCAATATTAAATATAAGGTTCTTAATTCATTAAAGTTAAGCAAAATTACTTAAATTAGTTATCTATATATAATTAATGGGTACTATTTTTACACAATTACGATATTTATTGGGATGTTTAAACAAGTATTGACTTTTTGCAATAAGAAGTTGAGCATTAATTAGGGATATTTCGGCATAAAAATGAGTTCTTATATAAAGTACTAAAGCAAAAGTTCTGAAAATTGTTTTATATTTGGGACTAGCCAGAATATTTGACTTGATGCTAGGTAGTTTGGCTTTCTGTATAATATAAGCACCAGTGGAAAAATCATTTTTAAGACTAGGTAAAAACGACATTTTAGACCGGTTCCGGATACGGTCTTGATATAGTTGATCTAAAAATTCTGCTGCCTTTTAAACCGGTTTAAAATAATTTTTTAGACCAGCTATATATACAATCGGTCTAAAAATAAAGACATTTTAAACTTATTATTGAAATAACAGGTATAAAAATTCATTATTTTAGATCGGTTATTCAAATAACTGGTATAAAAGAATGACTTTTTAGACCGGTTTCATAGACAACCGGTCTAAAATGTCATTTTTTAGACCGGTTGTATAAATAACCGGCCTAAAAAGTTTCCACTTTTTTTAAAAAAAAATTATTTCCTTTGAAATGTTACCCAGCAAGCCATTTGCCCTATTAAAATATTTTACCCAGCAAGTAGCCATTTTAATGACATCCAAATAAATTCTTCTCTTACACATTATAACAAACACTTTATACAGAAACATTTTCATCAAGCATTACTAGATGGTGTAATACTTACATCATTATTCCTACATCTCATGCACATTCCATAGAAGCAACAACAATAAATCATTCTTCCTACACCCCAAATAAATTATTCTCTTACATATTCACATTTCGTCAAGTATTTTAGAACATAATTTCAAATGGTGTAACATACATCATTCTTCCTACATACACCCCGGTCACATTCCACAGAAGTAACAACAATAAATCATTGAAAATCAACACATTATCACACACAAATTGAAAAATTAAGGTATGCTACTACACATTTTTATTCCCTTGTTTTAATATTACAGTTTGATAAAAAAAATCAAAACTTTAGCTAATAATATAATTAAAACACTTTAATTGATGATAGAGGAATCTACCGAGAAAGAATATGTATAGCAAATAATAATCCATCACTGATGATCACTAGATGGCTCCAGAGCATCTACAATAGGACACTTCATATCTTTCATTTTCATGTGACGACAACAAAAAACGGTAATTTTATATATTAAAAAAAAATATAATATACATAATTAAAATATAATTCATGATAATTACCTTATCTAGCTAACCTTCAAAGTAATTTTATAAAGGGATATCCTCCCATATCCCTTCATGATGATTGTTTCTTGTGCTGTGTTCATTATCTACTTTATCTTCTTCATTCAATTTTGGTAGACTCTTAGAAAAAGAAGGAGTATCAAGAAGATCATTCATTGAACAACTTTCCAGATTAATGTCAACGATCCTTTTTTCCTTGGAGAGCTACAGACCACATTTTATTTACTTGATTGGTAATATAGAATACTTGTTTCGCCTGATATGCCATAATAAAAGGTTTATCTCCAAAGCTTCTACTATTCAGATCAACTAATGTAAATCCTAACTGATTGATTATCACACCATGGTTGATATCAACCCACATGCATTTGAAAATAGAAAATTTAATTTTAAAATAATCAACCACCCAAATCTCTTCAATAACCCTATAATAAGGTATGACTGCCAATCTAGGGTTCTTATCTTTTGAACTAGAGAAGTGCATAGATTGAGCCACAACATAACACCACTGTTTTGGATGGTGCTCCTATCATCTAGGGGCTTCGTGTAAAACGTATAACCATTGATCACAAATGAAGTCCAACTTATGACACCAACCTCAGGACCACGTGCTAACCATTTAATTGTATCAGAGACACATTCTTTTCCGTCAACCTTTTATTTGAACCAATGTGCAAAAGTTTTGTTGTGCTCCATAATTAACCTTTGTTCTGTCATTCGACTATTTTCTTTTTGGACAATTTCTTTATAAGCATTAATGTAATCTTGAACTTTATCAACATTATTCAAGATGTACAAGTGGACTTGTTGCAATTCATCAGGATCCACACTCTTTACTGAAGCCCCGCGTCTACTCCCTTCATCATCATGACATTTAGGAAGCCTAATATGTCTTACATTTGACAAATAATCTTGACAAAATTCCATGGCTTCTTTAGAAACATATTTCTGAACAATAGATGCTTCAGGCCGATGTGCATTCTTCAGATACCCTTTTAGGATTTTCATAGTTCTTTCAATTGGATACATCCATTATAAATAGATAGGGCCATACAACTTTATCTCCCTTACTAGATGAACAATTAGTGTACCATGATGTCAAAAAAAAAAAAAACAAGGAAAAAAGGCTTGTCAAGCTGGCACAAGATCAAATATCCTTCATTTCCCAATCCATCCAATCTTTCTGTCTTAATGACTTTACTACAAATAGCATTGAAGAAGAAACAAAGTCTAGTCAAAATATGTTGAAGATCATATTCGACAATGCCTTGAATAGTTATTAAGAGTAGTTGTTGCATTAAGATATGACAATCATGAGACTTTAGCCCCACTAACTTCAAGTCTTTCATTGATACAAGCTTCTTAAAATTTGAAGAATACCCTGAAGGAACTTTGATGCCATGTAAACACTCACAAAAACTTCTTTTCTCAACCTTAGACAATGTATGAGAAGTTGGAGTACAAAAAGTTCTCTTACCATATGGTATTGGATGCAAGTCTTCTTGTATTTCCATTTCTTACAAATCTAATCTTGCCTTTACAACATCCTTAGAACTACCTTATATATTAAGCAGTGTCCTAACAATACTATCACATACATGTTTCTCTACATGCATGAAATCAATACAGTTTCTCACATCAAGATTGTGCCAATAAAGAAAATTGAAGAAGACAAATCTCTTTTTCTATTTATTTTTTTCATTACTATTCTTTGTAGTCTTACCAAAGATAATATTGATATTTTGCACCTTTTCATAAACTTACTCCCCAGTTAATGCCTTCAGAACATCTTGAAACTCTTGTCTACCAAAAAAAGCTTTCTTTAATCTACGATATGGGTGGCTCCGTCTAAGAAATCTCCTATGGCCAAAATAAACCATCTTTCTTCTATGCTGAAGTTGATCGTAGCATGTGCCTTCATCAAAAATCGAATATGCTTTATAGCCTTTAACATTATATCCTGACAAGTTTCCATATGCAGGGAAGTCATTTACAGTAGAAAAGATCATGGCTTGCATTTTAAAAGTCTCCTTCTTGTTCGCATAAAAAACATCAATACTTTCGTCCCACAACTCTTTCAAGTCTTCGATCAAGGTTTATAAGTAAATATCTATGTCATTTCCGGGTTGTTTGGGTCCCGAAATCAACAGAGACAACATGATGTACTTTCATTTCATGCATAATAGACGAAATAAGTTGTAAATTACTAACAAAATAGGCCATGAACTATGTATACTGCTTAGGCTACCAAAAGGATTCATGCCATCTGTGCTAATCCCAAGCCTATGCTTCCTAGGTTATTCGCCGAAGCTAGAAAATAATTGATCGATTTTCATCCATTGAGAAGAATCAGCCAGATGTCGAAGCTTTCTATCGGATATCCTCTCATTCGCATGCCATCTCAAATTTTTTGCATCGTTTTCATTAGTAAACAAGAGCTTAAACCTTTGTATGATTAGAAGATATCACAATACTTGCAGGGGCGTTATTTGATTTGTACCTCAGGTTTCACTATCGGACACTGTTGGTTCTCTTCATGCTATTTTCTATATAATATACAGTCATTAGGGCATGCATGGATCTTTTTATACTTTATCCCTAGTGGACACAGTATTTTCTTAGTATCATAGTATCGACAAGGCAACACATTATCATCTGGAAGCTTGTCCTTAAAACCCTCAAGCGTTTCTGAAAAACTCTTGTCACTCCATCTATGCCATGCTTTCAAGTTTACCAATTTCAATATTACTTTCAACAATTGGTATTTTTTACACCTCGGGTATAACAACTTCTCAGCATCACTGCACATATTACTATATGCATATGATTGCTCTAAAGCCTCTTCTCCTACATCACAAATAATATCCTCTATTTGATCATCCATATTCTTGTCATTATCATCAAAGGCCACTCCCCCCTGTTGAAATGAACTTGGCATTTCTAATTCTTCACCATACCATACCCATACTGTATAACTCTTACAAAATCCTTCACAAATTAAATGTGTATATATATCTGCAGCACTTAGTCAACTCTCATTCAAACATACTACACAGGGAAATAAAACAACCCACTTTCATCGTCGGCATTTCTTCTAGCAAAGTCTAAAAAACCTCTTACCCCATTATCATATTTAACACTCGTTCGTTTAGCATTCATCCAACTACGATCCATATAACTCAACACCTTGTAGCACTCTATCCAACAGCAAAAGGATAGACAAAAACCAACAACCCAAGAGTTTTAGGGATTTCAATGAAATTAAGAAGCATGCATACCAGGAGACAATAACTACACTTGTAGCAATATACCAATAAATTATGGCATGATAAGAATCCAGCAATATTTCATAATAAAAGTATATAAATATAAGTTGTAAAACTTGCATTGCAAAGCTATTCAGTTTATATGCATCAGGTTTCAGCTAATTCTTACATGCATCATTTGAAACAGTATTGTTTCAACAAACCAATAACACTAACAATCAAACAATCATACTAATTAAAACAGAACTTAGAATGGTATTACTACAAGCCAAATATAATATCACAAGGATGTATAAGTCAGAGCATATAACCTAGGACTTAAGTGCTCAAAACAACATCAATGACCATTTTCAATGGACATTATTGATTATTGAACAACAACTCAAGAACAAAACACTAACTTTATTGAAGACCAAGGAGTGAGCTTTTAGCCAAAGTCACGGCAGCATCGACTGAGGTTAAAATGAAGTCCTCAAATTCGTGGCACTGACAAAGGAAAGTCATGGTATAGGAGAATGGTCAAGGCGGAGAATAAAGTTGACGGCGGAGGAGCGCGGTGATGATCAACGAACCAGTGGCGCTGACCAAAGCAAGAATAGGGCACGATGGAGTAGTTCATAACAAGCAGGGATAGAGCTCACAGAGAAATGGACGGCAATATGAGAAGAAAGGGTTCAGAGAACGCGGGATCAAGGTGTGGGAATTTTGCAAGAAAACACATTTAAGACCGGTTGTCACTAACAACCAGTCTTTAAAACATATTTTAGACCGGTTTTTTTTGTATGTTTGCTATTTAAGACCGGTTATTTATTTCAACTGGTCTTAAAAGTTAATTTTTTTTAATTTTTAAATGATTTTAGATTTTAGACCGGTTTTGTATATAACTGGTCTAAATAATATATTTTAGACCGGTTATTTTTAGAACTGGTCTTAGAAGCTATCTATAATTACAAAATTGCCACCGATCATATTTTTCAGACCTTATCTGCTATAACCGATCTAAATGTGGCGGTCTAAAAAACCAATTTTCTACAAGTGAAGGTGAAGGTTGATTGTATTAATTAATAGTCTCATATAAAAAATTACAAATCTTAGACATGTTTAGCGTACAAAATATATTGTATAAACTTATACATAATATCTCTTTTATATATCTAAACACTATATGAAGCTTAATTAGATTTTATTATTATGATGAAAAAATTACTATGGTAGTGGTTCACTGGCTAGTAGCGGCCAGTTCCACAAAACCACTACCGTGACTGGTGCCACCATGTTCCAACAGATGTTGTACTAGTTTTGCCCTTGAGACTTTGAGGCTTCTCAAGAACCACAATGAAATCATTGGAAGAAATAAAATGTTAGACTTTCTAGTATTTGTGTTCAAGACCACTACTCCCTCCAATTCATAATATATATGGTATTTTAACTAATTTACGGGAATAAGAAATGACAGTTAACTCATTAAATATGCCATAAATTATTTTTTTTCACTTTTATCCTTATTGAAAGATGTATTTGAAAATTTAATGAGGGAGCAAATTAGAAATAAGCATTAATTATAAAGACAAAACTGAAAAATGAATATTAATTATCTTACAAGTGACTTATATTTTAAATTAAACTATTAAGAACTCTTTTTATTGTGGACCAGAGGAGGTACCAAGTTCATAGTCTTTGAGACATCATTATTGTGAAATAACAACGGTCTTCTATACGTGGTTTTTGTTATTGTAGAAGTTTATCAAATCATTACCACACATAAGTGACGCCCCCTGATTTTACTACTTTTGGCAAGATTCCGTTGAGGCTACGACTTTCTTTCCTCTCACTACTACAAAAAAGGGTTTCTGTAGCACCTTTTTTGTAGCTCTTATTCTACTAAGTGCTATAAATATAATGAAGTAAACATATTGTAGCACTTAAAAATGTGGGGGCTACAATAGTTTCTTTATTCAAAATAAACAATTTGCATAATATAACGCTTTATTAAATAGGTGCTATAATTGGTTCAATTATTTTTTAAGAAAATCGATTATTTTTTAAAAAACAATTATACATTTTAAAAGAAATCCTAGGAAAAGCACTATAATATGTTTTAAATATTTTTTTAAAAAATAAAATAAAATCTAGTGTAGCTCTCTTCCAAAAAAGAGCTACAATACCTTTTTAGTATATTTAAAATAATCTTTTTAACAAAATATTTAAAATAATATATTATAGCTTTTTTTCAAAGAAAGCGCTCCAATAGAGTGTTATAATATTTATTCAACCCTAATGTTATCCCACTCACTAGCCCCACCATCACGATCAGCCCACAAACTCAAACGGCCGAAAATATTTCCCTCTTCGTCGCGCGCGAGACTCTGTTCTTCTTTGAAACTAGCAACCAAACTCCCTCTCACATTTATCTTCTACTTCTCCAGTGTTGCTGTTCGTGTCTCATCACCGTTCATTGCCTCGCTGTCGTTCGTGGCTTCAAAGTCATTGCCATCAAGGGTTGAGCATTTGGGAAATTTCTATTCTTATTCAGGTAATTAAGCTTTTTCTTTTATCAATTTTCTGTTGATGATATTCGATATTATCAATCTGTGTCATTTGTGAACTGAATATGAATTGGTGGTAAAATATCAACTAACGAAGCTATTCGATACTCTCCTTCCACTAATGCTCTGCCAATTTTTTTCTCATATGAAAACCTATTTGTAGCAGCTTCAACGATAGCCAAACTGAATTGCAAGGACTCCAAACTGTTTTAATTTGTTTTTAGTAACGATAGCCAAACCTATTTGTTGAAATCAAAAGTATATTAGGATTCTCTTCCTCCTCTTACTTAACTCATAAATATATATATATATATATATATATATAAAACTCTGTCGAACAGAGTATATCATTTGCTCACTAAATTCTTTTTCAAATAAACGTAGATATCATATTTAAACTAGGATTTAAAGCTGTGTTAATGTATGGATTTAAAAGTAGAGAATTATTCATTAACCAAGCCAGCAACTTGTTTTGGTAAATTGGAGCACATAATCAAGAACTGTTCTTTCGGGTGTTTCTGCATTTGATGCAGCTTGGAAGAGTCAAAAGGGGCTGGTGGGCCCTCTGGGGAAGTATGGGAATGTTACTCTAAGTTCTAAGGCTTTATTGTTTTCATTATTTTGTAAGTGTTCCCACGTGCTTGTAAGCTAGTTCCTATCCCTGATTGGCCCCTACTCACATAACTGGCTTCATTACTCTCGTCTTAACATTCAACAGCTATGTAATAAAAATTAGCTTTACAATAGCTTTATTAACACCTCAGGATAAGTCTCACTTGGCAATCCATGCAAACATATTAGGAAAGAGAATTAATGATATATTTTATGAATTATAGTTTGCTAATGCGTCTTATTGAGCATAAGAACAGACCCCATTACATTTTTTATCCAACATGCCATGGAGTAGTTTGATATATATATTGACAAAGAAAGATGAAAAGTGAAAGTAAAAGTTTGATGAGTGTAGATAGGATAGGGACCTTTATTTTGTTTCTGAGAACATTTCTATGAAGGCAAAAGATTCAATCATGATGAGAGAAGTGTTAAAAAAATGAGTGTTTACTTCGATGGTGTTAAAAAAAACACAAGTCTTGTTGGTTAGGAAGAAGTGCAAGGGAAGGCGTGCTTTGTGGCATTTTTTTCCTTTTGAGTTCTGTACTTTAGAATGGTATCTTAGGAAGGCAAAGTAGTCTATATTTAGCAGGCTAAGAAGATATGGAGAAGAGGAAGAATATAGTTTAGGAACTCTATGTAATAGCAGCAACAAATTCAATCTCTACTCTCTGGATTCCTTTTAACTTTTTCATCATTATTTTCTGATGGATACAAACTTTTTGGTGATCCCTATTTGCTGAACATCTTTCTAGCTCTATGCTTTAGTTCACATTCTTAAATTGTGCGCAGTGTAGTGCATTTTGCTAATTTAACCCATTTTTGTAAACCTTTTCTTCCTCTGTCATGTCTTGTTTAGTAAGTTAGTTTGTGCTATGGTCCTATATGATATACAGTAATCTGATACTAAGTTAGTTTGTCCTATGGTCCTTAAGATCATATACCCTTGCTATATTTCTCTTATAAAAGAGATTTTCCATTACCATCACATCTATTTTTGTTTCCTTGCCACCTTTCGGGTACTTCACTGTGACTTGTTACAGCAAAAGAAAAACAATGAGATTTTACACTATAATTCCATAATTCCTAAAAGCTGTCTAGAGTCTATATCATCAGCCATAGAATGAAACCTCACCTGATAAATACTGATAATTTTGGCAAGGCAAGTTGGGCTTCCTGAGTTGAGGGATTCTGTCAAATACTTGAAATACTGAGGTGCGAATTCCTCAAAAGAATATAATTCTGTCTTTGTGATTTGCTTAATAATAAATCTTTCATCCAATGATTTGGCAAAATATACATTACTTTTACCTCCTTGGGCCCTCCACCTCCTGCACCGGCTTAGGGACCATACAAAATCAACTCTATTTGGGCAGTATTTCTTTCTAAGCAAGTCAAACTATTTTGCAAAAAAACAAGTGACAGAAAAATTCACTTTCCCACCTACACCCGAGGAGTCATTGCCAAAGGAAATTCGCTAATGTACAGGGTTTTTGGAATCTGAGAGGAGTGTACCGATAGAAGATGAAGCATCTTCAGGCCCGTAGTTACCATAATGGATATAATCTAAGTCCATTGAGCCCCAGGCTAAAAAGGTGGATGCAGCTAAATCTTCCTTGCTTCTCTTTCGGGTAATCCAACTTCCATCATGTAGATCATCCAACTTATCGGTAACCCAGTCATCATATTCCTTAGAACTGAGGGCATAGGATATTATACTAGAGTAATCATTATCATAAACAGCAATAACCCTATCACCCCGTGTAGTTTGGGAATGCAGTAATCGAACACCTTCAGGATCGAACACCTTCATGCCCAGATACAAGTGACTTATTTGGATAATGCTATGTATATAGCTAATTATTGTCGGTATTGTTGTAATGTTATCAAGTTACTAGAATTATCTTTATTATGTGTTGTGGCTTTGTTATGATGCAATATGCAAATTAGTCTTCCTCTGTTATGAAACCATAGTTGCAAAATTTGTCAAAGGTCACAGCTTTTGAGAAAACTGACAATATTTATTTTTTCAAACATTGTAGAATTTTATGCACTTAGGTTGCTCTTAGCTTTGACACAAGCTATAAGTATTGAATTCAATTAAAAAAATTGTTATCTATTCTACTATATTATGACACAAAAATATAGATGACAGACCAATTGACAACCTGGGTGATGAAATCTAAATATTTTTCTTCATAATCTCTATCTAAATGATCTCCTAAATGATCTCCTCTCTTTTAACCCCCCACCAAAGTCTTTGCTGCAAGATTCTCTCATCTTGCAACGTGGTGAAAAATTATTCAGGTCATCTCTAGTTCTTACTGGAACTTGGTTAATGATTTGCTTGACTCAACACTTTTGGTAAACAGTAACACACAATCTATGCATGTTACTTTTGCAGCTCCCACCAACTGAATTTAATTTCACTTTAAGATATGAGGCTAAGTTAATTAAATGAAACAAACAATTGTACCAGTTAATGATTTCTTGGAGGGCCCTTTTCCCATTTTAATTTCCAAAAGGCCATGCACCTGACATTACTTTGAATTTTTTTTTCTCAGATGACATTACTTTGATTAAATATTTCTAGCTCTATGCTTTTTTTTGGGGTACAATTCTAGCTCTATGCTTTGGTTTTTCGTTTATCTATCTTTTCATTTTTTTGGTGAGCCTAGCAATTCTTCTTTTAAGTTCTTATGTTCTTCAAATTGATAAGGTTCTCAATCTCTACTGTATTTTTTTTCACCTTACTTTGAACGCTTCTCTGATGAGCTAAACATTAATGCTTCATTATTGATTTCTTGGTGTGTGTGTGAATAAATGAGTCTGGATGGTTAGCAAGAACAAGTGAGTAAAAGAGAATGTGATCTTAAGTTAAAGTATGATATGTGGTACTTTTTTTTTTGTCTCCTAAAACATTCAACACACATTACTCTTAAAAAACCAAAAATGTCAAAACACAGGTCTGTTTTCTTTATTCGCTTAGCTTCTTCATCTTACACTTTCATACATGTCTTTCAATATTTTGAAGTTCTTTTCCATCCTATCATTTGATTATAAATTTGTTTTGATGTAGTATGAATGTGACTTCTCTTCTAGGTTTTGTGCCCATTGAGTGAACTAAGCATATTTTTTAATATAACTTCATTAATTTAATTTATATTGTCATAGTTGATACATATTGATATATATATATATATATATACTCTAATAAATTTGTAATTGTAATTATTTAGAGTTATCAACTAAAGTTATCACATTTCTAAATATTCTACTTATTTTTTGGGCTTTTCAGTATAATCATTGAAAGCTTATCACTTCTTGGAGATTCATTGTGGTTTTTGTTTTCTTTGAGGTAAGCCTTAAACACCCATTTTTTATTTTTAGAATTTGTAACATATCATTGTGACATTTTTTTTGGGCTAAGTTTTGAATTGTTGTATTTATTTTCTATTTTATATATGTTGGTAAATATCATTTTATTATTATGGGCTGATAAAAATCAATAAGATATGCTGGATTAATTGTTTGATTAGGTACTATCAGTAAAGGAAGAGGCTTTAGGACACCGGAAACTACTATTTTTAAGTTGTTATGCTGCCAAGTTTATTTTAGTAATTTCCAACAATAGGTTAAGGGTATGGATAGAAAATGGATGTTTTCTAATCGATGTTTAAGGGAATATATAGACGATGTGAAAAAGTTTATTAGATTTGCAAGCGAGCATGCAACCGATCCTAACAAAATCTTGTGTCTTTGCTTAGTTTGTTGCTATGGAAAACATATTAGTCCACTTGATTTGCTAGACCATTTAGTTTGTCATGGAATTGGTCAAACCTATACACGATGGACAAGGCATGGTGAGACGAATGATATGGATGGTGATCAGGCATGGTGAGATGAATTGATCAAACCTTACATTTGATGATTGGAGATATATCCCAAATCGTTACAAAGACTTCGTTTGGAAAGAACTGCAGGTAAAACATTAATTTCTCTATTATTTTGGTTATTTTGTTTCACATATTCACACTCTAACAAATTGAATAATTTTCCATTTTAGTCATGCTTTATAATCGATGAAACTCAAAGGAGATATGTACTAAGAAAAGCTGCCTACCTTCTTAGGAAGCATCGTACAGATTTGGTTAAATACTATTTGAGAGATGATGGTGGCAATATCATTCCAACACCACCCGAGATATATGAAGGTATCATCACCCAAAATCAGTGGAATATCTTTGTGAAGTCACATACAAGTGCAGAGTTTCAGGTAATAATATATAAGCCTCAACTGGCAATAATCTATGTGCAATTAATATCTATTAATACATAAAATGTACTTCTAAATAGGAATTAAGTAAAAAAAATCATGCTAAAGCGAAGAGCATGCCAGATTGATATAGAAAAGGACGGACGTCATATGCAGAGATGGAGCAGAAAATTGTAAGCAAAAAATACTGTTTAATACATATGCAATTTGCATGAGTGATTTTTAACTTTAATTAATTGTTTTCATATGCAGATAGAAGAATCAAACTTAAATGTTCCCCAATTAGCACGGCATACCTTATGGTTGGCTGGCTGCACTAATAAGCAAGGTGAAATCGTTGATGACGAAGTTAGAAAAATTGCAGGGTATTGTGTAAGTATTGGATGTTGTATTAAGATACGTTCATTTAGACGAATCTATTTCGTAATAAATAATTTGTGATTTTTTTGCGATAGCAAGCACTAACACAAGAAGCACCAGAAGAGGCCCAACAGATTAGACGTGATGATATACTAAGTAAAGTATTAAATTTATTTGAGGGCTCTGGTCGTGTTCGAGGTGCTGGTTTTGCAATTACACCGAACGCTTACTTTGGACCTCAAAAGTGCCCTAGTCGAAGTAAGATTTCACAAGTGAAAGAGGAGATGAATTCCTTCAAGCATCATATGCAAGAACAATTGGCCGAACAAAGCAGACTACACTTTGAACAATACAATAAATTGATGGAACATCTGCAAAAACTCATACAGCAAGGGGGAGGACCAAGTGCGCATGTATCTAACAGCCCAAGCATGAGGGATAGCTGTACTTCTGTGCCTAGACCCCCCTCTCTCTGGTAATTTCTTTTCTTGTTCATATTTAATTAAATTACAATTTAATATACCTTAATCTATTAACTCTATTTTCTCATAGGGTGAATCACAGTGCAAGCTACACTTGGATGAATAGTTTAGAAACGCGGTTGCAGTGGGTGTTGTCTACAACAATGCTAATGAAGTTCTGCACGGTTCCCCATTGCCCGCTAACTCACTACGAGTTAGAGTTGACATTTGCACCAATCAAGATGCCCAGTTACCATTCCCTATGGATGATGAATTGATGGTTAGGGATGTTGTGGGTCTTTATGCTGCATGGCCTATAAATCTTATTGAGCCATTTGGAAAGGTAGTTAATTCTTACTTCCTTATACTTTTCTATATATATTTAAAACTACTTAAATTAATTTCAATATATTTGTAGGTTGTTCATTCACAGGGCAAACAAGCTAAAATTGTTGGTGATAAATCAAAGAACTCAAAAAATGTATTAAAAAAGAAAAGCTCAAGTGCACAAACAAGTCAGAAAACAATTGTCTCATATCGCCATGAATTGGAGCTGATTGCACCTCGCTTATTTCGGGGAGGATATAGTATAACCATACATTTTGATGGAAACATTTACAACACAACTCCTTTTAATGATTATCTTGCACAGAATGAACTGAGTGACATACAAAATCGTGGGTTGGTTGGTGGTTCAGTTATCAACATATGGATTAGGTACCTTATCATCCTTTTTCTTCATCACGTAACTTTATTCATGTTAATCTAATTGTTTGTTTTATATGAAGGTACTTATATTATAATGTGTTGAGGAATACTGGGAGAGTACAATTCTCATTTATCAGCCCCTATATAATAGGTCAACATGAGGGGAGAAAGAATATTGAATCTCAATCAAATCAAGTTAAAGATTATTTCTCGGCGAGAGCAACATCTAATATGTTGTTTCTATCGCCGTTTAATGCAGGGTAATTAGTCATCACCTTTAATATCTTTTCACTATTCATAAAATTGTTTAGCTAATTTGTGCAAAACATTTTAGGAATCATTGGATTTTGATTGTCATCAATCCTAGAGCAGCTTCGGGTCCCTTGATATATTATATGGACCCTCTAAAGCATGGCCAACCAAAGGACCGTCCAGACATGTTGAGATTGTTTAATATGTAAGTTCAAGCTCACACACACACACTTGTCTGTGTGTGTAGGAGGTTTAAAATACCAACCAAAGTAATTTCTATTTCATTTTGGTCATCAGGGCATTGAATGGCTACCGGGGTTCTGAATCACTGAGTTATTCTAAAGTTGTTGACCCTGTTAATAGCTATGGCTGGAAGAAAATTAAGGTATTTATATAAATTCACTCAAATATTGACAATAAATTACTTACATTATTAACTTTGATGATATTTTTGCAGTGCCCTTATCAACCAAACAATATTGACTGTGGATATTATATTATGAAATTCATGAAGGATGTTGTAACTCATGATCAAATTTTTGTTCCTGACAATGTATGTTGTTCGTTTCTCTTTATGTTGTTTTTTTTAAATTAATTGAGTTATAATAGTCAATTCTTATTTTTATGATATGTTATATCAATTATTGTGCAGTATTATGCTGACGCATATAGTGCAAAATACACTGACAACCAAGTGAATGAAGTCATTGAAGAGTGGTGTAAGAATGTGTTTGAAGCTATTAATTAAGTATGTTGTTCATTACCTTATTGTAATCATGGTTATTAGATGTTTATTTTAGAATTACTTGAATAGGAGTAGATTGACTTCAATGACAAGCTAAATAGTGATATACTTATGTTAAGTTGTTATTCATATTCAAAGTTAATTGTATTACAATTTTAGTGTTGATTGTCTGATACAAGCTTGTTAGATATGATCGCTGAAGAAATCTGTATATAAAACAACTGTCCATTTAGTATTGAAAATATTAAAAAAAAAACCTTTTGTAGCTTGTTTTTGAAAAAGAGTTACAAAAGGTGAATAATTTTGTAAATTATCTATTGTACCACTACCCCAATAACACGCTACAAAAGGTTAAATATTTTTTTAAAAAACAATTTCTATTGTAGCGCTTTTTTGAAAAAGAGCTACAAAACAATGCTTTTTAAGAGCTACAAAAGCCTATTGTAGCATAGGAATTTGTAGCTCTTAGAAAGAGCTACAAAAATGTAAAAATAAGCACTACAAATTAATTTTTTTGTAGTAGTGTCTCCTTTCTAAAATTGTTGTATTAGTTGAATGACTTGAATCCACATCTCTCTCCCGACTTTCAGATGTTGCTATTGTTCATTTTTAACCAAAGTTCAATTCCAAGGGAAACTTGAAATTCCCAATCAAATTCATGACTTCAAATGGGGAACTGTATCTTCCACTACTTAAACCAATTATCTTTATCACTGTTTCTCTCCCTCCAATAGGGATTCTCATGCTTTCTTCTCCTTTTTGACATAAATTTTCTGGACTCCCTATAGGACATAGGATTCCCTATAGATTATGATCTTCCATTTAATGATGATAAGGTTCAAGAGCTTATGTCCCTTCTGGACTCTAGTGACGCAGAGTTTGCACTCCAAATTATGCTTAAATCCTAAAATTCCAAAACTCTGCAATTCAGAAGCTTCAACATACCGGGATTGTACCAGCTTAACAAGAAGTTTCAAGTTTAGTTTTGGGAATTAATGCAACCGCATTAAACATTTTGTCTGCCATTGTAGTACTTTTTGACTTGATTCAGATCTGTTTGGGCCCCCGTTGGCTTTGTTTGGTTCAACGAAGGTTAAGTTAAGTGAGGTTTACTTAAGTTAGGTTATAAGAGGTTATAATATTGTTTGGTTCAACGAAGGTTAGGTTAAGTGAGGTTTATTTAAGTTAAGTTAGGTTAGAGGAGGTTAAAATACCCTTCTACATATTTTCCTTCTTCTTTTATAATGTATTTATTAATAATAATTATTTATATAAAATTATTATTTATAAAATAATTATTCGTGTAAGCATATAAATAATTATTTATAAAATTATTATTATTTGGAAAGTTCGTTGAATCAGGAGGTCAAGTTAGGGCAGTGTTGGAATTTTAAAAAATTGTCATGGGCAATTTAGTCACAATTGAAGACAAATATTCTCTTACCTAGGAAAAACCCCAATTTTGGAGGTTTCAGAACCTAGGTTAGGTTACCACTAGAAGACAAAAAAACATCCAACACTTAACCTAACCTCCTTCCAACCAAACACCACTTTTTTACCCCCAACCTACCCCAACCTAACCTAATCTCCAACCAAACAAAACCAACCCCACCCTAACCTAACCTAACCTCCAACCAAACAAAGCCTAAGTCCTCCATTTTAAGTGCGCTACACTGTTCGGCCTGACAAGTGGGCTGCACTTGGGATACTGGTGGAATTTAATTCATTATTGGATGAATTCTTGCGGTGGACTCAGAATAGAATTGGGTTGGCCCCAATTTCATATTCGGTTTTCGGCTGGTATAGTGTCTGGGCTATTTGCCTAAAGGCCCAAAATGTTAGAAGTCCAGCCCAAGCTGTGAAACTGAGGCATGTGTATCAATCAGATTTGGATTCACTTTTCAGCCCATGTTGAATTAATTTAGTCCCCGATCAAATCTTTGAATATGAATTCAGTACTATGTATATATGTAGTGAATTTTTATGAGAGTAATTGACTGTGATCGTGTGCAATTCCTTCTAATCTATGTAGTGTTTTTTTAGAATGAAGTATTTTTCAACTTAGGGCTGGTATGATACAAAATGGAGAATGAGAAAGATAGTAGAACTAGAAAAACACACTCTCATACATCATACATACATATATATGGAAAGCTGTCAAGTCGTTTTGTCATTTTACAAACACACCAAATCAACAACATTTTCTTTCCTCAAATTTTTTTCCCCATATATGTACCAAATGTAGGCATAATTAGAGGAATAAGCTGTCTGGATCGGCTTAAAAAATTAACGCTTTTATAATTTATGAGACATAATCCTTCTTCCATATTTACTTTTTTACAACATAAAATCGCTTAAAATAAATGAATTTAAAGAAACACTGTGAGACCTCTCCTAATCATTATTGATCTTATCTAGCTTCGTTAGATACTCAGCCCAAGTTTGACTATTGACATGGAGTTTATGTTGTCTTCTTGGATAAAAATTAGAATATTATAACTAGGGATTTTTAAATTTCAATGTCTACATATTGTACGTTAAGTCACAATATTTTTATATATTATTCAAATAATGCACCCGATTTTGAAAGAATCAAATGTGTCATCCTAGTTGGACTGTTAGGATGTCCTCATATATCCATCTCCAAACAAATTAAAATGGTTCAATAAATCTATTGAATTGTCAAAAAGAGATCAAATTGGAAACAGTATCTTCTGAAATTGGAACACAATGACACAAAACCAAAATGAGTTTTGCCAACATATATATACCATTACAATATTTTATAATATTATTTTTGGAGCTGATGCTATTTTTATAATATTCTATGAGAAGTTATCAGAGTTAAATTCAGATTTTGATTCCTTTGTCAATTGGAGTAAAATATGTAACTTTCTCCGGACAAAATCAGATTCTCGTTCATGCATGCAACTTTCTCATTTCTTAAATCTTAAGAATATGTTCATATTCAATGATGGCATGTTTATAACATTTTAGGACATAAACTACACACGCGCGCGCGCGCGCGCACTGCTGTTTTATTTGTTATGCTGCATTTGGAGAATACGTTTTATTGTGTATGGTTTATGAATGTCATGATTTACAATAAACTTTGTTATATATCCTTATATATTACTTCCTCTAGTCCTCCTGAATATATAAGATATTTACCTAATTTAATTAGATTAAGAAAATTAGTTAGGTTAGTTAATATGATAAGTATGTATTTTTTAAGACACCATAGCCATCATTATTAATTCTCTCATCCTCTTCTTCTTGATTACGGTTGAGGAGCATCAATAGGGGTAAATTAGGAAAAGATTGACAAATATAAAACATGTATCTTATATTTAAAATTAAGATAAACTCTCTAAATATATCCTATATTAAGTATGGGGGGGGGGAGTAATAGATAGATTGGTCACTGGGACGGTTCTTGATTTCATGTTAGATGTATATTTTCTCCAAAACAACATGCGTCTGAATGGTTATATTTTGTGGAGATTAAGAATGAAGGAATAAAAATAATAGGTGGATGATGTTGGATGGAATATATTTATAGTTTTTTGAACAAAAAAAATTATAGCTACTAAGTAAAGCACTTTTTTTTTAAAAAAAAAAAATTCATCACAATAGTTTGAACAATATTTTTCAAAATATGACTCTCATTTTTTATTTTTTTGGGACTGCTAAGGCCGGAGGATATATTATCCATTTAAACTCCAAACATATCATAAGCAAAGTTTTTATTTGAAATTAAAAATCATATGACGAATAATAAGATTCTGATTCTAACTGTCTAGGTTGAAGATTTATCATTATTAGCAGGCCAAGAATTATATTATAAAACCAATTTGCTTTCTTTCTTTTAATTTTTTTTTATATTTAAACATGCATATCGATTCAAATGTCGTCGTTGGTCATTTTCCAATAAATCTGACTGGATATATATATATATATATATATATTCAACGTACCTAGCTCATGATCATGATGATAGAGACGAATATATATAATTACATGAACGTGTAAAGATGCATGAATGAATAGGCAGTCATGGATGAAGCAACAGTGGAAATATGGCTCTCGTTAGGTCTGCTTATTACAAATCCTTATAGTCCAAAAAGATGACTCAAGACTGGTCATAATAATAATAATAATACCGTGATAAATAATAATGCATTGCCTTTAGCCCACAAATTCCCCAGTACTTGATCACGAGTCCTACTATCTTTACATATATGTGTATAGCCCACTGTATTGGACCGACCTCTATATCTTCATGTTGTTAAAGCAACACACTTTTATTCAAACTTCGTTTGCTTTCAAAATTATTATTTCTGCATCTGAAAACCATCTACCGCTTGTGAATAACCATGCATCTCTTTTTTAACTACGTATCTTTTTTTTTTCCCCGTTAAATATTAGTTTTTCTTACGTATTAACTTCCTTTTGGATTGATGGATGGATCTCCTCCTTGATCTTCTTTTACTTATTGTTATTATGATCTTTTCTTTTTTCAAAAAAAAAAAAAAAATTGGAGGACAGGCGTAGCGCATGGGAGCAGTGGAAATCGAACCCCAAACTTGATGTCAGTTAGGGCACACATCTTGTACCACTAGACCTAGGGTATTTGGCTTATTATGATCATTTTAATGATGTAGCTGACTTGTAATAAAAATTGAATTCAAGGCTCTTATAGATCTATATATATATATATATATATATCTATATAGAGCTAGCGTTTTTATTTTACTAAGTAGATGTAAGCAATTCATCCCTTCTTGATAACAATTTCTTACTCAGTGCAATTGGTTACAACTTTATGGATATGGTTATATCAGCCTCTACTTTTTTGAACGTACACGTGGTTTGTCTTTTGATCTCGTGAATATATACAAAAGAGTTTGAATAATTAAAGGTAACTAAGAATAATTTTAACAAAACTCAAGGGAAAGGTCTATGTAATTTTCCTTTTTTTATAGATGTTTACGTACATAATTTTTGAAATAAAAGAAAGAAAAATAGTTCTAGAGGCATTCCATAAATGTCTGTCTATAATTGGCCCTTGTTTGTTTTTTTTTGGCCAGTAGGCTCTTGTTTTAGTAGAAGTCTGTGTCAATTTTAAATATATAGGAGAAGAATGTATAACTTATAATGTTAATTATAAAACTCAGGTAAATCCCAACTAATAATAATTTACTCTTAAAATTAATTAATATTGATTGTACTTTAGTTCGAGTGTGTTTTTTTAAAAACCAGATGCCATGTGATTCGTATTATGTATATCACCAGCGATTTGTACTTTAACGAAACTTAAATTGCTTGCTTACGCCAATTAATAATTAATTAGAGAGTGGTCATAGAAATTCAAAGTTGCCGAACATTGTTTGGATATACACTCTGTAATTGGTGACGGTTTTAATTAAGATAATTCGTGCTTTTGCATATATTCCCATAAATGGGAGACTACTCAACTATAATTTTGTTCTTAGGTCACTGCAGAAACTTTTGACGACATGTCGTTTAATCTGTTATTAATTATCCTGCCACTGACATTAAAGTAAAATCAGATTAAGTAGTTATACTAAATCAAACTTTAGTTGGAACTTTAACAAAATACAAGTTTGAATGAATTAGTGACATAGTCGAACTCCACGATTGACATCAAAACAGTTGATGAACAACTTAGTGGGATTCAAATTTGTAACCCATCCATTACCATATAAAGGCAAACACAAACGATAATTAATAATCCCACTAGTGCTTTTTATGAGAGACAATTAACCGAACTATGTTGATCAAAAAGTTGGTTAGAGACACTAAAGAGGTGAAAAATGTAACTTTTTTAAACCAAAAATACCCCCATTTAAGAGGCAGAGATAGAATGTGTGTCGCGGGGGGGGGGGGGGGGAGAGAGTATGGGAATTAAATATAATGATATGGGTAATATTAGTAATTAAATAGGGATAACAGGAAATCAACCAAAAACAAAAAAAATATTGAGAACTTCTAAATGCCTCTTCTAAATAAGAAAGCCCTAGATGATATAATTGTTTATTATAAAAATGGATGGATCTTGTTCATTTTATAAAAATTTAAAATTTAAATTGTTTTAATCCTTTTCATAAAAGTACACTTGTGATTGTTTGAACATTTAATGCGTTTTTATCATTTTTATCTCTAATTAATTTTGTTCTCTCTCCTCATCTTTTTCCATACTACATTCTTTTTCATACTTTTTCTTATTGGTCATTACTACTATATTTCTCTCTTACTTGCTCCCTTATAAATAAGGGTATTCTAGTACTTGAAAAAAAATAATTGATTTCCTACATATTTATTACTTTTAACAAATTTTAATTGTTTTCTTAAATTGCGTAATTTAGTTATTAGTCTCTTATAAAAAGGGTTAAGAAGAGTAATATATTGTGATTACGTGGCAAGGAAATTAAATACTAAAACGTGTGATCAATGGGTAGTAAGCAAGTCGATATATAAAGCCCTTAGCTTTCTGAACAAAAACGAGCAAGTTCATTGTGTGTACTGTTGAGTAAAGGTGAAATAAGCCCACGAAATCTGATTTGTGTTGAGTTGTGTGTCACTTTCAGAATCAATAAACACTCCAGTTTGACACGCAAATTAAAGTTGGTTGGCTACTCAGAAAACAATTGAAGCATCGGTCTCATTTTCTGAGACGATCGGTGAACAATCTAAATTAAAAAGTTGGTCAATATTCAACAGTGCTTGGCTCCATCCAATGGAGGGCTAAAGTTTAAAGGTATTGAGGAGTCTGCTAGCGTTTGAATCTTTTTTTTATTGACCAATCCTTTTCTTTTCTTCTGTTTTCTTCATTCCTTTTTACAGAAAATAAAAAATATTAGTGCAACGGCAAGGCACGAAGGAGTTACGTTCTATCAATCAAATATGGGGCCAATGATATGTAGTGCATATCTAAAAGATTGTTTGCGCCAGCGCAAATTACAAATAGTTTACTTATAATGAATTTTCTTTCCAGTCCTAAATATAAAAAAAAAAAGTGATTAGTTTTGGTCTTAGATGTAATATCTCATTCTATTTTATCTCCCAAATGTATGCTTTTTTTTTTCTAATTTCTCCTTATTATTGATTGTACATATTAAATGGTTTTTATTAAGGGAGCAGTTTCTAATGAAAATTATTAAAAATGATAAATCAGAGAAATCAACACAAGAAAACTTGTTTTTGGCACCATTTTAAAATCTTCACGTCCATTTTTGCAACCAAAAAAAAAAAAAAAACCCTTCATGGTGCCGAGTGCTGTATATACACCATGTCGAGCGATTATAAATTAATATCATGTTTTGGCGTTAGAAAAGAAAGGAAAATTGGTAAGAAAGGTTGGATAATATCATTTTTTTTTTATTTCTCTTCATAAAACAACCTCTTTACAGTTTCTTTTCTCTAAATTTAGAAACTTCAAAGTATAAAAATTTGATTGAAAGAGTTTATCTTTAGTTTGAAGCACGCGAAGAAAATAATTTTTTTGGGTATATATTGTCTATAAATGTTTTGTTATCATTGTTAACAATATTCTTTTTTTATTTTAATAATAATAAAATACTCAAAAATTCATATTGTCGTTCCTTTTATTCCAACAAAAAAAAAAAAACTATTCTCTCAAAAAGGATATTTTTTACAATGAGGAAATTATACTCCATATGATATTTAGTATAAGAGATAGATAACTAATTTATGAATATTAAAAAAATTAGTTAAGTTAGTTATTTGTGACAAATATATGTTCATTTTCGAATTCCTAAAATATCATTTTTAATCATGTGCATTGTAATTATCACTTGATGAAAAATCCCCTTATTATGTGCAATCAATAAAGGATACTTTGAGGAAAAATTATAAATTTAGGAGACAAAATAAATTAAGATATTATATATATACAACAATAATTTTTTTAGCTCCTCCTTTTGCGTTGATAATGTTTTACTGTTACATTGTTTTTTGCCAACCACTATTAAACTAAGATATATATATATATATATATATATATCTTTCCTTACGTTTTTGCATGGTGTTTAATTATTAATTTGAAGAATAAGTTGCATTATTCATAGATTTTATATTTTATATTGATCCTTATCTTAACCAGTTATTGAAGGCTAAAAAAAACCTTAATCAGTTATTTACACACACACATTCTGACAATATATATATATCTATATTAATTGGTGGCTTTTGACGTATTGGGTTTTAGTTGTCAAACCATATTACTGGTTTCAAGAGAATATGCTTTTTGGCGTAAAAAAAAGTATAGATCGACGTGTAAGATAACTTAGATTATGTTTATTGATTAATAATTAGTCTCCATTAATTTGTTCCCTCGCACATATGCTTTGTTCCTGGATGCCTACGCATCCTAGCATGTGTGCAGCTTTGCAGCAAACCGAAATGATAACTATAGATTCTACAGCTACACCAAAGAAATTAAAATAGCTTAATTTATTATTTCGATTGTTTACTTTGGTTGTAAAAGGGTTTCGTTTATGAATTGAACCATATTAATCCGCGTGAATGCTTTGACTTTGTTTGTATACAATTCTATGCAATACATACAGACAGCTACTAGCTACTGGCTACTGGCTACTAGCTACTAGCTACTAGCTAAACACCAATAGGAAACTCTCACGGCAATCCAAGTTCCATTCAATTTGTTTATCCAATCAAAACTATTAAGTTAATATTATAAATAATCACATTTTTTATGTATTGGATCAAGTCTAAATATTACATTATCCTAGTTATTATTTCTGAATATAAATATGACTTAAGGTAAAATTTTATATTCTATATTTGTAAAGGTTCTTGACCAATTTATATTAGTATATTGAAGTTCCTTTTTCAATGCATGTTAATTGTCATTTCTTTTGTTTTTACAATGAATTTTTTTTGAATTTATATTAATATTTCAACTTCATATTTTGCATCAATTATAGAGATCTCTCATATATTTAAAAAAACCTACACAAACTTTTCATAACCTTTGTTTACATGTGCCTACTATTTATTATCACAGTACTGCATACATTATGGCTTCACCAAGCATCAATACATAACGGGCGTGCATTATATTAGAATTGTTATAATAGAATAGGTATTATGTATCTGCACTAAGCATATATAGCGCCTCCGTATATGATAGTTTGGAGCCGTAATTTATGGCCCATAATAACCATCATATATGTGTAATTTTGTAGTAGTGAAATATGATATGGTTTCCTAAACTAACATTGTTCAAAACGAAATTTCTCAAAATTGATTAATATATTGTTGAGGGAATATTAATAGGGTTAATTTGGTAGAAATATAGATATGAAAAATATATTTTATATTTAACACTAAGATCACATTTCCAAGTAGATCGATCATACATTAAGTATGCAAGTATGTGAATGATATGAATGCAATGTTAATGGGCTCTCTTGGAGTAGGACATTAGTGGCAAGCATCGATTCCTTTTGATTCAGGGATTTAAGGGCGCAATTGGGATTAGCTCAAATTAGCGGAATGGTTTCACATTAACATGGAAACCATTCTACACAACTGAACTTAATCCCAATAAACACAATGGGCCCTTTGATTCAATTCTACTACATTCTGTAGTGGGGTGCAATATGGCAATGCAACATTAATTATAAGGTAGGTAGTGTTTGGTATGTTTTTTGAGAAGAAGCATTGAGTTATATTTTAATAATTATTTAAAATTAATAAATCACAAAATAAAAACTATTTTACCCTTAAAATAGCAATCAATTTCACCATATTTAGACGAGAAGAGAGAACAAAGAAAATGATGGTTCTTATTCTTACCATATCACTATCCTCCCTTATTCTACTTCAACCTTCCGTTGTGTTTGGATTGACGATAGTAGAAGTGACTTTTTTTTTTTTTTTTAATATGGCTTTTGCAAACTTAGGATGAGGTAAAAGTCAAATAGTGTAAGGTGATCTATGTTTAGATTGGCGGTCATAGATGTTGTTGTTTTTTTTTAAACTCAAACATGTATGGACGATTATTTTGAAAAATAGGTTTTGATACAAAATGACTGAAAATGACATGAATCTTATTAAATAATACATATATATTGTGATAATTTTAGGAGAAAATTAAAATTATAAGAAATAAAAATAGTTAATTATTTATTGAGAAAAATTTGAAAATACTAAAATGCTTAATTAAATATGTTTAATAGATAAAAATTCATATAAACTCGAAATCATACAAATATAAAATTTTAAACTAGGGTTAATAAAAAATTCTAAATCAGTATCGAAGACATCTATGAGAGAAAAGAGATCAAGGGCACATCAAGATTAATAAAAAGTTTTAAATCAACATTGAATGCCTGAACAATAATAGGACTCATAAGCACCTCTATCCCAGCTTAAGATTTTACACAGCTTTTGGCTCATAGGCCAACTAGGCCAAAAGTTGATCCAAACATCTCAAATTTCCTAAAACAACTTAAAAGCACTTTTCAACAGATTAAGCGCATCCAATCAGCAATCCAAACACATGCAACAATGGCAAAAAAAAAAAAAAAACTCTGTCCACAATCTTTCTATCTAACAATCTAATGCAACACTTAAAGGCCATTCAAACCAAAGAGTTTTGTTCAATGTTCAAAAAAACTGAATTAGGAATTGAATTGATCGAGGCAGTGGTTCAAGGTCAATGGGTAAGAGCGGAGTCGATTCAGGGTCAAACTAGTCTTAATTAAAATAAGATAATTTAATTCAAATATTTATATTTAATTATGAATATTTTTAATTAACTTTAATTTGTGTTTTCAGGGAGTGAAGAACATGCATTGAGGAGTTGTTAAGGGATGATATCTCATTATATAAATATTATATATTATTTGATTATATTAGATTAGTTGAGATCGTATCAAATTAGGAACCGGCTTCTCTCCTACACCCCCAAAAAAATTCCGAGCCTTCCTTTTCCTCAAAATTATGCTGTTTTTGGTGAATTTGAGCAAAGGTGATCATTTTTTTTTTTTGAAAAAAGCTGAAATATTTTTTAAAATAACATCTAGTACCCTAAATTAATTTTAGTGCACTCAGCATCCTAAAAAACTTTACTAGTAGCACCTAGTATTTATTACCCAGAACCCAAAACTATTTTTCCATTAGCACCCAATATCCAAAATTAATTTTCAAGCACACTAAAATATTTTTCTAGTAGCACTCAATATCCATAAGCTAATGGAGAAATACTTCTTAGTGCTGGGGTGCTAATGAAAAAATGCTTTTGGGTACTAGTTGCTACTAGAAAAGTAGTAGGTGATGGGTGCTGGGTGCTAATGGAAAATTACTTTTGCATACTGGATACTAATGGGAAAATGCTTCTCGGTGGTAGGTGTAATATCCAAAATTTTGGGATTAGAGGCTTGAGAATAAGCCTGAATCAAGTGGATTGCTAAGCCCCAATTTAGCAAAAGTCCCAAGAATGAGGATTCGCCGCTAGTGAAAATTTTTTGTGAGACAACGACATTGTTATATGGTTTTGAATGATCAAATGATGTCCAAAAATTGTGATATTTTACAGGATGAAAGTAGACATCCTAAACTTTAATTTGATAGGTAATGGATAATTTTTAGAGCTGTATGCAAAGAGTTACAAATTTTTGAAGTTGACTCAGGAAAACTGTCTATTTTCTGGAACAACATCCAAAGAATTAAATTCTAGGAATTGTGAAATTTCAATTGGCTAAAGGCTATATTTTTTCTTGATACTAGACTCAATAAGGGTCACATATCCTTTGGAATCACTCCAATTGAGGTCCTACAAATAAAGTTATGATTTTTCAAAGTTTGGGTAGCAAATCTGCCAGAATTGTCAATTATTCCGAAAATGGAAAAAAATGTTATGGTAAACTTGTAATTATGAGATAAAATGTAACACCCCAAATTTTATATTCACCAATTATATTGTAATTATTTGAGAAATTCAATAAAATGGTGAATATTCATGAGAAAATGAGCAAATTAATTCAAGAAAGGAAATTAGATTACAAAGGTTATGGCAAAATCGTAACTTTGTCAATGTAGCACAAGATTAATTGTTTTCTGATTAATTGAAGTTGATTTCAATTAATCAAGGAAAATAGAGGAGAATATATATATATATATATATAATATTCTTGGTGGAATAGATCGAGAATTGTGAAATTGGAAGGACTTGTGCATAATTCAATTAAAGCCATTATGAAAATATTGAAAACAATTTCTATCTCCCTTTCTCTTGTAAAATTTTGCCTAGCACAAGAAAATGGGAGGGAAAAATGATTTTTGGAATTAAACATGCCAAGTGTCACTATCATATGGAAAAGGGATTAGTTTATAATTGATGAAGATGAGCACATGTTTAATTGTGTTAAAATAATGTTACTTTTACAAAGTAATCATGATTATGGTACAACAATTAAGTGCAAGGTTGGATTAGTTGGAAGAAGTCATTTGGTTAGTGAAGACATAACCCGGGGGGGTTTGAACTAACCAAAAGAGGAGGAAGATTAGTTCAAGGCTAATTGAAGCCTTATGACACCAATTGGGAAGAGAGAAGGCTAATGATAAGTGTCAACATAAGATGCAATCTTGGAAATAAAGTAATAGAGAAAAATGGAAGATATTTTAAAACACTCTTCCTTCCTCTTTCCCTTCCTCATTTCGGCCAAGAAGAGAAAAAGAAGAGAGAGAGAGAGAGAGAGAGAGCTTTGAAGATCAAGGAGATCTAGAGAGAAGGAAGAAGAGAAAGCTTAAGATAAGTGTTGATTTCTTAATAGTTCTTGTAATCTTGCTTGGAAATCTTCTCTAAACTTTTCTTCTCTATGGAATCAGTGGTCTAGAAGACACATCTTGAGCTCAAGGAGAGAGAGAGGAGGACGCCTAGAGAGAGAGAGGATTCAAAAACTCAAGAGGTAACTTCACAGACCTTGGATCTATACTAGTATCACTAGTACAAAAAAGGTGTTTTAGACCGGCCCATTTAGATCGGTTGTAATGGATGCAGGTCTAAAAGAAATGCGCGGTGGCATTTTCGTTATTATAAACAAGTTGGGAGACCGGTTATTATAATAACCGGTCTAAAAAAGATTATTTAGACCGGTTCTATTCTAACCGGTCTAAAAAAAATTAGAGATTTTATTTTTTAGACCGGTTACTAAGAGAACCGGTCTAAAATATATTTTTTTAGGACGGTTAAGAGGATAAATGGTAAAAAAAAATGTTTTTAAGACCGGTTGCCTAACAACCGGTCTTAAAAGTGGACTTTTAAGACCGGTTGTTAGGCAACCGGTCTTAAAAGTACACTTTTAAGACCGGTTGTTAGGCAACCGGTCTTAAAAGTGGACTTTTAAGACCGGTTATCCTCTTAACCAGTCTTAAAAGTGTTCCCAATTTAGTTTCTTTCCAGCGCCGTGCCTCAGCTCACACTCCCGCCTTTGCCAATCTCATTTCGGTCCCTTCCATTCTGAATCACCCAAGCAAGTTTGTTCCCAATCTTTTCTCTCCTCAGCGCGATTCCCCATCCCTTACCTTATCCCATTCTAAATCGAGTCCGTCGTCGCTCTTCGGCAGCTGTACTGTCGTGGGTGCTCGTGGGTGCTGTCGACGAACATACCTCATACATTGCTTCAGCTGCTCGTGGGTGCTGTCGTCACTGGATTTCTGGGAAATCTTCGTCTTCAATCTCTATTTTGAGGTATGTTCCTCATCTGTTCTGAGAAAACACCATTATATATGTTCCTCCTCTGTTCTATTGTTGAATGTGAATGCACATTAGATGTTTGATAAATTGTTTGAAAGGAGAAATTGAAGACATTAGGTCAGTTGTTGGGAACTGTTGTCATGGATTTAGCAAAACGAAAGAAGTTTGCATAATTTCAAATCCTCTATATATCATTTATCCTAACCTCCTAGCAAAATGCTCCACCAAAAAACAAAACCTGAGCACTCATGACTAACAGCCTTGAATGCTAGTAATATGTTTTATGGTAGGTAATTGGGATGAATTGAGAGGATGTTTTATGGTAGGTAATTGGGAAGAAATGGTGGTTTCTTTGCAAAATTTGGTTACTCGTGGTTAAATGGAGATAATTAGAGGGTGCTATAAGAAATGTGTTAGTGATTGACAAAAAAAAAATGCAAGTTGCGTATGGGAAGATACAAAGGGAAGGAAGGTAGGAAAGAAAGGAGTAAATGAAATGAAAGGGGAAAATATTAAAAGCAGGTAGCAACTAGCAACTATAAAAAAGCAAAATGGATAGTGAATGGATCCTACCAACCGTCCAGATTTTTATCTGCCACCATTAATTCAGGGTCATGTCATGTCCTCCTTACTCATACTCACTACCACTATTCCTTCCTTAGATTATTAATTTGTGGATGTTACCTCAACCTAATACCATTATATATTTATGTTTGTATTAATCACATCAACATATACACAATAATCCTTCCTAGTAATATTTTTTTGGGGGGCAATTTCCATGACTGACAGCCTTGAATGCTACCCTTTGTCCACTTGGTAAGGCAAGTTGTGACTCGGGACTTCTGGAGCCACTACAAAAAAAACGTGATTTAGTAGCGGTTAAAAATAGGTATTCGTAGCGGTTCTAACCGCTACAAACTATGTTAGTAGCGGTTAGAAAAACCGCTACTAAATCGTACGTTGCAAGCGGTTTTGTAGCGGTTCTATAAAACCGCTACTCAATCAAAATTAACCGCTACAAACTTTGTAGCGGTTAATAGTAACCGCTACAAAATCAAGAGATATTTGTAGCGGTTATATAACCGCTACAAATATAAAAAATTTTATTTACAGCTTTAAAAAGAATTTTTTTTGTAGCGGTTAAAAAACCGCTACAAATATATAAAAATGAAAATTTGTTAAAAATGACTTTTTTTATTTGTAGCGGTTAAGAAACCGCTACCAAATTTGAATTTCATGAAATTAGTAGCGGTTCTTAGAACCTCTACTAATTTCATCAAATTCAAATTTACCGCCAAAAAATTTAAATTTACCTTTAAAAAAGGCACGTTATTTAGTAGCGGTTTAATAACCGCTACAAATATTTAAATTTTTTTTTAAATATATACATTGATTTTTTTCTTTTTTTTCAATATTATATTAAATAGTTTAATTTGTTATTATTTTATCTATTTCAATTAGTTTATTATTTAATAGTTTAACTTATTAATAAATTAAAAAAAAAATGTAATTGAATATAATTAGTATAAAATTATATTAATAATATTATTAACGATAGTTAGGTAATAAGGAATTATTATGTTTTATAATATAATGTAATTGTATATGAAAAATAGATGAAAATGAGATAGAGTTAAGATATATCTAGAAAAAAAGATGTTTAGAATAAATTTTATAGAAATGAAAGAAGTATTCTAAAAGAAATTGAAAATCTTGTTACCATATTTGATCGTATTATTCAGCTCCTCTATTCATACGAAAGAAGTTGTAAATGAGAGGAAATGAAAGAAGGGTAAGGTGAAAAGAAATTGGGGAGTGTTTGAAATGAGTTGTGATAAGGGTATTTATAGGGATTTACGTATTATTTGTAGCGGTTAATGTAGCGGTTACTAATTAGTAGCGGTTATTTATATTTTGTAGCGGTTTAATTAGTTGTAGCGGTTAATGTAGCGGTTAATGTAGCGGTTATTATTTAGTAGCGGTTATTTATTTTTTTGTAGCGGTTTAATAACCGCTACAAATATTATATTAATTTTTTTTTTAAAATTTTTTTTTACATTTTATTTTAACACAAATTTTTTTCATTTTTTGTAAAGAAAAATTTTTTACACTTGAATTCTACAAATATTATTTTAATTTTTTTTTACATTTTATTTTAACACAAATTTTTTGCATTTTTTTTAAAGACAAATTTTTTACAATTGAATTTGATCACTCATCGTCGCCATCCCTACAGAAATTTTGTAGAAAAATTATTGTTATTGATGTATTATTAAATTTAAAAAATTTAATTGAAATGACGTGGACTTAAAAAAACTCACCGCAGTAGAGGTAAATTGTCATCGCCTTCAGGGAAGTAGTTTTCAAAATCAGCTGGTTGAAATGGCTCACTCTCGTAGGCGATGTTATCGCCTTCACCCATGTCATAAAGGTCTCTTGGCTTTAAATGAACGACCATGTGCCAATCCCTATGCCGCTCGTCCTCGACATAATAAACCTGATGTGCCTCTGAAGCTAGAATATACGGCTCATCATCTTGAGAAATACCAGTATGAATCGGGCGTGAGAAATTGACAGATGTGATCCCTAGGTCGTCAGTTGTCAGTCCCCGAGAAGTCGTGGTATTTGCCCACAAACACTTGAACAGCGTCACGGTGAAACGGCCTTGATAATTAAGCTCGACCACATCAAGAAGCTTGCCATAGTAAGGGACGCCTCCGAACTGCATGTTGGCGTCACTGCTGCTCGCATAACTCCTTGTCCCAAATGTGCCATAAACACCCGAATTCTGTGTTTGCAATCCCTGATCCCGTGAAACCGTGCAAAACTTAAAACCATTGACATTGTATGCTGTAAACCGTTTTGCATGATCAAGAGGGCCGATTGCGAGAGCTCTGAAATCCGGTGAGTGTGGGTTGTGGTCATTTAGTATTCTGCGAGCAAACCAGCCAGGGAATTCTCTGTGGACCCTCCTATCAACTTCCGAGGATGTCTGTGTACGGATCCTGAGCTGACGCTTGACATGACTTCTGAATTCCCTGCAATTAATAATGGAAAGGCGTTAGTGAAATGAAAGTGAGAAATGTTACGAAAGATATAGATCGAATAACATACATGTGAGTGTACAATTCTTACCGTATGAAAGGCTCAACTTGAGTGCAATTAATCAAGACATGTCTATGTGCTTGGAACTTCTCAGTTGCCGTTAGTTTGAAGTTCTCAGTGCTCCAACTGGTTTACCAACACGAGGGATAAATTCTCCTGATGTCGGCGTAGGTTCAGGACAATCGTCAACACGAGGCGGGCGGTTGAAAGCCGTCTCAAGATCATCAAAGTACCTTGAGCAAAAATATAGCACCTCATCCCCTATATAGCCTTCAGCTATACAACCTTCTGGCCACGCCTTATTCCTCACGTAAGATTTTAATTTCCCAAGGAACCTACGAAGTACATAAGAGAAAATTGATATAAAATGATGAAAAGGACGACGAGCAAACATTAAATACGGATAATAAATGAAAGCACATATTTAAAATGAGTACCTCTCAATCGGATACATCCAACGATATTGTACTGGTCCAGCGAGCTTTGTTTCATGAACGAGGTGGACTGTGAGGTGAACCATCACAGTAAAAAAGGACGGAGGAAAGATCATCTCCAAGTGACAAAGCGTAAGAATGATTTTCGACTGCAGCTGATCGAGCTCCTCAACGATCAAAACCTTAGAACACAACTTCCGAAAGAAAGAACAAAGTTCCACCAAAATGATGGAAACATCGGGAGGAAGTGTATTCTTTATAGCCAGAGGGAGTAACTGCTGCATAAGAACATGTGAGTCGTGACTCTTCAGGCCAGCAACCTTTCGAGCCTGCAAGTCGACACATCGAGAAATGTTGCTTGAATACCCATCAGGAACTTTTAATTTCTTCAACGTCGCGAGGAACACATCCTTGTTCGGTTTTGTGAGGGTAAACTTTGCCGGTGTAAATCTGTCATTCTCATCTGGCCAAGCGTCTTCACGAACTCCCATGTCGCGTAAATCTTTCCTAGCTTGAAGGTGATCTTTTGTCTTGCCGGGTTCGTTAAGCAGCGTATACAGCACATTGTCGCAAACATTCTTTTCAATGTGCATTACATCAAGACTGTGGCGAAGTAAATTAGATCTCCAATACGGAAGCGTGAAGAAGATACTTATCTTCTTCCACTGCTGAGGCGCCGAAGTCCTACGCGTATTTTGTCGAGTTTGTGCTGAACCGTCGCTTTTTCCAAACTCGAAGTCAACATGCTCAAGCTGCTGTAAGATATCTGTACCGGACAAAGTCTGAGGTGGTCCTCTTTTCTCTGGTTTCCCATTGAAGCGATTCCGTTGCAATCTGAACTTATGCGTTCCATCGAGAAACCTCCGATGCCCCATAAAGCACCACTTTCGGCTGTGGGGAAGGCGCACTGCGTCAGAGTCGAAATTGCAAGCCGGACACGCCGACCCAGTGTGCACGTTCCAACCAGATAATGTGCCAAGGCCAGGAAAGTCACTGATCGTCCACATCAAGGCTGCACGCATGTTGAACAAAGTCTTGCTGTGAGCGTCGTACGTCTCCAAGCCGACATTCCACAGGTCAAGCAATTCCGCAATAAGCGGTTGGAGATACACATCGATGTCATTGCCCGGTGCCTTTTTGCCTGGAATGATCATAGACATAATGAAAGAGCTTTGTTTCATACACATCCAGGGGGGTAAGTTGTAGGGAACTAAGACTACCGGCCAAATGCTGTAACTTGTGCTAAGATTCCCGAAAGGATTGAAACCGTCGGTCGCCAACGCAAGCCGGACATTTCTGGGGTCAGTCGCAAAATCTGGAAAGTCGTTGTCAAACGTTTTCCAAGCAGCTGCATCCCGCGGATGTCTTAATTTACCGTCTTCATTTTTATCAACGGCATGCCACCTCATGTGCTCAGCAGTTTTAGACGACATAAATAATCTTTGTAGACGAGGTTTCAAAGGGAAGTACCTGAGAATCTTTGCAGGTTTCTTCTTCTGCTTTTTCCCCTTCCGAATTGTCTTGTACCTTGATGTGTGACATCTCTTGCACGTCTCCCTGCTGGAATCGTCTCCCCAATACAGCATACAATCATTTGGGCACGCATCAATCTTTTGATAATTCAACCCCAACCTGTTGATGATCTTCTTGGCCTCGTAGAAGGTTGTGGGAATCTCGGCGTCGGGGAATGCATCTTGTAATAAGTCGAGCAACATGGACATTCCCTTATCCGTGATCCCACACAAGCACTTGATATGATACAGTTTGATCAAGAAAGATAATTTAGAATATTTGCGACAACCTTGATATAAAGGACGATCTGCCTCATCCATCCAGCTGAAAAAATCCCGAGCTGCTTCATTCCCCATAAAAGCCGGCTCAGAGCCGTGCACTTCTTCGTTGAAGTTGTCGCCTTGAAATCCAAACGCATCACGCACAGCATCATTCACAGGATCATCTTCATCTACTTGAACGCCTACTTGAGAACTTCGAGGAAGAGCCTCGTCATATCTAACGCCGGCCTTCTCACCATGAACTGCCCAGAACGTATAGTCCTCAGGGAAAGGCTTCACAAGCAAATGTTCCATCACAACATTTCGTGCATGCCACTTCTTGAACTTGCATTTCCGACACGGACAGACGATCTTGCCGTTACAGCTGGCGTGAGTGAATGCGAAATCTAAGAAACTGTTTAATCCGTACAAATATTCAGGAGAATTGCGCGGCAACCTTATCCATGATTTATCCATAGCTACAAGTGAGAGAGAAGAAAGTATATAGAAGAAGATGAGTGAGAAGATAATGACGAATGCGTAGAACCTTATATTCTGAAAATCCAACGTTTATAATTTTGTAGCGGTTATTAAACCGCTACAACAACCGCTACAGAAATTCCAACGTTTATAATTTAGTAGCGGTTATATATATATAAAACCGCTACTAATATTCAAGCAGTTAATTGGAGGGAAATTTAAAATGTACTTGTTGGGTATTAGTAGCGGTTTTATATCTATAACCGCTACTAATGTTCAACGTATTAGTAGCGGTTACATATATAAAACCGCTACTAATATTAAAGCCGTTGAACATTAAATATAAAAATAATTTTCTAATTTGTAGCGGTTTTACATAAGATAACCGCTACAAATGTGCACAAAGGCGGCAAATTTCAAAATTCAAATGATTTGAGTCTTTGTAGCGGTTATTAGTGTGTAACCGCTACAAACTTATGAGTTCAAAACCGCTACAAATATACATTTATAAATTATTTAGAAATGTATATATAATTTATTTTTTTTAAAAATATATTTAAAAAAATAAATTATATATATATTTAATTTATAAATTATTTATAAAATTATTATATATTTGTAGCGGATATGTACTAATAACCGCTACAAATGTATATATTTGTAGCGGTTTTAGGTTAAAACCGCTACAAATCTATACATTTGTAGCGGTTTTAGGTTAAAACCGCTACAAATATATATATAATTTTTTTTTTAAAAATTTAGATTTAAATCATTTATAAATTATTTCAATGCTATATAATAATATAAATATAATTATATAAAACACAATAAGAAAATTCTGAAATAAAATCTCATAAATATTTACAAATGTTTAAAAGAAAAGAAAAAGTCCTAAACTAAGGAGCTGGGGGCTGATCCTTTGGTGCTCCCTCAGGTGGGGCTCCCTCAGATGCCGCTGGATCGGGCCGCTGCGCAGACTGAACCGCACCATCCTCATCAGCAGGAGGAGGAGCTGTAGGAGGAGGAGTAGTGGTCGGGACGACGTAGTGAGGGACAGGGGGGACCGCTGGATACTGCTGGTCCGGGAACAGCCGACCCCATGCTCCCTCGAGCATAGTGTTTGCGATCTCACGCCACTGCGTCTGCTGCGCGAATATAGCGTCTGCGTGGATCTGCAGCTGCTGCTGCTGCTGCACCTGCATCTGCTGCATCTGCTGCGCCATCTGCTGCTGCAAATCTGACCGCAGCTGGTCAATCGACTCGTCCCTCCGACGTCTGACCCCTCTAGAGCTGCCAGCCTCAGAGGCGGCGCTCCTGCCGTAGATCATGCTGGGTCTGGCGCCTATCCCCATCCCCCGCACTCGTCCGGGGTGCTCAGGCTGAGCCAGACCCGCCTTCAGAGGAGCCGTCGGGTCTACTGACCCCTGTGACTCCTCAGGCTGGGTCTGTCGCAGCTCAGCCTACGACTGCTGCATCCGCTCCTGCCATTTTATGAAACAATTAATAATTACCATTTTTCATTATTAACTTGGTTTTATAAAAAATATAATAATAAATTAACTTACAATCGCCGCCTCTGCCTGCTGAGAGGTCGCAGTCCCGTCACGGTGTCTGTGTGTGATGGCGTACAGCTCCGCATAGTCCATCTGACGGTTCTCCTGCTGTGCTTTCGTCTCTTGAAACAATTACAAAACAATTAGTATTAATTATGAAATTATGAGCTAAAAGTAAGTGAAGCACTTGAAAAGTTACCAGCTCGCTGTAGGTCACAGCAAAGGTCTTCGATCCTGCTGTGTGGTGGATCGTCTGCTGCGCCCGGATCGCGGCGTTCCTCCGATCAAGCTCCTGGAAAAAAAAATTAAATGTATTATAATTTAAAATTAAATACAAAATAAATTGATATTATAATTTAATATTTAACAATTACAAAATTATATATCAAAAATCTAATAAATACATTACCTGTGCCTCAGGGCTCCTCCTGAACTGGACAAAACGCGCCCAGTCGTTCGGCGGCACGCCGTCCGGGACGCTCTCCTGCAGCTGCTCCAGAGGCATCGTCCCGTCCCGATCCACGCTGTGGAAGAGACGGTTCCTCCTGTTCCTCCAGGCGTCGCCCATCTTCACGAGGGCGTACCTCTTCCGGTTGGCCCGGACGGCAAACCGCAGCTGAAAAAAATACATTTAAATATCAATAATTATAAAAACCATAATTTAAAAAAAATAATTAAATAGAATTAATTAAAAAAATATTAATTAAATAGTTTTAATTACCTGAACCGCCTCCTCCCAAGCCTGGTCCTTCGGCCCCTTCGGAATGTGCCTCCACGTCGGGAAGTGAAGGGGGAACCGCATCCAATTCGATCCCAGGTCGTTCAGGAAGCGGTTGAGCAGGTGACCCCCATTGTGGATCGGCTGGTCAGTGCCCTCGTTCCACGGCACTACAACTCGCAGGGACCGGTCCATGCTGTTCAGACCGGTCACATCCAGCCTCCTCGTCGACACGTTCCCCTGCTCATCTGCACAGTTGACCGCACGTTAGATAAATTATAATTCAAAGTTAAAAAGTTAAAAAATTAAATAATTAAATAATTTACCTTCGACCTGCACCTCAAACCCAGTGGACCGCGAAGACGACCCTCGTGGGTTGTTCTGCTCCCGAGCCTCTTCCTCATCGAGGAACTGCTCCATCTCCCTGAACCCACTAATTGGGATCTCGAACTCCTCCTCGTTGAGGAAGTCCTCAACGCTAATCTCTGGCACGTCCAACTCAGGCACCTCAGCTGAGGTCGTCGCCTGTGGGATCGTCTGCGGTTCCTGTGGCGGGATGGGCTGAGATGCCTCGGTAGCCCTGCCTGCGCGCTGCCCCCTCCCTCTGCCCGGGGCCCGGCTGCTGCCGCCCCGTAAATTCGGTCTGGGGACCTCAGGGGCCTTCCCCTTCCCCTTATCCTGTCCTGAAGCCATATCAACTATACAAATTAAAAAAAAAATTAGTCACATTATTATGCAAAAATATAATAAAAATAAAAATATAAATAAAATACGTGTTATATACGTACCTCAAGTGTAAATACTGCGGAATACTGACTAAAAACTCCTATAGAGACGTCTAAACGCTCAAATCTCGAAGAAATCACTCAGAGAAACCTCAGGAAACAAAATGAGCAAACGGAGAAATGAAGGAGGTGGGGCGTTTAAATAGACCAGTAATTAGTAGCGGTTATTAAAAATAACCGCTACTCTAACCGCTACAAATAATTAAATTTGTAGCGGTTCTACAATAACCGCTACAAATCTTCACAACGTTTGAAATTCTGTAGCGGTTATTGCCCAGAACCGCTACAAATTTGGAGTCTCTTGAAATTCTGTAGCGGTTTTCAGTAAAAACCGCTACAAAATTCTGACCTTTGGTATTTTGTAGCGGTTTATGTGCATTAACCGCTACAAAATAACCGCTACAAGTTTTGGCGGGAATTTCGCGCCAAATTTGTAGCGGTTTTTTGTAGGAAACCGCTACAAATATTCTTGCTGCTACAAATTTGTAGCGGTTTAGGTAAAAACCGCTACAAATACTATAATTTGTAGCGGTTATATTAAACCGCTACAAGTGCACCGCTACGAAATACCTTTTTTTTTTGTAGTGAGCACTCATGTTGAGGCCTTTTCTTCAATTTTGATTGAGAGGAAGCTTCTTCTGGGATCTCATTGTCACATTTTTCAATTCAGTAACATTCGTTTTACATAATTAGATTGAAGATAGTATATTATCACTAAATCAAACACCTTACACATTCTTAACATATATTGTTAAATGGGGATGACTCTGCGTGTATCTATTGCTTCCATACATCGATCTCCCAAAGACATCACAACAACTCGAAATAAACACCACCTTAAAATCACAGCAAGCCTTACGATACATAAATATATTACTCTATTGTTTATACCTTTTTATTTTGTTTATACCTTTCCAAACATGACGGGGTAATTAGGATATATATGCGTTTAGTGAATTTTTCTTTATAAGGTTGGAATTGTAGGAAGCCATGCAAATGGTCCCCCATTAACTTAGTGACATGCACTTCTTTTCAAATAAGCAAAAAAGTCAACACTCTTGTTTATGCTTGAAGAAAAAAGATGACCCATTCTCATCATACTCCTACCTTTTCCAGGGGAAAAAGTAGAAAACAAAAAAAAAAGGTGTTGGAATATATGGATCGTAGTTGGATACAAGCTAAACGGATGAGTGTTGAATATGATATTGGGGTGAGGGGTTTTTTAGACTTTGCAAAAAGAAATGCCAATGATGATAGTGGGATGTTTTATTGCCCTTGTGTAAAATGTTTGAATGAGAAGCGATTAAGTGCTGCAGATATATATACACATTTAATTTGTGAAGGGTTTTGTAAGACGTATGTAGTATGGGTATGGCATGGTGAACAATTAGAAATGCCAAGTGCATCTCAACAGGGGGAAGTGACTTGTGATGATAATGACACGGATATGGATGATCGGATAGAGGACATTATTCGTGATGTAGGAGAAGAGGCTTTTGAACAATCACATGCATATGGTAATATGTGCAGTGATGCTGAGAAGCCGTTGTACCCGGGGTGTAAAAAATACCAATTGCTGAATGCTGTATTGAAATTGGTAAGCTTGAAAGCACGGCATGGATGGAGCGACAAGAGTTTTTCAGAAACACTTGAAGCCTTTAAAGATATGCTTCCTGATGATAATGTGTTGCCTTGTCGATACTATGATGCTAAGAAAATACTGTGTCCACTAGGGATGAAGTATAAAAAGATCCATGCTTACCCTAATGATTGCATATTGTATAGAAAAGATCATGAAGATAAGGAGCAATGTCCGATATGTGAAACTCCGAGGTATAAATCAAATAAGGGCCCTGCAAAAGTGTTGTGGTATCTTCCAATCATTCCAAGGTTCAAGCGCCTGTTTGCTAATGAAATTGATGCCAAAAATTTGAGATGGCATGCAGATGAGCGAATTTCTGATGGAAAGCTTCGACATCCAGCTGATTCTTCTCAATGGCAGAAAATCGATCAATTATTTCCTAGCTTCGGTGAAGAACCTAGGAATCTCAGGCTTGGGCTTAGCACAGATGGTATGAATCCTTATGGTAGCCTAAGCAGTATACATAGTTCATGGCCTGTTCTGTTGGTAATTTACAACTTATCTCCTTTGTTATGTATGAAACGAAAGTACATAATGTTATCTATGTTGATTTCAGGACCAAAGCAACCCGGAAATGACATAGATGTTTACCTAGAACCCTTGATCAAAGACTTGAAAGAGTTGTGGGATAAAGGTGTCGATGTTTTTGATGCGAACAAGAAGGAGACTTTTAATATGCGAGCAATGATCTTTTGTACTATAAATGACTTCCCTGCATATGGGAACTTATCAGGATATAGCGTTAAAGGCCACAAAGCTTGTCCGATATGTGAAGAAGGCACATGCTACCATCAACTTCAACATGGAAGAAAGACGGTTTACCTTGGCCATAGGCGATTTCTAAGACGAAGCCACCCTTATCGTAGATTAAAAAAAGCTTTTTTCGGTGGCCAAGAGTTTGAAGATGCTCCAGAGGCATTGACTGGGGAGAAAATTTATGAAAAGGTGAAAAATATCAATACTATGTTTGGTAAGTCATCAAAGAGTAGAAATGAGAAAAATATATGGAAAAAAAGGTCCGTCTTCTTCGATCTTCCATATTGGCACAATCTTGACGTCAGACACTGTATTGATTTCATGCATGTGGAGAAGAACGTATGTGATAGTATTGTTGGGACACTGCTCAACATACAAGGAAGTTCTAAGGATGGCGTGAAGGCAAGATTAGACTTGCAAGAAATGGGAATACGAGAAGATTTACATCCAAGGCCATACGGTAATAGAACTTTTTGTCCTCCAGCTGCTCATACTTTGTCTAAGGTTGAGAAAAGAAGCTTTTGTGAGTGTTTACATGGCGCTAAAGTTCCCTCAGGGTATTGTTCAAATTTTAAAAAGCTTGTATCGATGAAAGACTTGAAGTTAATAGGGCTAAAGTCTCATGATTGTCATGTCTTAATGCAACAACTACTCCCAGTCGCTATTCGAGGCATTGCCGAATATGATCTTCAACACATATTGACTAGACTTTGTTTCTTCTTCAATGCCATTTGTTGTAAAGTCATTGACACGGAAAGATTGGAGGAATTGGAAAATGAAGGATATATGATCTTATGCCAGCTTGAGAAGCTTTTTCTTCCTTCCTTTTTTGATATCATGGTACACTTGGTTGTTCATCTAGTGAGGGAGATAAAGTTGTGTGGCCCTATCTATTTCCGGTGGATGTACCCGATCGAAAGAACTATGAAAATACTAAAAGGGTATGTGAAGAACCCCAATCGGCCTGAAGCATCTATTGTTCAAAAATATGTTTATGAAGAAGCTATGGAATTTTGTCAACATTATTTGTCAAATGTAGGACATATTGGCCTTCCTAAACGTCATGATCAAGAAGGGGGTAGACGCGGCGTAACAGTAAAGAGCATAGATGCTGATGAATTGCAACAAGTCCACCTGTACATCTTGAACAATGTTGATGAAGTTCAATATTACATGAATGCCCATAAAGAAATTGTACGGAAACAAAATAGTCGAATGACTGAACAAAGGTTGATCAGGGAGCATAACAGAACTTTCGCACATTGGTTCAAACATAAGGTTGACGGAGAAGAATGTGTTTCTGATACAATAAATTGGTTAGCACGTGGTCCTGAAGTTGATGTCATAAGTTGGACTTCATTTGTGATAAATGGTTATACCTTTTACACCAAGTCCCTAGATGATAAGAGCACTGTCCAGAACAGTGGTGTTGTATTAGTGGCTGAATCTATGCACTTCTCTAGTTCGAAAGATAAGAACCCTACATTGGCTGCCATACCTTATTATGGGGTGATTGAAGAGATTTGGGTGGTTGACTATGTTAAAATTAGATTTCCCATTTTCAAATGCAAGTGGGTTGATGTCAATAATGGTGTGAAGATTGATAGGTTAGGATTTACATTAGTAGATCTGAATAGTAGAAGTTTTGGAGATGAACCTTTCATTATGGCAGATCAGGCGCAACAAGTGTTCTATATCACTGATCAGGCAAATAAAATGTGGTCTGTAGCTCTCCAAGGAAAAAGGGTCGTTGATATTGACGAGAAAAGTCACTCAAACTATGATCTTCTTGAGACTCCTTCTTTTTCCAAGGGTCTACCAGAACTGAACGAAGAAGATGAAGCAGATAATGCGCACGGCATAAGAAATGATCATCACGAGGGAATATGGGAGGATATCTCTTTATGATACTACTTTGACCTTAACTAACTAAAGTAATTATGATTATGATTATTATCCTTAGAATTTGTGTAGTTATTTTATCGATATAGTCTTCACATGTCATAGCTTAGGATTTATCTTTCTTTGTTGTTGTTACAGGCAAATGACGGATCCCCAGCGTCCTAGTGCACAGGATCAGCCACCTCCTCCACCTCTAAGTCAGCCACCTAGTGCTCAGCAGAGTCAGCCAGCTAGTGTTAACCAGGGCGAGCCTAGCAATGCTCCGAGCCAGGGTCATAGTGATCGCAGTAGCCAGTCTGTACGGAGGGGTAGACGTGGCACACGGTTGACAGATGTTTCCCTCAGTCGGAGTGTAGGCCAAAAGATACCGATTGAGTTTGATAGACATTGGAAACCAATCGGGCCTAATGCACAACGATATAGGAGTTTCGTCGGCCTCCTTGCACGTAACAAGCCGAGCATCTTGATAGAGGAGTGGAGAAATGTCGATCCAAAGGTGAAGCAGCATATTTGGGACACTATTCAGGTATACAATTCTCTTCTGTATGTAATTAATTATTATCAAATGTCACAAATTTGTCACTTACTCCTTAAATGCATGCATTTCAGCTCACCTACGACGTTCCTCAGAGTGAGATGTTGTACAACAAGATGATGACGTATTGTTATGAGCGCTGGAGCAAGTTTAAGACAAATCTGACCAACAATTACATTCATATTGAGGTGAAAGATGGTCAGCCTCGTCCTAATCCGTGCAACACGTATACATTTCTTGATCAAGCGACTTGGCAAGAATTTGTTAGGCTTCGGACTACTCCAGAATCTTTGGTTAGTTGACTTATTTTCCATTTTATTTACTTAGCAATTATCTTAATTGATTCTAACACTTTCCTTTTGTATCATTTCTTATTCGCAGGCAAAAAGGCAAAAAGGCAAAAAGCACAAGAAAGTGGAAGAAATAATGATTGCCCTCATACAATGTCTCGTGGGGGTTATGCAAAGGCTGAAAGAGACTTGTTAGCGGCCAAACGGAAGAGATTGGAAGAAGCATCTCAATCCGATCCTTCTGTTCTTCTTTCTCCGCCATCTCCGATTCGTCGAGAAGAAAAATGGCAATTTGCCCACCAAAAGAGGAGTGGGACTTATACGAGTGAACAATCTCGTATAGTTGATGAAAGAATTGTAAGTATATATCGTTATTGTAATTAATTACATAAGAAACGTACATTATTACTTATGTTTGTTATTTTGTTTTATGTTACAGGATGAACTTAGACAACAACAAGCTGAGGGCTCTTTTAAGTCGGAGGGCAGGAATGACATCCTCACAGTTGCTACTGGCAAACACGAGCATCCAGGCCGTGTCAGGGGAGTTGGAGGAGGGGTAGGGATACGGGATTACTTTGGAGCCCCCGTACACCATTCCTCAAACATCGTGACTAGGGAGGAATTGGAGACTATGTTGGCCATTGCAAGAGCAGAAGCAAAGGCCGAGGCTGAAGCATCTTTTGATGCACTATTAGAGACCCGGTTGAGCAAGATGAAAGAGGAAATGATAGTGTTTATGAGCTCAAGACAAGATACCAGTGCTCCCCAGCCACAATCGATTTATCCTAATAAGCAGAGCACTAAAGGTAGTTGTTGCAACATCGGGCAGTCATCAGAGGGTCCTAACCCGCAAATTACTGAGCTTTGTGATCTTTTTGTCGAGGATCCTCTGAGACGGTTAGTTGCACGGGGTAGTGTTCATAACCTGGGATCAACTGTCCACCACCGACAAATGGAAGGTGATCAAGTCCGGGTGTCAGTTGACGAGGTGATTATTGCGGATGCACCTGTCCCTATCCCTTCTGATGAATTCAAGGTCGTTAGCGATGTCTTGGGCACATTCATCTTGTGGCCAACGAACCTTGTTTCTGGTCGAGCCGAGGATAGTCCGATTAAAGCCCTACCAAGTCCGATCAAAGCCCCACCAAGTCCAGCTCCCTTCACTCAGCAAGAAGTTTCACAGCCTCCATTGAATATCATGCAGCAAGTGATTCTGATGGCATATGATACATCATTCAAAACAAGAGAGTGGCCTACGGATTCAGTTGTTGGACAGTCAGGAGTGACATGCTATCTTGAGAGGGATGATTTGATGTCCCTGGTAGCTCCTGGACAAAATCTTACGATTGGGATTGTCCAACTGTTCTTAATGTAAGTAGCTTCTACAATTCAAAGTAAATATTTTAAAAGTTTCACCATTTACCTTTTATTTATGTGCTTGCGTTATTGTAGGTACATGCATCGTAGGTTGGTCTCCTCTGGCAAAAGCGAAAAATTTGGATTCTTATGCCCCCATCACATCCAAGAGAAAGGGACCACTGCTGCTACTAGACATACATACTTGTCACAGAGGCTTAGTGAAACTGGAACTGAGTGTTTCTTGGCTCCATATGTGCATAGGTAAGAAAGAAACTGATATTTTATAATTTATATAATGTTTTATGTTTGCTTAATATTCTTCTGTTTTTTTCAGTGATCATTGGCAGTTGCTTCTTCTATGCAAGAGTAGTTACACTGTCATCCTCCTATGTTCCCTCCACTTCAAACCAGGGAATGATTTGAAAAAGACCATCAATTCGTTAGTTTTCTTTCATTATTACCTTTTGTATGAAAAGTTTATGGAATTTGTGTAAAACCAATAACATTTGTCATTGTGATGATCATAGGGCTATGCGGACATTCCTACACAGTGCTTGTGGTAAGCATGTTCGTGACTTAAAGGACCCTACATGGATCATGCCAAAGGTTAGTACATATGGATTTGTTTAAAGAATGTAATAAGACATGCCTTTATATTTGTTTTAATGATATCATGTTTTTTCTCAGAGCCGCCGGCAACCAAAGGGATCCAACTTATGTGGTTTTTATGTTTTAAGACATATTTACAATATTATCACTCTAGGCACGACTGATTTTACTCAAGAGGTAAATTTATATTTCATAACTTTTGTTTTACTTTATTGTTTTTAAGTTACTAAGTCAATGTTTCGTCTGGTTTTGGTGTTACAGATGTTTGATATTGCTGATCCCTTTCCTGAAGAAGATATTGATTTCATTCGCACATGTTGTGCTGAATTCATCCATGAGCTATTACAAAAATAGTGAGTTTTTGAATCCAATGTTACATTGTACATTATTTTATTTCATTCTGCATGTATTTGGCTCTGATTTGTATGTTTTATTTTATTTTTGTGATTGCTTGGTTTCATTTATTTGAAGCAATTTTTGTTATATGATCTTGTCTTCTATAATGTGAAAATGTTTGTTTCTTCTCACGGACTATTTCATTCCTTATGTATTATCTCTCTCTCTCTCTTACCCTCTGTTCCACAAAATTGCATTCTGTGTGCATCACAATGCTTCAATAGTTGTATTGATGATATAAGCGATTTCTTTCCTTCACAAAGCACTAATTTCCAAATATTATGTTCTAATTTTGATGAGTAATGAATGATGTGAGTGAATTGGTGATATATGCAGGGATTATGGATTCTTCATATTCGTCAAAGGGAAAGAAGAAGGGCTTGGCAGATCAAGCAGGTTATGCAATGCATGCAATATGTATGGTTCTGATGACAATAACAATGGAAAGGGCATGTTCATTTCTTTGCATGTTCATTGCTTTTGTTTTACTGCTGTCATTTGGTCATCCTTACTGTATAATTGCAAATGAATCATCAATGTATGACTGTACTGGCTTATATGAACATTAATTTGTTGCTGTTATAGACTGGTGCTTTTGAATTTTGAAGTTGAAATCAGTGATTGTTATGTACTGCTGTTTAAAATTGGAGCATTCTGTGCGTGTACATATAATAAAAGGGACCTTTTTTAAAAAAAAAAAGAATTTTTAAGACCGGTTGTAGTCACAACCGGTCTTAAAAAGTACTTTAAGACCGGTTGTGGGAACAACCGGTCTTAAAGGTGATACTTTTAAGACCGGTTGTAGCACAACCGGTCTTAAAGTACTTTTTAAGACCGGTTGTGACTACAACCGGTCTTAAAAATTCTTTTTTTTTAAAAAGGTCCCTTTTATTAAGCCCGGTTTCACACTTTTAAGACCGGTTGTGACCACAACCGGTCTTAAATGTCTTACCTTTAAGACCGGTTGTTCCCACAACCGGTCTTAAATGTGTGACTTTTAAGACCGGTTCTAACAATCGGTCTAAAAAATAACAGACTTTTTAGACCGCCTGTATCAAGACCTAATACAGAACCGGTCTAAAAAGTCATTTTTAACCGGTCTAAAAAGTCATTTTTCTACTAGTGTATGATGTTGTTGTTGAGGTTTGTTGTTGGATTTGGTGATTTTTGTTAAGTTTGTAAATTTGAAAAAGTTCTAACCCTAAGGTGTTATGCTGCCCAAATTTCTTTGAATCATGGTTAGAATGTGTTTAAATAACTTAATAAGGAATTAGAAGTGAAAAGGCACAAGCTTTGAAAGCTAAAACACAAAACTCCAAATTTTTCCTTTTCTTGGAGCAAGTTTTGGCCAAGACTAGATGTGGGGGAAGGCGTTGTATTTTCAATGATTTTATGGTTCCATTGAATTCAGGAGGAAAAAATAGGTGGGGTTACATTTAGTCACTTTTTCGAAAAAGCTCGAAAAAGCTCGAAAAAGCATAATTACGAAAACGTCCCTAAAACCCTAAAACGGGTCTGTTAAGGGCAATTTCGTAATTTGACACTGAATTTGATAATTTTGAGCTCGAAAATGGATTCCTTGGGCAAAAATACATTAGGATAGCCCTAGTCAAAATTTTGAAAAAAAGTGCTGTCAGGTCAGGTACCGTGGGGCCGGGTCGGGGTCCAAGGGCATTTTGGTAAATTTTCACCACAGACTAATATAACCATAAGAAATACTATCAAAGTGTCTAAAATGATATTTGGATAGGTTATGACCTATTTCTTGTGATACGAGTGTAGATGATCAATTAAATAGTGCAAGTGTACACTGTCGTAATCAAGTAATATAGAAGTGAGTAGAGTATCGTTCCCACGAGGATTGATCACTAAGTACCAAAATGAGCAATTTTAACTCTATTTAATCGATCGATAAGTTGGTGGTTATGAGTAAAAAATAAAAGAAAGACAATTAAATATGATTGCAGATGATATGAAAGCAAATATGAGAAAAAGTCCTAGGGGTCAGATTTCACTTAACAAATTCCGGATTGAATCACTTATCTATTTTAGCTCAATTTATTCCACATGATTGATAGTCGAGTTTCCCTAATTTAATTACTAGCCTCTTCCAAGGTCAAGCAATTCTATAATCAATTGCTAATCCAATATATTCCTATATGAATTTAAGCAATTAATTATGCATTAAGATTTATGGAACTCAGTAAGACTACACAACTCATATGAATATATTTCTATTTCATATGCAAGTCATGGTTTTAATTATAGGGTCTACACACATGTATCTCCTTCAGGTCTCAACATGCATATTGAAATCATTCAAAAGATGGCAGTCAATCAAAAGCATTAAGAATAATAATTAAAACTCATTCATGAAGGAAAAATTCAAACTAGATTTAATAAGTTAAGATTCAATCCGTCATTAATAAGCTACGTCATCACCCTAGGAAAATGAAAGTTTAGCACATGATGAAATTAAAAACAAAACGAAAATAAATTGATATTATATAAAGCTAGAATTAAATCCTCAGAAATACTACATAAACTTGAATATTAAATTCTCAAACATAAATATACAACCAAAAGATGCATGAAAAATGAAGAAATCAAGCTGTCCATTTAGGAGGTAAAACCTTCCATGTAGGCGGCATGCAAAATGTAATACAATCCTAAGCCTTCCAAGATGGAGGCATGCAAAAAGTAATAAAATCCTAAGCCTTCCAAGATGGAGGCATGTGTAATATCCCAAAAAGTGATTAAGGGCTAATGACTTTAAAAGTGGATATAATTATTGTTGAATAAACACTTTTGGAGAATGTGTTATGGGAATTTGGATATTTTAATGACTCCAATGGCTTCCTTGTGAAAATTCGTGTGGGGAGAGTGTTTATTGTGAAATTGGAACCATTGGGAACAATCGTGCAAAAGTTGAAAACTCTGTCCATTGAAACTCTCTACAGGGCAGCCAATTTGTATGGGCGTTTTAAATAGGCAAATGGTGTCTAAAAATTCTGAAATTTCCAGTATTAAAGTTCCCATGTCAAGCTTCAAAATGAACATATAATTTGTATCATTTTGATTTGTGACCTAAGAGTTTTGGATTTTTGAAGTTTGCCCAGCGAAATTAATTATTTTCTGGAACAGTATGCAAAGATTGAAATTCTGGGAATTTTGTGGTGATTTTCAGTAATGGCCAATATTTTTCCTATGAAGAGGACTTAAATATCTTTCATTTGGCTTTGGAATCACCTCATTTCGATTTTTCTAGAATTAGTTATGATTTTTCAAAGTTGGGCAGAAAATCTGCCAGAAAATCCGAAAATGTGAAATTAGAAATTATGACATCATCATGTGGTAAGGTGACATCAACATGGAATTAAAAGCAATTCCATCATCTTGATCAGCCATTCCCGACCCATTTCAGAGAAAAAAAAGACGTGAAGAGAGCTTGGAGAAAAGAGAGAAAAAGAGGAAGAAATCTCGCAAGGTAAGCCGATTTCTCCGACGATCTAGCTCCTAACGCGTATAATTCCGACTCTAAGCTACTCCTCTTTATTCTTTAAGGTTGTGAAGCTCAAAATTTGGTGTTTCAAAGAGGCTAGGGTTCAGCCAAATTTGGGAAAAGCCAGAGGGAGCTTGAGGTAACTTCCAAACTTTCGTATATTGCTTATTCTGGCTGCTGTGGGCAATTTAATCGGTGAAATTTCGCCGGATTGCCATTGGTTTTAAATTTTGGAAATTGAGTTTCCTAAGGGTTATGCTGCCCAATTTTGGTTCAAATGGTAGTTATAACCTAATGTAATAGTGAATAAAGTGGTTAGGAGTAGAAAGGAACGCGTTTACGGAGCCGAAATCGTAAAACCCCAATTTTTCCCGGAGAACATGTATATTTCGGCCAAGGCTGTAAATGGGTCTTAGAGTTGGATTTTCAATGATTTGATGATTCCATTGGATTCAGTGGGCAAAAATAGGTGGGGTTACAGTTGGGCACTTTTTCAAAAAAGGCCGAGAAAGCATAATTACGGAAACACCCCTAAAACCCTAAAAGTAGGGCTGCCAAGGGCAATTTTGTAATTTAACATTGAATTTGATAATTCCGAGTCCTGAAATGGATTCCTTGGGCGAAAATATGTCAGGATAGCCCATGTCAAAATTTCAAGAAAAGTACAGCCGGACCGGGTACGGCGGGCCCGGGCCGGGTCCCCGGGGGTATTTTTGTAAATTTTCATTATAGACTCATATAACCCCAAGTAACACTATGGAAGTGTCTAAATGGTGCATTTGGAATTGTAGGATTCGATATTTGCCGCCCTCGGGAGCCAGCTGCGCCGAAGGACGTCAGGAAAGGACAAGGTAGTGACTCTCTCTCTTATACTTTGTGTAATGCACTGTATGTGTGTTGTTTCACTGTTTTATGATGATTTCTGATGCTGCTGCGGTTACAGCTGGTGATAGCTGTCGTTTACAGCGCAAGCTGTCGTTTACAGCGGAAGCTGTCGTTATTGTGATTACAGCGTAAGCTGTCGTGATGTTGATTACTGATTACAGTGTAAGCTGTCGTGATTATGAATACAGCAAGAGCTGTTGTATTGTGTATATAGCCGTGAGTGCTGTCCTTTGTGGTGAAAACCATGTATCTGTGAATTGCTGCTGCTGTTGCTGTTTGTGATTTATGTACATGCTTTGTGTTTATGCAATGTGTGAGTGGTTTGTTACTACGAGATTCTCTCGAATCTCATTCTTTCCTATGACTAACATTTCAGACAGGGCGTGTGGCTCAAAGGAGAAGCGGCCAACCCGGAGCAATTAGGACCCTTGGGGGTATATAGTTGAATTAGAAACGTTGGTTATGTATTTTGAACTCGGGATTACTGTATATTCTGAATCAGGAACACTACATTCGATTTTGGTTGCGTAATCCCCTAGTGTATACTTATAAACCTTCAGGTTTTATGCATAGAACCCGGGAGTTGCCGGGGATGCGGTTATACACTCTGATATGATTGAATGTATATTAACTGCACAGGTAATTATATTCGAATATTGAAATTGAGACCTGGATGGGAAAAAGAGTTTTGAAAGTTTTGTAAAAATTTTACTGTGAGACAGAAAGTTTAAAACGAGGTTAAAGCATCCAATGGTCTCTAAGCCGATTTAAATATGTGTTATCGAATTATAATTACGTGTTTAAAGTCAGGGGGTTACAGCATGCAAAAAAGGAATAAAATCCTAAGCCTTCCAAGATGGAGGCATGCATAAAGGAATAAAATCCTAAGCCTTCCAAGATGGAGGCATGCATAAAGGAATAAAATCCTAAGCCTTCCAAGATAGAGGCATGCAAAAAGGAATAAAATCCTAAACCTTCCAAGATAGAGGCATGCAAGAATTGATACAATGTTTGAAATTAAATCTAGAAAGTAATACACTTTTTTCAGAACTGTCAGAGAAAGGATCTCTCCTTGTCAGAGAAGGGCCTCTAATTGTCAGATAAGGACCTCTGATTCTCTTCCTCTCTTCCCCTCCTTGAGCTTGGTATTAATCTCTATTTATAAGGGAAAAAACATGTGCTACAGTACTGTTATAGTGATTTGGGCGGGTGCTACAGTGCCCTATTGACTGCTACAATGCCCTAGCGGCTGCTACAGTGCCCCCCGTTGACTGCTACAGTGCCCTGGCGGCTGCTACAGTCCCTCTTTGATTGCTACAGTGCTCGGTGGCTTCTACAGTGCTTTTATTTTTTTATTTTTATTTATTTATTTTTTTAAATGCTGTTTATTCCAAAAACAATATTTATTTATCAATCACACCCAAATTTATTATATTAAATGCAAATATTGTCCATAAAATCATCATATAAGGGAAAATAAATATGCAAATATTTTACTTATCAAATTCCCCCACACTTAACTCTTGGATGTCCTCGGACAAGAAGTAAATAATAAGTGCTTTCAACAAAATCAGAAGTGTCAGGTCATAAGTAAGAACACAATTGAAAAATAAAGAGATCATAGTATTAATGAATCAATGAAAATATAAACTGGTAACTTTAATTGAAAATGAATAAACTGAGTTCGTACTTGTAGCTCATTCTCTCAATCTCTCAAGTGTTCAAGGGTAAGTGTTTCACTCAAATTCAACCAAAAAAATTGCACTATCATAGGCTTGCTAAAAATATCAATCTTCATTACCTAATTCACATGCATAATTCAAATCAAAAGGACTTATTAATGGTTGTAATGGGGTGAAGGTAAAGGAATCTAAAACATGATATGAAAGGCTAAAGAAATAGAGCAATTGAAAAATGGGCTACTTGTAAATTTATCTTATCACAACAACCCACAATTCAAACACTTAACATTTTTTCTTCTTCTTTTTTTTTTCTATTTTTTTCTCTTTTTTTTCTTGAATTGCAACTATAAAGTTGATGATAGATATACCCCCACACTTTGTCAAAAGCCCATTTCACAAAAATTTCAAATGCTCCACTAATCTTCCGAATAAGGTAAAAGCACTTGATATATCATTAAAACCCATGTTAATGGATTGAAAACAAAGAAACAGTCAATTAGGCTCAAAGGGGCTTATCAACGGTATAATTGCAAGGTTGGCTATTTGGCTCTGGCTAAAGAAAATGAATGCCTTTATCATTTTTGAATGTGCATGTGAGATGTAATTTCAACCAGATTTAAAGCAAGTTCTAGAGTGACAACTTAATAGGTGAATATCACACACAAGAGAAATAATCATTATAGGCTCAGAAGCTCACGGCTAGGAATTTTTAAACTCAGTTCATTCAATCTCAAAATTCATCACCAATTGCAACAATCAGTTGTTCATTTATGCTATAAAATCTCTAAATTCAATTGATCCATACTTAAAACTTATGTACTTCTTAAGATCATTACAAAGCACTTGAACAAGATGATAATTTTTTTTTACTTTTTTTTTTGAAAAAGATAAAAAAAATGCAACTAATGAAATGCGTCTCAAGAGTTAAGAATAACCCCTTACTCTACCATTTTTTTCTACACCCCATGCATCTAATGGTTTTACTAACTAACAAAAGGAAAAAAAAAATTTTTCTCCTCCCCCAACCTAAATCAGACATTGTCCCCAATGTCTTCTAGAGCTCAGAGGAGGTGTTTTTTTAACATAAATACACAATAAAGTAAAACCAAGAGATTAAGGAAAGTTACAACCTAATAGTGATATCTGGGTTATGCTTCTGACTGCTATATGAAGATTGCCCCCTATTTACTTGACGTGTAGATCTGGTTTAGGTTCATAGGTTTGCATTTGATCGAGCAGCTGATCAACAGTTGGTGCAGCATTTATGGAGTGGCAAGTCGCTTGGGGTATGAATCCTATTTCCACAGCATGATCAAGAAAAGACAACAGATTATCATAAAAACCATTAACATTTAATAATCCTAATGGCTTTTTATGATAGTTTAACTTAGCCCAATATGCAACACTAGAAATGCCATCCAATGTCTCCAAACCACCGGGTAGAGCAATAAAAGCTTGAGCATGGTAGAACATTACTCCCATCCATTCAGGCAAGCTCGAAACCTGTAACTCTTGTCCTAAGGAAAAAATGTGATCTTCCAACTCCTTCACCCTTACACTTAAACCCTTACTTCCATTCATGGATGCAGAAATGGCCATACTTCCCTTTAGGCCCTGGATGCCTCCCCCGTACACAAAGTTGATTTTTCTGGCAGCTAATGCAATTCTAAGTTCATTTGCTGCTGTTATAAACTCTCCTTTCTTGCCCAAATCAGTTTCACAAAAAATGCAAATAGATGTAAATCTACATTTTTGTGAAATATCCTTTTTCTCTTTGTTTCTCTCGGACCATGTATGCTTACAAGAGGAAGAATTCATATTTACAAATGGAAGTGTGCATATTTACAAATGAAAGAGTACATATATATAATACTAAAGCAGTGACAACAAAATCATACAAATCACGCATTTTTCAAAAAATTTTGAAAAAACTTTTGACATGAATGACTGGCGTAATTTGCGTGAAGAAAAAGAGGCAAGAAAGTCAAACGTTACTTAAAAAGAAAAGACATTAAATAAAAGCTACTGAAAAGATAAGACATATTAGACAAAAGTGACAGAAAAGATAAGGAAGATTAAAACAAAAGCATGATTATGTACAGTAGTTGTGATTTTGGCTCACATCTTCCTTTGGTTTTACGTCCAGAAACGGCTTAAACGCTTTCTATGAATCGAGGATTTGCTTCCCATCCAGTTTTCTTATAAACTGGCAAACAGGGTCTTTTAACGTCAGATTCCCAAGACAATAGTGCTCCTTTTCTCTGTTGAATATGTCTGCTAAATCGAGAAGAATACGATGAACATCACCACTAAGATGCGTCTCAAGAGTTTGAATGATATCATCCAAAGACTCCTTACTCAGTCCATCCTTTATAAATTTGATTTTATCTTCTCGATTTATAGAAACCATACCTTTACTCCTACAACGCTGATCACAATTCCACCTTGCACATTTATGGCAGACCTTCATTTTTTTAGCTCTTCTCTTTTTGGAGTGAGAACTTCTTCCCATTCTTGGCAAAGGTTTAACAAATGAATTATGAATCTCACCTGCTAAACGTACCTTAGCTTCAATGATCCAACATACATCCACAGGAAGGCCCAAACGATTGAATATCATCATCCTTTCAAGTCGACTGTTATAAATCTTCCTGAGCACATCTTTGGGAAGAGTGGGGAACCTGTTCTTAAGCTTTGCAAGAGATTCCTCCATGGCAACTTAAAATGAAAATTTTGAAAACTAAAATGCTCAATGTAGTGTAGTGTGTTTTGATGAGTAGGAAAGAAAAATGAGAGTATGAAAGAAATGAGTGAGTGGAAAGAAAATTGAGAGAGTGGGTAAGAAAATTGAGAGAGTCAGAAAGAAGTTTTGGGTTTGCCTCCCAAATAGCCACACTTCTTTAACGTCTTTAGCTAGACAAAAATTAAACAAAATTTTTTTTTTCTTTTTTTTTTAAAATTTAAGAAAAACAAATTACTAGATTGAGGACTTACCTGTTGGTTCCTTAAACATGATGATAGATTTCAAAGTGTTGAGTGCACCTTCATTGTATTCTTTGAGCTTTTGCCCATTCACTTTGAATTTTCGATCACCATCTTGAATCTCCACAGTTCCATATGGCCATACTTGAATCACAGTAAAAGGACCTAACTACCTTGATCTCAACTTTCTTGGAAAGAGCTTTAACCTTGAGTTATAGAAAAACACTTTTTTTCCTGGTGAAAACTCTCTCCTCAAAATTCTTCTGTCATGCCACATTTTTGTCTTCTCCTTGTATAACTTTGCACTTTCATAAGCTTGTTGTTTGAATTCTTCAAGCTCATTAAGTTAGAGAAGCCTTTTCTCACCAGCTACCTTTAAGTCAAAATTTAATGCTTTTACTGCCAATATGCTTTGTGCTCCATTTCTACTGGAAGATGGCATGCTTTTCTATAGACCAATTGATAAGGGGATGTACCAATTGGTGTCTTGAAGGCAGTTCTATAAGCCCAGAGTGCATCATCTAACTTTTGGGCCCAATCCTTCTGGTTGGAATTCACTGTCTTCTCTAAGATCCACTTTAGTTCTCTGTTTGAGATTTCCACCTGCCCGCTAGTTTGTGGATGATATGGAGTTGTAACCTTGTGAGTTACTCCATATTTAGCCAATACCGACTGAAGCTGCTGATTGCAAAAATGCCTTCCTCTATCATTGATAATAGCTCCAGGCACTCCAAATCTTGTAAAAATATTCTTCCTCAAGAACTTCAGAACCACACGAGAATCATTTGTAGGAAAGGCAGCTGCTTCAACCCACTTGGAGACATAATCAACAGCTACTAAAATGAACTGATTGCTAAATGAGGATGGAAAAGGCCCCATAAAATTGATCCCCTATACATCAAAAAGTTCAACTTCTAAGATGTTGGTTAAAGGGGCTTCATGTCTCCTTGAGATATTTCACGTTCTTTGACATCTGTCACAAGTTGCGACAATTTTGTGAGTGTCCTTGAAGAGTGTAGGCCAGTAAAATCCTAATTGAAGGACTTTAGTAGCTGTTCTATTTGCTCCAAAATGACCACCATATAAGGATGAATGGCAGTGATTTAAGATGCTGACCATTTCTTCTTCAGGAACACATCGCCTGATAATTCGATCTGGGCATTGTCTGTATAAGAACGGATCCTCCCAAAAGTAATGCCTTACATCAGCAAGAAACTTCTTCTTTTGCACTTTAGAAAGTTCATAAGGCATTACTCTGCTTGCCAAATAATTCACAAAATCGGCATACCACGGAGTAGGTTGTGACTGCATGATAAAAAGTTACTCATCTGGGAAATTCTCCTGGATTGGTGATTCTCTCATTCGTTCAGGTGGTTCTAACCGAGAAAGATGATCTGCAATGAGATTTTCAGTCCCTTTTTTGTCTTTGATCTCCAAGTCAAATTCTTATAGTAAAAGTACCCATCTAATCAGTCTGAGCTTAGTATCTTTCTTCTCAATCAGGTATTTAATTGCTGAGTGGTTCGTCTAGACAATGACCTTTGACTCGATCAAGTATGCTCTGAATTTGTCAAATGCAAACACTACTGCTAGGAGCTCTTTTTCTGTTGTTGCATAATTCAGCTGTGCTTCTGAGAGTGTTTTACTAGCATAATAGATAGCATGAAAGATCTTGTCTTTTCTTTGGCCTAAAACAGCTCCAACTGCATAATCACTTGCATCGCACATCATCTCAAATGGAAGATTCCAATCTAGAGTTATGATAACTGGTGCAGTGGTCAAGGCACTTTTTAGAATTTGGAAGGCTGATAAGCACTCCTTATTAAACACAAAGGGAGTGTTTTTCTCCAACAGCATACAAAGTGGCTTTGTGATTTTTGAGAAGTCCTTGATGAATCTTCTATAGAAACTAGCATGTCCCAAAAAACTTCAAATGCCCTTGATTGAGGAAGGAGGTGGTAGCTTTTGAATTGTTTCAATCTTAGCTCGGTATACTTCAATGCCTCGATCAGATACCTTATGACCCAGTACAATTCCTTCTTTCACCATAAAATGACATTTCTCCTAATTTAGAACCAAATTTGTCTCTACACAACGTTGCAAGACTTTTGCCAGATTTGAAAGACAATGATCAAATGATTCTCCAAAAACTGAAAAATCATCCATAAACACCTTAATGAAACTTTCCACCATGTCTGAGAAGATCGCCATCATACTCCTTTGAAATGTTGCTGGTGCATTACATAGACCAAATGGCATCTTTCTGAAGGAAAACGTACCATATGGACTTGTAAAAGTTGTTTTCTCTTGATCCTCCTGTGCAATTGTAATTTGATTATATCCTGTGTACTCGTCCAAGAAACATAATAGGCTTTTCCTGTTAGTCTGTCAAGCATCTGGTCTATAAATGGCAGAGGGAAGTGATCTTTTCTGGTGGCTTTATTGAGCTTTCTGTAGTCGATGCACACTCTCTATCCAATTACCGTGCGTTGTGGAATCAGTTCATTTTTCTCGTTGGGCACTACTGTCATTCCACCTTTCTTTGGCACAACTTGAATTGGCCTTACCCATTGACTGTCGGAGATTGGGTAGATTATGCCAACATCTAGCCACTTTATTACCTCCTTTCTCACCACCTTCTTTATATTCGGATTGAGTCTTCTTTAGTGCTCAACTGTTGGCTTGTAGTTGTCCTCCATCAAGATCTTATGCATACAAATTGAAGGACTAATCCCTCTTATATCAGCTATTGACCATCCAAATGCTGCTTTATACTCCCTTAGAATTCTTAATAACTTTTCTTCTTCATCAAGAGTAAGAGCTGCTAAGACGATTACTGGTAATGTTGAATTTTCTCCCAAATAAGCATACTTCAAGTGGGATGGCAGTACTTTCAACTCCAGTACTGGTGGTTTCTCCGTTGATGGTACTGGCTTACTCGGCCTTTCCCCCAGATCTTTAAATGGTTTCTTGATAAAAATCGGGGAATTTGCTTCCAGGTACTTAATCTGCTCTAAGACTTCAGGATTAGTAGATTTTGATACATCTACCATTCCTATTGCTAATGGTTGATCCATGCAGATTTCATTCACCACGTCTTTTGTGCAACTGGACAATGTATCGACTCTGTAGCAAGTGTCACCTTCATCTGGGAAGGATAAAGCCTTGAAAATGTTAAAAGATACTTGATTATCTTGAACTCATAAGGTTAACTTCCTCTATTGCACATCTATTAACGTTCTCCCAGTTGCTAGGAATGGCCTCCCAAGAATGATAGGAATTTCTTGGTCTTCTTCCATATCGAGTATTATGAAATCAGCTGGGAATATGAGTTTGTCCACCTTCACCAGAACATATTCTAAGACACCCCTCAGATGCTTTATTGATTGGTCCGCCAGAAGTTATGAAACTGTGGTTGGCTTCACCTCTCCAAGACCAAGTTTGTTGTAGACAGATAGAGGAATGAGGTTTACACTTGCTCCAAGATCATAAAGTGCTCTTTCAAAGTGATATTGACCTATGGTGCAAGGTATGCAAAAACTTCCTGGATCTTTCAGCTTTGGAGGTAATTTCTTTTGGAGAATAGCACTGCACTCCTCAGTAAGTGCAACTGTTTCAAATTCCTCAAGCTTACGCTTATTTGAAAGAATGTCCTTCATGAATTTTGCATAACTGGGCATTTGGGCAAGAGCGTCTGCAAAAGGAATGTTGATGTGCAACTTCTTGAAAACCTCTAGAAACTTTGCAAAGTACTTGTCTAGCTTTGCCTTCGTGAGTCTTTGAGGGTATGGAACTGGTGGTACATATGGAGGAGGATTGTCTGGAAAGCTAATTCTTCCTGGTATCACATCCTCCTCCTTCTGTTGCTGTACTTCCTCCTTTTGTTCTTCTCCACCTTCTTTCTCTTCTCCATCATCCTTATTTTTAATTTAAGGATCTTTCAATTCTTTCCTATTTCTTAGTGCAACGGTCTTCACATGTTCTTTTGGGTTTCTTTCAGTGTCACTTGGTAAAGTTCCTGGTTACCTGGAATTCAGCATATTTTCAATTTGGCCCATCTGGATCTCCAAGTTCTTTATTGAGGCATCTTGTCTTTTGATTGTTGCATCGGTCCTAGCCATGAATTGAGATGTATTCATGGTTAGTTGAGCCAGTGCATCCTCCAAATTCACTTTCTGTTGTGGTGGATTTGGTTGTTGAAAAGCTTGCTGCTAATAGTTCCTTTGTGGCTTGAATGTATTTTGATTATTCCTCCAACTAAAGTTTGGATGATTTCGCTAACCTGGATTATAGGTGTTTGAAAATGGGTCATTCCTTTGATTTCCAATGTAATGAGCTTGCTCCGGCATGAATGAGTGTCCTTCTTGACATTGCGTACTCACATGAGGTCCTCCATATTGATCACAAGCTTCCGTAGGAGTGTTGATTACATTTGCTTGGGTTGTCAATGATCCTACTTGCTTGGATATAGATGCAACTTGAGAAGACAAAGTTGTAAAGACATCCAGCTCATGCACTCCAAGTACTTTCTTTGAATTACTACGTTCAGAAGGCCATTGATATGCATTGGCTGCCATCTCCTCAAGTAGGTTGTAAGCATCATCTATATTTTTTCCCATTAAAGATCCTCCAGCTACAGCATCTACAAGAATTCTGGAGTTGTGCATCATCCCACTATAGAAAGTTTGCAGTTGCCACCAATCTGGTAACCCATGATGAGGACATCTCCGTAGCAACTCCTTGTATCTTTCCCATGCTTCATAGAGGCTTTCTTGTTTATGCTGGGTAAATGAGGCAATTTCATTCCTCAATTTAGCAGTTTTTGCTGAAGGAAAGTATTTCTACAGAAATTTTTGTGCCTTAATCTCCCACGTAGTTATGCTTCCTACTGGTAGTGATTGTAGCCAACTCTTAGCCTTATCCCTGAGTGAGAAAGGGAAAAGTCTAAGTCTAATGGCATCGTCAGTAACACCATTATGCTTGAATGTGTTGCAAATTTCTAGGAAGTTGGCTATGTGTGCATTAGGATCTTCTGTTGGTAAACCACCGAATTGATTTTCTTGCATCATCTGGATAATTGCTGGCTTGATTTCAAAGTTGTTAGCTGCTACTGGTGGTCTTGTGATTCCATAATTTGTCCCTATAACTGTTAGTGTTGCATAGTCACGGAGTGTTTTGGTATCTGTTGTTCCTCCCCCCGGATTTGCCATCGGATTGCTTAGGATTGAAGTAGACTGCTTTCAAACTCTTCGATTTCTTCGACAAGTTCTTTCAATCTCCGAATCAAAAGGCAATAGTTCAGTCTCCTTTGATCTGGTCATACACTAAGCAAAAACCTGAAAAGAAACACAAGATACCAAGAAGAAAAACAAATGTAATATGAAGACCAAATTAGTATTAAAATTACTTGGTATTGATATTAGTGACAACAATCCCCGGCAATGGCGCTAAAAACTTGATACGAGTGCATATGATCAATTAAATAGTGCAAGTGTACACTGTCGTAATCAAGTAATATAGAAGTGAGTAGAGTATCGTTCCCATGAGGATTGATCACTAAGTACAAAAAGTGAGCAATTTTAACTCTATTTAGTTGATCGATTAGTTGTTGATTGAGAGTACAAAATAAAAGAAAGACAATTAAATATGATTGCAGATGATATGAAAGCAAATATGAGAAAAAGCCCTAGGGGTCAGATTTCACTTAACAAATTCCGGATTGAATCACTTATCTATTCTAGCTCAATTTATTCCACATGATTGATAGTCGAGTCTCCCTAATTTAATTACTAGCCTCTTCTAAGGTCAAGCAATTCTATAATCAATTGCTAATCCAATATATTCCTATATGAATTTAAGCAATTAATTATGCATTAAGGTTTATGGAACTCAGTAAGACTACACAACTTATATGAATATATTCCTATTTCATATGCAAGTCATGGTTTTAATTATAGGGCCTACACACATGTATCTCCTTCCGGTCTCAATATGCATATTGAAATCATTCAAAAGATGGCCAGTCAATCAAAAGCATTAAGAATAATAATTAAAACTCAATCATGAAGGATAAATTCAAACTAGATTTAATAAGTTAAGATTCAATCCGTCATTAATAAGCTACGTCATCACCCTAGGAAAATGAAAGTTTAGCACATGATGAAATTAAAAACAAAGCCAAAATAAATTGACATTATATAAAGCTAGAGTGAAATCCTCAGAAATACTGCATAAACTTGAATATTAAATTCTCAAACATAAATATATAGCCAAAAGATGCATGAAAAATGAAGAAATCAAGCCGTTCATTTAGGAGGTAAAACCTTCCATGTAGGCGGCATGCAAAAAGTAATAAAATCCTAAGCCTTTCAAGATGGAGGCATGCAAAAAAGGAATAAAATCCTAAGCCTTCCAAGATGGAGGCATGCATAAAGGAATAAAATCCTAAGCCTTCCAAGATCGAGGCATGCAAAAAAGAATAAAATCCTAAGCCTTCCAAGATAGAGGCATACAAGAATTGATACAATGTATGAAATTAAATCTAGAAAGTAACACACTTTTTTCAGAACTGTCAGAGAAAGGATATCTCCTTGTCAGAGAAGGGCCTCTAATTGTTAGAGAAGGACCTCTGATTCTCTTTCTCTCTTCCCCTTCTTGAGCTTGGCATTGATCTCTATTTATAGGAGAAAAAACGTGTGCTACAGTACTGCTACAGTGATCTGGGCGGCTGCTACAAGCCCCGTTGACTGCTACAGTGCCCTGGCGGCTGCTACAGTGCCCGTTGACTACTACAGTGCTCGGTGGATGCTACAGTGCTTTTATTTTTATTTATTTATTTTTTTTAAATGATGTTTATTCCAAAAACAATATTTATTTATCAATCATACCCAAATTTATTGTATTAAACGCAAATATCGTCCATAAAATCGTCATATAAGGGAAAATAAATATGCAAATATTTTACTTATCATCTTTTACATTTAATAGTTTAGGACTAGTTGGAAGCCGGAAGTGACACGTTTTACGAGGCACATACTAAAGGGGTTGAAAGAACTTTGAGGTAGGGACATTATCCTTCATACATTGTGCCATAGTTATATGATTTTGTAGATGCCATTTTTTGTAAAATGTTCTTTATTAATCAACATGTTTGCTTAGAGAGAGGCAGTTAGTGCTAGAGGTGCACTTACATTGGGAGTTGGTGAGAATCCAACCGGTATAGATTAGTGGGCTGGGCCCTACTTATGTATACATGATGTTGATGTGTTTATTTTGTTCATTATTTGGTGCATACATGACGCGTATTGTAACATCCTAATTTTTATTTAGAGATAATTACGAAATTAATAGTAATTTTTGGATAAAAAGAAAAGAGGGATTTAGTTAAAATATGTTTTAAAAAAAAATAAAAAAAATATATTTAAAAATAATAATAAATAAATAAATATTATAAAATAATAAAATAATAATATATATATATATTTAAAAAAAAAAAAGAGGTTGTGGGCGCCAACGGGCCCACAACGTTGAAAACTAGGGGGAGGCACAAAAGGCCTCCCACCATTTTCAACATAGATTGTGGGCTGGCGCCCACAATCATTAATTGAAACTGTGGAAGGCATCCGCAGTTTCAAGAGGCGGGGAGCATTATAAATACCCCCTCTCCCCCGTCCTCACTTCACACACCTCAAGTGTAAAGAAAAGCGTAGAGTGAAGCATTAGTAGGAGTATTTTCATATCTTTGGAGATTGATAAGGTACTTAATATTACTTCTCAGCTTAGAATTATTTTTATGGAAATGTTCTAAATAATTTTCTCTTTCTTATGGTAATAATTTTATGATGATTAGAGAAAATTTTAAGATTATGATTTTGGATAAATTTGAGTTTTGTTAATATAAGGCTATAGGAATGTAGAGGATAATTAATAGTTAATTTTAATCAAGTTACTTTTGTTACTTAATTAACATATAATTTTATAATAAAATCTTTACATAACTAATCTATGAATAATTCTATATTAGGCTTTTTAACCGATTAAATTTAGGATAAATAATTTATTTGGATTATTAGAGGTATTCTTGAGGTTTTAATCAGTTTAGATTTTTTTAGGATGATGATTTATAATTTAGCCATTTTATAAATTGATTATTGTAGATTGATTTTTGGCGTATATTTGAGCTCTTGGATTAGAAGCTTGTGATTATAATTTTGCTTTGGTGAAAGGTAACCACTTTCCACTTATTATCTGTGTTGATATGCTGTTTGTGAGTATTTTGATATTTACTCCAATGAGTAAAGGTTTATTGTGATTGAGAAAGTTTTCATTATATTGTGAAATATTTTGATATAAAATAGCTTTGTGGAATTTTATGATTTGAAATGAGAAAATTATGTATATATTCGGGAAAATCCCATTGAAATAATTATTGATAAATTATTGTGATAATGGGTTTGGGATAAGATGGAGTATATTATTTTACCACGTGGTATAGCCTCCATTGGTGCACGATGATTGGCTATTTATTCTCCCACCAGTTTCAATGAGGGACTGCCCTACCAGTTTCAATGAGGGGCTGCGACACTGAAAGACCCATGGTCTGAAGCACGTGCTCTGAGGGTTTGGCCGATCCTCATGACGTGACCGGTGAGCTTTTTGAGTGGCCAGTCATATGGTTAGTAACTTAGCCCATGGGTCTAGTTGCGTGGAAATAAGGCGGTTCGGTTGGATTGATGGGAGGCAATGGGAATTGTAATAAGAAATTTATGTATAAAACCATGATATTGAATTTTTAAATTGTTATGTAAATTGTTCCACTTAGCACCTCATGAACACATGTTAGCATGTGTAATGAGTTGGATAGCTGGTTACTGAGGCTTTTGTCTCACCCCGTTAATTTAACATTTTTCAGGTGATAATTCTCTTGCTGGAATGTCGGGAGGAGCTCCTGAGGCATAGATATATTTCTATATAGCCTCTTGTAGTTTATTATGTGTTGAATGAATGTACATTGCTACTTATTAGGGACCATATTTTGTAAACTCTAAATTCCTCTTCGTACTCTGTTTATCATATAAAGTTGGGTGACCTTGGTTTTGAAATGGAAATGTTTGATATGATAACTGTAGGGACTTAAATCTTTTATTACCATGGTAGAGTTCTCAAATAGTTACTCGAACTCTTTTCTACCATGGTAATGACTTAAATCTTTTATTACCATGGTAGAGTTCTCAAATAGTTACTTGAACTCTTTTCTACCATGGTAATGACTTAAATCTTTTATTACCATGGTAGAGTTCTCAAATAGTTACTTGAACTCTTTCTACCATGGTAATGACTTAAATCTTTTATTACTATGGTAGAGTTTTCAAATAGTTACTTGAACTCTTTTCTACCATGGTAATCTTTATTTCTTTTTAAAAAAAATGAAATGAGTAATTTTTAAAGATAAGTTAATATTATAATATTATTAAGGAGAGGATCCTCACAAGTATCATATTTACTTTTTGCATTTTATATGAACGATAGCATGTTTCCACTGGGATTCCCTGGAATCTCACCCCTTTTTCTAAACAAACATCTTAGTGGGTGCTAGTGGGACGAAAGGCAAAGGCGTAGACGTTGAGAAGTGATTGGCACATGTCTCGAGGCAAGGTTAAAGTTGGTACTTATAGTTAGTTTATGCTTAAGATATTTTGGGGAATCCTATAATTATTAGAAATACTGTAGTATTCTGTATTTTGTCGATGGAGACTTTGGATTGTAAACGAATACTTTTATCAGTATATATGTATTTTTCTATATGCCCATGGAATCTAGTCTTTATTACTCTTTGAATATCGAAATGGAAACGGGTGTTGACATTTTTGATATTAAAGCTAATAAGCAGTTCTGGCATTATCATAATGGTATATTGATATGGTTTTGTTTACATGGCAACATGATTACTTATAGATATTCTAAGTGAGCCTATAGTAGTGATCATAGTAGTAGTGAGTCGATGGCGGTGAACCAGCATGTTCCTGACATATGATCGATGATAGACTATTTTGGGCATGGTAGTATGCATATGAGATACATAGCACAGAAGAGCGTGCCGAGGCTGCCTGTATATGGTTCGGAGCTGAGGCTGGCGTCCCCAGGAGTGACAGAGGTTAGAGAGACTAGAGCTGCACCAGACAAGTACCTATAGTGAGATTCTGACTATGATCTAGAGGAGATATTAGAGGACGAGTTGAGTGACAGTGAGCCTCAGAAAGAGCCAGTATATGTGTCGTACGATTTATAGCCAGACATGGAGTTGTCTTACTTTCTCAAGGCCAAGTATCACAGGGCATTGCAGGAGCATGATACACCAAAAGGCCGGTATCTCACATTCCTTGATAGCGTAGAGACTATGTATCAACTGCAGATACCATTGGGGGTTACGGTGTCTGACGAGTGTTGGGTTTATTCCACAATGTACTTCTTCCCAGACTTAGCATTTTGGAAGAAACAGAAGAACCTCATTGTTGAGCGGGGTTCGAAGGAGAACTTCTGAGTTTTTTGGAGGTATATCATAGGGTTAGTCCAAGATTTCATGTATACCGAGTTGTGATGTGGGGCCTACGCGAGCTATTTTGGTGACCGGAGCTGAATGGCACATCTACGAGTTAAGGACAGTCAGGCAAAATTGACAGACAGAGAATGAGTTGCCCAGAGTCGGTATTTTGGAAGGATATAAAGAAAGTTAAGCATGTTCAACTCGGGGTAGTATAGGATGGGTGACCCTTAGGAAGTTGCATGAACTTAGTATTTTGGTTATGTAAAGGACTAATATGTCATGGACAATAGTATGTAGGATATATGATGTTTCTGTTTCTCCGTAACTACTGTAAATAGTTGTTATATGCTATGTATGACATATTTGTACCCTGATTTTAATGAAATGACGAAAATGACCTTGCCCTTATATAAAATGTAATTCTTCTCTATCTTCACATCTAGTTGAAACATAGAGATAGTTTAACCTGGTAGACATCGTGGCAAGCCACGTGCAGGGCATAATCATGTCACACTTGACCCACGACCTAATCTAGTACAACAACAAATACTGGATATGATAGAACAACATCAACAAACAATGAATGAAAGAAGAGTTGACCTTTAGGGAGTACAATAAAGGCATGATCATCTAGAAAATAGTCTGGATGAATTTATGAGGAGCAATGATGAAGAAATATATGAGGAACCTCTATTAGAAGGTGATATACCTGAGCCTAAAGTAGATATTCTAACTTGGCTGAGCAAATTCAGCAAACAACAGCTGCCTATGTTCAGGAGGAAGTTCAATCCTCAACTAGAAGAGGACTGGTTAGCTCATTTGGATAAGATATTCGATATGTTGTAATGCCCAGATGAAGTAAAAGCCCGGTTAGCTATATACAAGCTAGAAGGTGATGTTGATCATTGATGGAAGGGTATAGATCTTGTCCTGAAGGGGAGGAATGTTCCTATCATATGGGAATTAATCTAGGAAAAGTTCAACGAGAAATATTTTTCCTTGACTGTCAGAAGAGAAAAGGAGAAAGAATTCCTCTATATCAAGCAAAAAGACCGAGAGAGCTTTGATGATTATTTGGCCCAATATATTTGATTGTTGTGATACTTGTCATATCACAAGCTGAATGATAATGAAGAGTGGAACGTGGATATGATGATTGAAGGGTTAAGACTCGAGTTCAAAGAGAGGCTAATTTCTCAACACTTTACTGAATTTAGCAAAGCAGCAGAAGAGTGCTGATATATTGAGAAACACATGTTGAACTGGGCAACACAGACTGGGAACAAAGGTGCTTTTAAAAGTGGTAGCTCAACACATAAACAAAAGGAACAGAGTGGATTTTCCGAAGGGGATCCTAAGAGATTGAATCAATCTGGGGCCCATGGAAGCCGCGGTTGTTCTGGAAGCAAGAGTTGTTGGCATTGTGGAAAGCCACTTCACCCTGATAGATCTTGCATCGGATTCTGTTTAGGCCAGACCCGAGTAAACCACTTGTCTGTTATATTTGCAACAAGTAGGGACATATGACCAGCGGTTGTCCACAAAAGTAGTAGCAGGAGGACACTAGACCTGGAGTTTCAGGAAGGGTCACACACTGACACAAGAATAAGCCAAGAAGTCTCCAGAGCTGATTCAATGTATGATTTCTCTAAACAACAGTTTAGTGCATGTTATGTATGATTGTGATGCAAGCCATTCATTCATTGCATATGACTGCGTGAGATGGTTACGTTTACTTATACATAAATCCCCATATGATTTGGTTATATCTACACCTATGGGCACACGAATTGTGACGGCTGACGTATGTCTAAATTGTGCGGTAAATGCTAAGGATTGAAAGTAATTTTAGAAATTGACTGGTTGACAGCGAATAATATGTTGTTGGATTGTAAACAAAAGAGAGTCATATATTTGAATCTACAACCATAAGCTGACACAGAAATCACTCTTAACCTTCTGTCCATGGGTAAGGTTGAGAGATATCTACAGAAAGGTTGTCAGGGTATATGGGATTCTGATTTATGCAATCAGAGGCCGGTGTAGCCTTGGGAAGTATCCCTGTAGTGAGTGAATTCCCTGATATTTTTTTGGAGGATGAAGGTAGATTACCTCCAAATAGGGAAGTGGAGTTCTCGATTGATTTGAAGGTTGGATCAGGTCCAATTTCCAAAACCCTATACCATATAGCTCTAAGTGAAATGGCAGATCTAAAGAAGCAGATTGAGAAACTACTTGAGAAAGGATTCATATGACCCAGAGTATCACCTTGAGGTACTCTAGTGCTTTTCGTAAAGAAGAAAGATGGGAGCCTGCGTCTTTGTATTGATATTGAGAGCTGAACAAGGTAACCATTAAGAAAAAATATCCACTCACTAAAATTGATGATTTGATCGATTAGTTGTCTGGTTCCTGTGTATTCTCAAAGATTGATTTGCGATTGGGATACCACCAGTTGAGGGTAAAAGCAGAAGATGTATTAAAGACTGCTTTTAGAACTAGATATGGGCATTATGAGTTCCTAGTTATGCCATTTGGGCTGACCAATGCACCTATTATATTCATGGACTACATAAATCGAATCTTCCATCCGTACTTGGACCAGTTCGTTGTAGTCTTTATTAATGATATACTGGTGTATTCTCGGAGTAAAGCTGAACATGAACAACATCTGAGAACTGTGTTAAACGTATTATGGGATATGTAACTCTATGCCAAGCTGAGCAAGTGTGAATTCTGGCTTTCAGAGGTAAAGTTTCTGGGCCACGTTGTCTCACAATAAGGGGTCTTTGTTGATCCTAGTAAGGTGGAAGTAGTACTGAACTGGAAGAGACCAGAGACTGTATTTGTAGTGTGCAGTTTTCTGGGTCTAGATGGTTATTATCAAAGGTTTATAAATAATTTCTCTAGAATTGTATTACCGTTGACAAAATTGATGGGGAAAGTTCAACATTTTGTGTGGGATGAGAATTGTGAGAAGAGCTTAATGGAGTTGAAGAGGAGGTTAACTACAACACCAGTATTAATGATCCCAGATCTGCAGTTTTTGTATATTGTTAATACAGATGCTAGTAGGCATAGATTGAGATATGTATTGATGCAGCATGGCCGAGTGGTGGCATATTCATCTCGACAGCTGAAACCTCATGAACTGAACTATCCCGCCCACGATCTTGAGTAAATGGCAATTGTATTTGCTTTGAAAATCTAGAGATATTATCTCTATGGTGAGATTGTAGAGTTATACTGTGACCACAAGAGCTTGAAGTACTTGTATAACAAGAAAGAACTCAACATGAGATAGTATAGATGGATGGAGTTGCTGAAAGACTACAATCTCGAAATCAAGTATATTCTCGGTAAGGCTAATGTCGTCGTTGATGCATTAAGCCAGAAATCAGCAGCCATGATAATCTATGAGAAGAAACTGATCGAGGATTTCAAAGACCTAAATTTGTCTAGTCATATCTATTAGGTAGTGGGGTTAGCCAAGTATACAACGATCAGAGGGCAGTGATTGAAGAAGCCCAATTGCATGATAATAAAGCACTAATTATCAGAGGTAGGATTGATAGAGGTGAAACTCAGGATTTTGATTTGTTACCTAGTGGATTAGTCAGGTACAAGAAGTGAATTTACGTTCCACCATAACCGGAACTAAAACAAAAAATCCTAGAGGAAGCACATAAGAGTAAGTATACTTTACATCCATGGTCTACAAAGATGTACCATAACATGAAGGCATAATACTATTGGCCAGGGATGAAAAGAGAGGTAACTGAGTTCGTCGCTCATTGCTTAACATATAGAAAGTAAAAGTTGAACATCAGAGACCATCATGGCTTTTGACAAACCCTGAGATTCCTGAGTGGAAGTGGGAAAGCGTTACTATGAATTTCGTGACAGGATTACTTAAGGTCAGAAACCATGATGCTATATAGGTGATAGTTGACAAATTCACAAAGATAGCTCACTTCCTACCGATTAGTATTCACTATTCTTCTGATAAACTGGAAAAAATCTACATTAAGGAGATTATGAGATTACATGGTACTCTGAAGAACATTATCTCCGGTTGAGATCCACGATTCACTTCCAAGTTTTGGAAGGCTGTACATGAAGCTTTGGGTACCAAGCTCAGATTTAGCACAATATATCATCCTCAAACTGATGGGCAGACAGAATGAACAATTCAAACCCTTGAGGACATGCTAAGGGCATGTGTAATTGATTACAAAGGTAGTTGGGACTAATTCCTTCCATTGGCAGAGTTTTCCTATAACAACAGTTATCATTCGAGCATCCAGATAGCTCCTTTTGAGGCAATCTATGGGAGGAAGTGTCAATTGCCCTTATGCTGGACTGAGTTGTCTGAGAGGGAATTGTTGGGGCTAGGTCTTATTGATCAGACAATGGAGCAGATAAAGTTGATCAAGCAGAGGTTGCTAGTTGCTCAGAGACGACAGAAAAGTTATGCAGATAAGAGGCAAAAGCCTTTGTAATTTGAAGTCGGTGACCACATGTTAATGAAAGTATCTCCTGTTACGGGTATTGGCAGAGCATTGAAAGTAAAGAAGCTGCAACCAAGGTACATTGGTCTATTTGAGATCTTGAAAAAGATTGGACCTGTAGTGTACCGTATCGCTTTGCCACCGAATCTGAGCAAGTTACATGATGTTTTCCATGTTTCCCATATGAAAAATTATCAACATGATCCAGAACACGTAATAGAGTATGAAGATGTGGAAATGCATGAATATTTGAGTTACAAAGTCATACCTGACCAAATCATCGATCGGCAGGAGAAGCAGATCAGGAACAAGATCATTTTGTTCGTAAAGATTGTCTAGAAAGGGTTATCGCCCGGAGAGGCTACGTGAGAAACAGAAAAAAGTATGAAGAAACGTTACCCAGAATTTATGAATGTATAAGCACAGCAAATTTTGGGGACGAAATTTAATTAACTGGTGGAGAACTGTAACATCCCAAATTTTATATTCACCAAATATATTGTAATTATTTGAGAAATTCAATAAAATGGTGAATATTCATGAGAAAATGAGCAAATTAATTCAAGAAAGAAAATTATATTACTAAGGTTATGGCAAAATTGTAACTTTGCCAATGTAGCCCAAGATGAATTGTTTTTCAATTAATTGAAGTTGATTTAAATTAATCAAGGAAAATAGAGGAGTATATATATATATATATATATATATATTAAATATTCTTCGTGGAATCAATAAAAAATTGTGAAATTAGAAGGACTTGTGGATAATTCAATTAAAGACATTATGGAAATATTGAAAACAATTTCTATTTCCCTTTCTTTTGTAAAATTTCACCTAGCACAAGAAACTAGGAGGGAAAAATGATTTTTGAAATTAAACAAGCCAAGTGTCACTATCCTATGGAAAAGGGATTAGTTTATAATTGGTGAAGATAAGCACATGTCTAATTACAAAGTAATCATGATTATGGTACAACAATTGAGTACATGGTTGGATTAGTTGGAAAAAGCTATTTGGTTAGTGAAGACACAAGGGGGGATAGTTTTGAGCTAACAAAAAGAGGAGGAAGATTAGTTCTAGGCTAATTGAAGCCTTATGACACCAATTGGGAAGAGAGAAGGCTAATGACAAGTGTCAACATAAGATGCAATCTTGGAAATAAAGTAATAGAGAAAAATGGAAGATATTTTAAAACACTCTTCCTTCCTCTTTCCCTTCCTCATTTCGGCCAAGAAGAGAAAAAGAAGAGAGAGAGAGAGAGCTTTGAAGATCAAGGAGATCTAGAGAGAATAAAGCAGAGAAAGCTTAAGGTAAGTGTTGATTTCTTACGAGTTCTTGTAATCTTGCTTGGAAATCTTCTCTAAACTCTTCTTCTCTATGGAATCAATGGTCTTGAAGACATATCTTGAGCTCACAGAGAGAGAGAGGAGGACGCCTAAAGAGAGATAGGACTCAAGAACTTAAGAGGTAATTTCACAAACCTTGGATCTATACTAGTATGATGTTGTTGTTGAGGTTTGTAGTTAGATTTGGAGATTTTTGTTAAGTTTGTAAATTTGGAAAAGTCCTAACCCTAAGGGGTTATGCTGCCCAAATTTCTTTGAATCATAGTTAAAATATGTTTAAATAACTTAATAAGGGATTTGAAGTGAAAAGGCATAAGCTTTGAAAGCTAAAACACAAAACACCAAATTTTTCCTTTTCTTGGAGTATGTTTTGGCCAAAACTAGATGTGGGGGAAGGAATTGGATTTTCTATGATTTTATGGTTCCATTAGATTTAAGAGGGAAAAGTAGGTAGGTTTACAGTTGGTCACTTTTTCAGAAAAGCCCGAAAAAGCATAATTACGAAAATTCCCCTAAAACCCAAAAATGGGCTTGTCAAGGGAAATTTTGTAGTTTGACACTGAATTTTGTAATGTTGATCTCGGAAATGGATTCTTTGGGCGAAAACATGTTAGGATAGCCCTAGTCAAAGTTTTGGGAAAAAGTGTTGTAGGGCTGGGGTCTCGGGGGCATTTTGGTAAATTTTTATTATAGACTAATATAACCACAAGAAACACTATGGAAGTGTCTAAAATAATACTTGGATAGGTTATTATCTATTTCTTGTACATTTACTATTTTAGGACGGAGTTGGAAGCTGGAAGCGACATGTTTTACGAGGCACATACAAAAGGGGTTGAAAGAACTTTGAGGTAGGGACATTATCCTTCATATATCATGCCATATTTATATGATTGTGTAGATGCCATTGTTTGTAAATATGCTTTATTAATCAACATGTTTGCCTAAAGAGAGGTAGTTAGTACTAGAGGTGCACTTACACTGGGAGTTGGTGAGAATCTAACCGGTGTAGATTAGTAGGGCTGGGCCCTACTTATGTATACATGATGATGATATATTTATATTGTTCATTATTTGGTGTATACATGACGCATATCATATTTACTTTTCATATTTTATATGAACGATAGCATGTTTCCACTGGGATTCCTTGGAATCTCACCCATTTTTCTAAACAAACATCTCAGTGGGTGCCAGTGGGACAAAAGGCAAAGGTGTAGACGCTGAGAATTGATTGGCACATGTCTCAAGGCAAGGTTAAAGTCAGTGGTTATAGTTAGTTTATGCTTAAGATATTTTGAGGAATCTTGTAATTATTGGAAATACTATAGTATTCTGTATTTTGTCGATGGTCAAAGTTCAATTTTCCCTTTTATTTCCCTATGTTTCGGCCAAGCAAGGATGAGGGGTTAGAGCTGGATTTTCAATGATTTAGGTGGGGTTTATGTTGAACACTTTTTTTAGAAAAGCCCCATCAATGAAATGATCGAAACGCCCTCGAAACCCTAATTAGGGCCTGCCAAGGGCAAACCTGGTATTTGACAGTGATTTTGTGAAACCCGAGGCTGGAAATGGATTCCTTAGGCAAAAATATGTTAGAATAGCCTTGGTCAAAATTTCGGGAAAAGTACGGTCAGACCGGGTAGAGTGTGGCCGAGTCGGGTCCCCAGGGGTATTTTGGTAATTTTTCAATATAGACTGATATTACCACCAAAAAACACTTTTAAAGTCTCTAAAGTGATACATGAGTGGGTTTTAACCTAATTTTTGTACATTTGAAATTCTAGGACCTAATTGATAGCCCAAGATGTGGCACAAAATTCAAGGAGCGTATTTAAGGATAAATAATAGTTAAGGTAGTAACTGTATCTCTCATATACTAGGTGATTGTTGATATGTGGTATGTTGCTATATTCTATGATATGAACATGGTGCCTGGGGCACATTACCTAGCTTTGGTCAGGGACCTAGCTGAGGTACACGGATATTACCTAGCTGTAGTCAGGAACTCAGCTGAGGTACACGGATGCGTAGGGGATGCAAACAATTGTTTGACCTTGAGCATTGTGTACACACATGTTATGATATTAACTTTCATTTTACATTATATGATGCATTGCATATTTAATTTTTGCATTTTATATGATTGATTGTATGTTGCTACTAGTAGAAGCTAGTGGCAGGAGTAATAAATATTCTAGTAGAAGCTAGTGGCTCCAAGGGCAAAGTAATAAATATAGGCAATTGAAGGGTGCGGAACCCAAGTTCAGAGCTGTTTGGTTATATGTAGTTTATTTTTGAATATTTTGGATAATCTGGGATAATTTGTATATATTATCAAAAGCTGTGGAGAAAATCGGTAATGTAATGAAGTACATTGTATTAATCTATCAGTATATTTACGCTATTTCTGTGTTGCTCACCAAACTACGCACAAGTACTCTAAAAAATGTGAAAATAAGATAAGGGTGTTACAGTAGGTACTAAATAATGTATGTTGCTAAAAAAATATTTTAAGGTTTTGAGTGCAGTTAAAATTAATTTAGGATGCTAAATTTTACTAAGAAAATATTTTAGGGTGCTATTTTTTTTTTCAAATAAAGTGTTCACATCCTCTTAAATTCACCCAAAATAGCATAGTTTTGGGGAGAAGGAGGCAGTGGATGGGATGACAAAATGGAGAGAAGCCGGATCCATCAAATTAGTTAGTCAAATGATTATATTTGATCATACATACAAATATATGTGTGTGTGTGTGTGTGTGTGTATGTATGTATGTATATACACATGTTATTTTAATTGTTTACCTAATTTCAATTTTTAAAACTTTTTAAAAATATGTATAATATTTTCTCTTTTTTTATTCTTTTATTTTCTTAAGTTTTTGTGGCCTTAAAAATTAAAATCAAAAGCGGTCCTTATATTCATATATTACCAAAAAAAAGCAATCCTCAAATTAGTGCAACAAATATAAAGTTCTCTATCATCTCCATCATCGACCTAATCGTCAATCACAGATTTATCCATCGTGGATGGGGAGCCATCTTCAATCTCTAAGAGCTCAGCAATAATACCCTTCCTATAATGGCTTCACAAAATCCTTAGGCTCAGATTCATGGTTTTCACCGTATCCCTGCCTCCTTTTCTTCTCAAGTTTCCACCTTCTCCTATGACCAACGATTCTCAAAATCATCCTCAGGTACATTCTAGAAGTTTTGTGTTGACTTGATGGTGAACTATGATTTTAGTAGGCTTAGAGATCCTTTTCAAGTCCTGTTTTGACAAGTACCATTTTCAACCCCTGTATCGACAAGCAACCTCAAGGCCCAGTAACAGTTGGTACAATTCTTTTAAAGCCCAATAAAGGATGGCATAATTCTTTTAAAGTCTTGTAACGGTAGGCACTATTCTTTCAAAGCCCTGTATCAGCAGGCACCCTCAAATCCTAGTAACAGCTGGCACAATTCTTTTAAATGCCCTATAACGGTAGGCATATTCTTTCAAAGTCCTGTATCTACAGGAACCTCTTAAAGCCCAATAACGGCTGCCACAATTCTTTTAAAGCCCTGTAACGATAGGCACTATTCTTTTAAAGCCCTATAGTGGCAAGTACCCTCAAAGCCCAGTATTGGATGACACAATTTGTTTAAAGCCTTGTAATGGTAGGCACTATTCTTTCAAAGCCCTGTATCTATAGGCACCCCTTTAAGCCCAGTAACTGCTAGCACAATTCTTTTAAAGCCCTATTTTAGCAAGCACTATTCTTTGAAAGCCATATCCCGATAGGCACTACTTCTTTTCAAGCCCAGTAGCAGCTGACGCAATTCTTTTACTTCCCACCCAAGTCCTATGTAATTAGGCATTTCACTTCCATTCCAGGTGATTGGCTAGCTCCATTGGCATTCTTCTCCCTTATGAACAAAGTAAAGAGGGGTATGGACATTATATTTTGTACTCTATTTAGCCGGACAAAATACATGTTCTTATCTTTACTTGCTTCTTAGGCAAGAATCTCACTTTTCTCAGCTATGAAATAAGTAAAGAGGGGCAACTGTAAACCCCCAATTTTGTTTGGGCCCAACTCAAAATTAATAAATAAAAGAAAAAAGAAAAAATCCTCCTTAATCTTGACACATCTAAAATAAGCAAATGACATTGGTGGTGATTGGATTATAATTTAAATTTGAAAAATGATCATTATTAACGGTGATTGTCTTGAAATTGAGGTTTTGTAGTAAATGGAAACAAATTTCAAAATAATTCATCTCATTGATGTTATTTGGTATTCGGATTAGGAAATTTAGTGTGAAGTCATTGTGGAGGAGGAAAAAAATAGAATTTTTTTTTTTAAAAAAAATTATCTCTCATTCATGCTGATAGGTTTAAATTAGGAAATTGCATGCAAGGAAAATGTTAAAAAAAATAATAAACAAAAAAGGTAAAATTATAAATACAAAAATATTTCTCATTTATGTTTACAGTTTAAATTAGGAAATTACTTGTGGAAAAAATAAAAAAATATATCTAATTAATGGTGATTGAGTCAATTTAGGAAGTTTTATTAACATAAAATACAAAAAATTACAAAAATAAAAATTCAAAAAGGAAGGAGCATTTATAAAGAAAACTTTACTTTGTGATTATAAATAGGAGAACAAGAGTAAGCAAGAACAAAAGAACAAAAAAATTGGAAGAGCAAAGAAATAAGAATTTTGGGAGAGCAAAGAGGCAAGGTGTGAATGCAAGAGCTACATATACTTATCTCTTATCTCCTTGAATTTCTTCATTGATCACTATTGGCTCCAATATGTTCTTTCTTATCATCTTAATGTCATAATCACGCAAGCACCTTTTTGACTTCTTGAAAGTTCATTTAACTTCTTATGGTTCAACTTTCATGAATAGCAATTGAGTTTTTTTTTTTAAAAAAAAGAAAAGGGTATTCTCATGCTTTGAGAATATTACATGACCAACTTATTTTCCTTGATTTCCTCACTTTGTCTCTTTTGTAGCAAGGCTTAAACCACTGGAGGTATATATATGCTCTCACTATGTCTTTATTGATTTTTTTGGCATCTTGGACTTTCTACAATGAATGATATATGGAGAATGCAATTCCTTGTTGGTTTGATGAACTCTTATTTTTTTTCTCTTTTGCAAATAAAAAGTTTCAAAATAAAAAAAGAGAGGTTCTTTTCTTAAAATAAATGAATTTGATTTCATATGAGAAAATAAGGAAAACGCTTTTTAAAAAAAATAAAAAACACAAACCAAACAATAAAAGTATTTTTCTCAAATAAATTAAATAAACTTTTTTTTCTTAAAAATACCAATAAAGTGACGCATATTTTTACCCCGAACTACGTGAACTTCGATCCTTGTAAAGGGTACGTTGACCCTAGGCTCTCTTCCTAAATCAAGGCAAACTCTGTAAATAAATAATTTTTCCTTTATTAATTTCCTATTTTTTTAAAATATTTTCTTAATTTCTTTTCTTCTTTGCGTAATTATAATAAAATTGAAGGCCATGTTAATTTTTAAATAATTGACTTAGGGTAACTGTTCTTATGAACATGTGCTGTGGGGTGCCTAACATCTTCCCCACGCACAAGTGACTCCCAAACCCTATCTGATTTTCTTTATTTTTTAAAAAAAGGTTTCCAAAATTATTCTTTTTTAAAATTTTGGTGGCGGCTCTATATGATCCAAATTTTGGGTGCTACACTCACAATGCAATTTATATGGCTTGTGCTATTGAATTTCTTTCATATTTGGACATTAATTCAACAGCCATAGCACTCTACAAGGTAATTTTGTGCTATGTTATTTTGTTTTTAATGTCGTGGTGGTCATATAATCACTCCTATGTTGAGCAGATCAGACTTCCCAGCTTCAATGCCACTATGTCCATAGTCAATGGTTTGAGGCATCTCTTTGCTCTATTTATATGTGAGTCCTTTATACAGAAGCAAATCGTGTCTTAGATAATCACATACATGAGAGAAATAATATATTTATGTTGAAGCATATATGGGATTGGAAGAGACATGCAACGGAAGCCAAAAACAAATTCATACATACATCATAGGCCTCAATTAAAAACACTTCAATTCGCTCTGATACCAATGATTTTGGTGCATACCTGAAATTTGACTGACCCATTAATCGACACAACAAATAACATCATAGAAGGAAAAGAGAAGAAGGAATGTTTTTCAGAAAGGAGAGAGGAGAGTATCTAGGAGTTATAGCAAGTTTAAGAAAAGAAACTCCCATATATCCTATATCCCAAACTTGAACTCCCTAGAGCTTACTCGAAATAGTAATTATAATTTTTTTCCTTTATTATTAAATAAATGGAAGTCTCTTTTAGGTCTTCCTTCAATCGGGTTTGGAATATAATTATATCTGAAAATTACAATTTACAAATCTATATTAAACATAAAAATATCTTTTAGCCCAATCACAACTACGTGCTAAGAACATTTGAAATGTTAAAAGTCATTTTAATATTTATAAAACTGCATTAAGTAATTTACAATTTCTTTTCAAATTACTTATTAATCATGTGGCAATTAATGAATTAATGTTCATTGATATGATTTACAGTCTATCTTTAAACACATACCTAGAAAACTTCATACTACACTAGTGGAAAAAAGACTTTTTAGACCGGTTAAAAAAGACTTTTTAGACCGGTTGTATATTAGGTCTTGTTACAACAGGTCTAAACAGTGTGTTATTTTTTAAACAACCGGTCTTAAAAGTCACACTGGTCTTAAAAGTCACACTTTTAAGACTGGTTGTAGATAAAACCGGTATTAACAGTTAATTAAAGACCGGTTTAAACTACAACAGGTTTTAAAAGTCATGACTTTTAAGACCTGTTTGTTTCTACAACCGGTTTTAAATGAACTTTTAAGACCGGTTGTACCTATAACCGGTCTTAAAAGTTCATTGTAAAAGTTTATTTAAGACCGGAAGTAGAATCAACAGGTCTTAAAAGTTATATTTTTTAAAAACGTCCCTTTTTATATACACACTACCCAGCAAGCAATTTCTATCCCAGATTCCTCAAAAGAAGCAACGTAGCACAGAAGAAATGACAGATTTCATATAAGCAAGATTCCACAAAAGAAGCAACGTAACACAGAAGCAATGACAGATTTCACAGAAGCTATGACAGGAGCAAGATCAACAACAAGCACAAATGAAGGTGTAGGCTAGGTGACTTTAAATCAACTTCCAATAAATGCTAAGTGTAGAACATACACTTAATTTTGAGCCACAAATCAAATGATTTAGCTAACAATTGGTGAAATGTTGCAAGATATCAAGGTTCAATATCAAAATAAGCAATAACGAATTTTCACTATGTAGAATCAGATTTTTGCAAATTGGAGTAATATTAATTCATATACATAACTTGACATTCATTTCAATGTGGACAATTTAACCAACAAGCTTAAATTAGATTCCAAGAACTCCAAAATGCACTCAACAACTGTCTAAAACTTTGAATAAATGTGCAATTCAATATGAATCAGATTCCAAAATGCACTCAACACAGCTTATGAATCAATCTCAATATGCAATATGAAGGAATGTCCAAACAGAAAAATTTGCCCAGAAATAGATGCAAAACTTTGAATGACAATGGAAGTAATAAAATTGAAGCTTTGATACAAGTAAGCAACAATAGAAATTCCTCAGTTTTACAAAGGGAAGAAAAAGTACAGATTCCCTCAAATCCCACGCCAGTATCACCCATATCACAAAAATTGTCCTACACACATACATAAACCCAATTAGAAATTTGTATAGCAGGAGCAATACATATGAAAATAATGTACAATGTAACGATAGATTAAAAAACTCACTATTTTTGTAATAGCTCATGGATGATTTCAGTACAACATGTACAAATGAAATCAATATCTTCTTCAGGAAAGGGGTCAACAAGATCAAACATCTATAACACCAAAACCAGACAAAACATTAACTTAGTAACTTAAAAACAATAAAGTAATACAATAGTCCTGAAATATAAATTTACCTCTTAAGTAAAATCAATCATGCCTAGAGTGATAATATTGTAAATGCGTCTCAAAACATAAAAACCACATAAGTTGGACCCCTATGGTTACTTACGGCTTTGAGAAAAACATGATATCATTAAGACAAATATAAAGGCATGGCTTATTACATTCTTTAAACAAATCAATATGTACTAACCTTTGACATGATCCATGTAGGGTCCTTTAAGTCACGAACATGCTTACCACAAGCAGTGTGTAGGAATGTCTGCATAGCCCTATAATCATCAAAATCACAAAGGTTATTTATTTTGTACAAATTCCATAAGCTTTGTACACAAAAGGTAATAATGCAAGAAAACTAACAAGTTCATGGTCTTTTTCAAATCATTCCATGGTTTGAAGTGGAGGGAGCATAAGAGGATGATAGTGTAACTACTCTTGCATAGATGAACCAACTGCCAATGATCATTGAAAAAAAGAGAAGAATATTAAGCAAACATAAAATATTATATAAATTATAAAATATCAGTTTGTTTCTTACCCATGCACATATAAAGCCAAGAAACACTCAGTTCCAGTTTCACTAAGCCTCTCTGATAAGTATCTATGTCTGATAGCAGCAGTGGTCCCTTTTTCTTAGATGTGATGGAGGCATAAGAATCCAAATTTTTCGCTTTTGCCAGAGGAGAACAACCTACGATGCATGTACCTACAATAATACAAGAACATAAATCAAAGGTAAACGGTGAAACTTTTAAAATATTTACTTTGAATTGTAGAAGTTACTTACATTAAGAACAGTTGGACAATCCCAATCGTAAGGTTTTGTTTAGGAGCTACCAGGGACATCAAATCATCGCTCTCAAGATAGCATGTCACCCCTAACTGTCCAACAACTAAATCCATAGGCCAATCTCTTGTTTTAAAGGATGTATCATATGCCATCAGAGAATCACTTGCTGCATGATATTCAATGGAGGCTGTGAAACTTCTTGAGTGAAGGGAGCTGGACTTGGTGGGGCTTTGATCAGACTTTCCTCAGCTCGAACAGAAATAAGGTTCTTTGGCCACAAGATGAATGTACCCAGGACATTGTTTGTGATCTTGAATTCATCAGAAGGGATAGGGACAGGTGCATCTACAATGATCACCTCGTCAACTGACACTTGGACTTGATCAACTTCCATTTGTTGGTAGTGGACAGTTGATCCCAAGTTATGCACACTACCCCGTGCAACTAACCGTCTTAGAGGATCCACGAAAAAAATATCACAAGGCTCAGTAATTTCTCTTACAGGACCCTTTGATGGCTGCCTGATGTTGCAACAACTCCCTTTAGTGCTCTGCTTATTAGGATCAATCGATTGTGGCTGGGAAGCATTGGTATCTTGTCTTGAGCTCATAAACACTATCATATCCTCTTTCATCTTGCTCAACCGAGTCTCTAATACTGCATCAAATGATGCTTCAGCCTCGGCCTTTGCTTCTGCTCTTGCAGTGCCAACATAGTCTCCAATTCCTCCCTAGTCACGATGTTTGAGGATTGGCGTACGGGGGCTCCAAAGTAATCCCGTATCCCTACCCCTCCTCCAACTCCCCTGACACGGCCTGGATGCTCATGTTTGCTAGTAGTAACAGTTCAAATATCATTCTTACCCTCCAACTTAAAAGATCCCTCAGCTTGTTTTTTTCTAAGTTCCTCCTGTAAGATAATACAAAATAACAAACATAAGTAATTAAGTATGTTTCTTATGTAATTAATAACAGAATTGATATATACTTACAATTTTTCACCTACTATACGAGATTGTTCACTCGTATAAGACCCACTCCTCTTTTGGTGAGCAAATAACCATTTTTCTTCCCGTTGAATCGGAGATGGTGGAGAAAGAAGAACAGAAGGATCAGATTGAGATGTTTCTTCCAATCTCTTTCGTTTGGCCGCCAACAAGTCTCTTTTAGCCTTTGCATAACCCCCACGAGATATTGTATGAGGGCAATCATTCTTTCTACCACTCTCTTGTACTTTTTGCCTTTTGCTTGTGAATAAGAAATTAAACAAAAGGAAAATGTTACAATCAATTAAGATAATTGATAAGTAAATAAAATGAAAAATAAGTCAACGAACCAAAGATTCTGGAGTAGTCCGAAGCCTAACAAATGCCTACCAAGTCACTTGATCAAGAAATGTATACTTGTCGCATAGATTAGGACAAGGCTAACCATCTTTCACCTCGATATGAATGTAATTGTTGGTCAGATTTGTCTTAAACTTGCTCCAGCGCTCATAACAATACGTCATTGTCTTGTTGTACAAGAACTCATTCTGATTAACGTCGTAGGTGAGCTGGAATGCATGCATTAAAGGAGTAAGTGACAAATTTGTGAAATGTTTGATAATAATTACATACAGAATAGAAGAGAATTGTATACCTGGATAGTTCCCAAATATGTTGCCGCACCTTTTCATCGACATTTCTCCACTCCTCTATCAAGATGCTCGGTTTATTGTGTGTAAGGAGGCCGACAAAACTCCTATATCGGCTTGCATTAGGCTTGATTGATTTCTAATATCTATCAAACTCAATCGGTATCTTTTGGCCTGCACTCCGATTGAGGGAAATGTCTGTCAACCGTGTGCCATGTCCACCCCTCCGCACAGACTGGCTACTAAGCTCACTGTGATTCTGGCTTTGAGTATTGTTAGGCTCGCTCTGATTAACACTAGATGGCTGACTCTGTTGAGCAATAGTTGGCTGACTCTGAGGAGTACTAGCTGGCTAACTCTGCTGGGCAATAAGTGGCTGACTCTGAGGTGTAGTAGGTGCTGATCCTTTATACTAGGACGTCAGGGATCTATCATCTGCCTGTAACGACAACAAAGAAAGATAAATTGTAAATCTTAAATATGAGAAGACTATATCTATGGAAAAACTATATACATTATTCTGATATAAATTATAATCATAATTACTTTAGATCAAAGTAGTATCATAAAGAGATATCCTCCTATATTCCCTCATGATGATCATTTCTTGTGCCGTGTTCATTATCTGCTTCATCTTCTTCGTTCAATTCTGGTAGACCCCTGGAGAAAGAAGGAATCTCAAGAAGATCATAATTTAAGTGACTTTTCTCATCAATATCAATGACCCTTTTCCCTTGGAGAGCTACAGACCACATTTTATTTGCTTGATCAGTAATATAGAATACTTGTTGCCCCTGATCTGCTATAATGAAAGGTTCATCCCCAAAACTTCTATTATTTAGATCTAATAATGTAAATACTAACCTATCGACCTTCACACCATTATTGAGATCAACCCATTTGCATTTGAAAATAGGAAATCTAATTTAAACATAGTCAACTACCCATATCTCTTGAATAACCCCATAATAAGGTATGGCAGCCAATTTAGGGTTCTTATCATTCGAACTAGAGAAGTGCATAAATTCAGCCACTAATACAACACCGTTGTTCTCGACAGTGCTCTTATCACCTAGGGACTTCGTGTAAAAGGTATAACCATTGATCACAAATGAATTCCAACTTATGACATCAACTTCAGGACCACGTACTAACTAATTTATTGTATTAGAAACACATTCTTCTCCGTCAACCTTTTGTTTGAACTAATATGTGAAAGTTCTGTTATGCTCCCTAATTAACCTTTGTTCAGTCATTTGACTATTTTGTTTCTGTACAATTTCTTTATGGGCATTCATGTAATATTAAACTTCATTAACATTATTCAAGATGTACAAGTGGACTTGTTGCAGTATCCATGCTCTTTACTGTTGCCCCGCGTTTACCCCTTTTTTGATCATGACATTTAGGAAGTCCAATATGTCGTACATTTGATAAATAATGTTGACAAAATTCCATAGCTTCTTCAGAAATATATTTATGAACAATAGATGCTTTAGGCCGGTTGGGGTTCTTCATATACCCTTTTAGGATTTTCATAGTTCTTTCGATTGGGTACATCCACCGGAAATAGATAGGGCCACACAACTTTATCTCCCTCACTAGATGAACAATCAGGTGTACTATAATGTCAAAAAAGAAGGAAGAAAAAGCTTCTCAAGCTGGCACAAGATCATATATCCTTCATTTTCCAATTCCTCCAATCTTTCCGTGTCAATGACTTTAGAATAAATGGCATTGAAGAAGAAACAAAGTCTAGTCAATATGTGTTGAAGATCATATTCAACAATGCCTCAAATAGCTATTGGGAGTAGTTGTTGCATTAAGACATGACAATCATAAGACTTTAGCTCTATTAACTTCAAGTCTTTCATCAATACAAGCTTTTTAAAATTTAAAGAATACCCTAAGGGAACTTTGGCACCATGTAAATACTCACAAAAGCTTCTTTTCTCATCCTTAGACAAAGTATGAGCAGCTGGAAGACAAAAAGTTCTATTACCATTTGGCCTTAAATGTAAATCTTCTCGTATTCCCATTTCTTGCAAATATGATCTTGCCTTCACGCCATCCTTAGAACTTCCTTGTATGTTGAGCAGTGTCCCAACAATACTATCACATACATTCTTCTCCACATGCATGAAATCAATACAGTGTCTGATGTCAAGATTACGCTAATATGGAAGATCGAAGAAGACAGACCTTTTTTTAATATATACTTTTTTCATTTCTACTCTTTGATAACTTACCAAAGATAGTATTGATATTTTTCACCTTTTCATAAATTTTCTCCCCAGTCAATGCGTCTGGAGCATCTTCAAACTCTTGGCCACCGAAAAAAGCTTTTTTTAATCTACAATATGGGTGGCTTCATCTAAGAAATCACCTATGGCCAAGGTAAACCGTCTTTCTTCCATGTTGAAGTTGATGGAGGCATGTGCCTTCTTCACAAATCGAACATGCTTTGTGGCTTTTAACGCTATATCCTGACAAGTTCCCATATGCAGGGAAGTCATTTATAGTACAAAAGATCATTGCTTACATATTAAAAGTCTCCTTCTTGTTCACATTAAAAACATCGACACCTTTATCCCACAACTCTTTCAGTCTTCAATTAGGGTTCTAGGTAAACATCTATATCATTTCCAGGTTGCTTTGGTCCCAAAATCAATATAGACAATATCATGCACTTTTGTTTCATACATAACAAAGGAGATAAGTTGTAAATTACCAACAGAACAGGCCATAAATTATGTATACTGCTTAGGCTACCATAGGGATTCATGCCATCTGTGCTAAGCCCAAGCTTGAGATTCCTAGGTTCTTCCAAAGCTAGGAAATAATTCATTGATTTTCTTCCATTGAGAATAATCAGCTCTATGTCGAATCTTTCCATTAGAAATCTTCTCATCCGCATGCCATCTCAAATTTTTGGCATCAATTTCATTGGCAAATAATCGCTTGAACCTTTGTATGATTGGAAGATACCACAACACTTTTGCAAGGGCCATGTTTGATTTATACCTCTGAGTTTCACATATCAGATATTGCTTCTTCTCTTCATGCTCTTTTCTATACAATATGCAATCATTAGGGCATGCATGGATCTTTTTATACTTCATCCCTAGTGGACATAGTATTGTTTTAGCATCACAGTATCGACAAGGCAACACATTATCATCAGGAAGCATGTCTTTAAAGGCCTCAAGTATTTCTGAAAGACTCTTGTCACTCCATCTAAGCCATGCTTTCAAACTTACCAATTTCTATACAGCTTGCAGCAATTGGTATTTCTTACACCCTGGGTACAGCGGCTTCTCAGCATGACTGCACATATTACCATATGCATGTGATTGTTCAAAAGCCTCTTCTCCTACATCACAAATAATATCCTCTATCCGATCATCCAGATTCATGTCATTATCATCACAAGTCACTCTCCCTGTTGAGATGCACTTAGCATTTCTAATTGTTCACTATGCCATACCTATACTATATATGTCTTACAAAACCCTTCACAAATTAGATTGTATATTATATCTGCAGCACTTAGTCACTTCTCATTCAAACATTTTATACAAGGGCAATAAAACATCCCACTATCATCATCGGCATTTCTTTTTGCAAAGTCTAAAAAACCCCTTACCCCAACATCATATTCAATACTCGTCCATTTAGCTTGTATCCAACTATGATCCATATATTCCAACACCTTTTTTTTTGTTTTCTACTTTTCCCCCTAGAAAAGGCAGGACTATGATGAGAGCATACAATCATTCATGCAAAGCAAGGAAGATGCCAATAAAACGGCAAGACAACACCCTAACCAATAATGTTAGTAAAATTAATATAATTTAATTTTTAACTTGACCATAACCCTTGGTCTCACAAACCTAACACACCTAAGTATAAACAATGGTATCTAAAAAAACAAAACGAATGGAATTAAAAAATGAAATGAAATAAAGTAGTTTTAGTGATAAAAATGGCCTTCCCAAGTAATGATTACAGGGGAAAAAAATTAAACATCAGTCAAGGAAGAAGATGAGTGAATCCCTCTCTAACTCTTCCTTATTGAACTAAACAAGGCATTAAGATTATATGTCAATGAAACTTTAAAATTGGACATCTAAAAATGACAGTGAAGCAGTTGAATAGTCTCAAAATTGTCATTTTCCATAGAGGCATGAACATTATGTACACTGCCTTCAGCGTGCCCATTCTGAGACCAATCAACATAATCTTATGTATGTTCGATTGTAATGTACAAGTATATTTACATACATCCGAAGAAATGTTTCCTAAACGTTATGAGATTCCTACGTTACTAGAGTTTCTAGATTCGTAGGTTATGAGATCTCTAATTTTTCTACTCTAACAATCATAATATCCAGCAGGATTTTATTCCTTTGAATTCAAACCATTAATATCAATTCCGACCTGGTTATCATTGATATCCTTGAACTCACTGATTTGAATGATGTTAAGTTCCACAACAAAAACATGAGAGAGAAATTTATTAAAGTTATAGAAATGAGTCTAATGTAATTTTGTCGGATGCAATTCTCTCAATTATCATATTTACATTGGACTCATTGCTTTAGATGTGTTTGAAATCACGTGGTTTTGGTGAGGTTAAGAAAATTTAAAATTGAATTTGGATGGGTCATCTCATACAGGACACGATACAAAAGAACAAATTGTCTAACTATTTCGTTAGATAGAATTGTTTTAATCCCTTCTTGCCTTATGAACACACCCCTACTTATTGGGGGGTGATCCAAATAAGTTTAGAAAATGTCATATTCAAACTAACCCAGAATACACCATACTTGTCGCATTCATTTGCATTAGCTAGTTGTACTATATCATTTGCATAATAAAAACAAAATCATATTAATATTCAATAAAATTATGTGCATTAACCAAGTTATTAATTTCTAAAAATTTAAATACACATTTCTCTTACCCCATGTGAGAGTAACCAACAACATGATCACAATAAAGGGTCTCATCACTCTTTCTCTTAGTGATGCTACAAGCATTCTCTAGCTAATCCTTCTTTCATAATAGATGCATGCTTCTTAATAGCTTGCAGGTATGTTCAACTTACATTATAGTTCAATACAAAAATTATTAAATTAGCTAATTGGAATCCATGAAAGATGGAACTTGTTTCTAATTCAACACCAATCACCAACAAAGAAAGACAACTTACTCACAGTTCATGCTTTCACGGTACAATGCTTCTTATAAACAACTAATAAACACAAAAGCACAATTCGCTAACACCAAGTTCATTAGAAATTTCACTCATAGTTAGGTTTCAACATTTCTCATGCATTTGTATCTCAAATTCAAATAACAAAACCGAAGAAAAAGAAGGGTAAAAAGACGAACAATGCCTTAACCAATTTAGCAAAGAAACAAACCCAATGATTATTCTAATTACCTGTAGGAAGAAACCAAAGGAGAAATGACGAGGAGCTTCAGGAAGACACCAAAGGAGAAACGACTGGTGAGGATCTTCAGGAAGACCCCGAAGGTGATACGGCGAGGAGCACCATAATGCAATCTAGATCTGCGTTTGTCAGTGGTCTTCATGTGCAAAAGGAATGACGAGGAGCATTAGAAAAGAGGAGGGATGTGTGTAAAAGGAACAACGAGGAGCATTAAGGACGGAGGAGGGGTGTGTACAAGAGGAACGGCTAGGCAGAGGAGGAATTTACAAGAAGAGCGGAAAGTTTCAGATTCAAGAATATGAAAAAAAGTGCGCACGATTGAGGATTTAGGTCTTGGGCACTTTTAAGACCAGTTATTGGGAAAAACCGGTCTAAAAGTTTCAACTGGTCTAAAAGTTTCAACTTTTAAGCCGGTTGTTCCCAACAACCATTCTTAAAAACATTTTTAGACCGGTTAAAGTGAACAACCGGTCTAAAATATCAAACTTTTAGACCGGTTGTTCCCAACAACCGGTCTAAAAAGTAGGCCACATTTTTATTTTTAAATGTTCACCTTTTTAGACTGGTTAAAGGGAATAACCGGTCTAAAAGATCAAACTTTTTAGACCGGTTGTTCCCAACAACCGGTCTTAAAAGTAGGCTACATTTTTATTTTTTACTCCTCCATGTTTTAGACTTGTTCTAAATGATAACAGGTCAAAAACTTTTAACATTTTAAACCTGTTTTGAACGACAATCGTTCTAAACAATAATGAATATTTTTTTAATTCAGAACATATATTATATCTATTATATTACAACTGTCTATAAAATGTATTGCTTATATTTTTTTTGTTATTTTATTTCTTTTTGGATCGGTTCTTATTATAGCTGGTCTAAATAACATACTTTTAGACCTTATTTTAGGTGAACTGGTCTCACAAGTTTGCATAATTGCGAAACTACCACTGCCTATACCTTTTAGACCTTATCTACTAAAACACGTCTAAATGTGTATGTCTTAAAGGCCATTTTTGTACTAGTACTATATACTGATACATTTATTACTTAATCCTTGAAATTATCTATCGCCTTGGGGTTTAAAGACAATAAGCACATCCCTAAGAGTCTCTTAAGCATGAGATCACATGTTCAATTTTTCATAGGTGCGATGGGAGCATTAATTTCTTTCTCTAGGTGAAGGATGAAAAAGGAAAGAAAACCCTTCAAATTAGAAGTTTATCTCTATATATATCTCACCTTTATTGATGGCTGATTATATTTGAAATCAATTTTGTAATATCCCAAATTTTGGGACTAAAGGCTAGAGAATAAGCTTGAATAAGGTGGACTACTAAGCCCAGTTCAGGAAGAGTCCCAAGAATGATGGCCGATAGAAAGACTCTCAGGGATTATGTGATTTGTGGTAATATGATTAAAGTGTCGGAGCAAATGTGCACATGACATATATACGATGCCATTTGGTTGGTAGAAAGATGCTACCCAACTATGTCATGAGGTATGAGACAAGTTAATTGAGTAAAGTATGCGGTATGTGAGTGCACAAGGTATTTTCAGGGTAGACATGAATACCCTGCGTTTTTAGAGTAGACACAGATGTGTGGTGCCATATGGGGCCCACCACTAGTGAAAATATCACTTTAAGACCGGTTAAAAAAGATATTTTAGATCAATTCTGGATGAGGTCTTTTTATAGCCGGTCTAAAAAGTCTTCTATTTTTTAGACCGGTTAAGGAACCAGTCTTAAAAAAAAGTTTTAAAACCTGTTATTTGTAAACCCAGTCTAACAATAATTATTTTTAGACCGGTTATCGAAAAAACTTGTTGAAAAAATTGGTCTAAAAAGTCACACTTTTTTGATCGGTTATTTTAATAACCGGTCTAAAAGTAATATTTTTTAGACCAGTTTTTTTGAGAATCGGTCTAAAATGTCACTTTTTAGATCGGTTGTGGAAAAAAGTGGTCTAAAAAGTTGCATTTTTTTAAAAAACTTGTTCCTGTTAAAATATTTACCCAGCGAGCCATTTCTCTTATTAAAACATTTCACCCAGCAATCAGCCATTTCAACGACATCCAATAAATTCTTCTCTTACACATTATAACAAACACCTTATACAAAAGCATTTTCATCAAGCATTACAAATGGATATATGGTGTAATACTTACATCATTCTTCCTATATCCCACATTCCACAGAAGCAACAACAATAAATCATTCTTTCTACACCCCAAATAAATTATTCTCTTACACATTTCCAATTCATCAAGCAATTTAAAATATAATTTCAAATCGTGTAACTTACATCATTCTTCCTACACCCCATATTCCACAGAAGCAACGACAACAAATCATTGAAAATCAACACATTATTACACACAATATGAAAATTAAGGTATGCTGCTACACATTTTTATTCTCCTGTTTTAATATTATAGTTTGAAAAAAAAATCAAAACTTTAGCTAAGAATATAATCAAAACACTTTAATTGATGATAGTGGAATCTATCGAGAAAGAACACAGCAGACAGTAATCTATCGCTGATAATCACTAACTGGCTTATGAGCATCTACACTAAGACACCTCATGTCCTTCATTTTCCTGTGACAACAATAAAAAAAGTAGTTTTATATATACCAATAACAATATACATAATTCAAATATAGTTCATGATAATTATTTTAGCTAGCTAACCTTTAAAGTAGTTTTATAAAGGAATATCCTCCCATATCCCTTCATAATGATCATTTCTTGTGCCACATTCATTGTTTGCTTCATCTTCTTCGTTCAATTTTGGTAAACCCCTAGAAAAGGAAGGAGTCTCAAGAAGATTATTCATTGAATGACTTTCCTGATTAATATGAACAACCCTTTTTCCTTGGAGAGCTACTACCACTTTTTATTTTCCTGATCGGTAATATAGAACACTTGTTTCACTTGATATGCCATAATAAAAGGTTCATCTCCAAAACTTCTATTATCCAGATCAACCAATGTAAATCCCAACTGATTGATTATCACACCATTGTTGACATCAACTCACTTGCATTTGAAAATGGGAAATTTAATTTTAACAAAATCAACCACCCAAATCTCTTCAATAACCCCATAATAAGGTATTGTTGCCAATCTAGGGTTCTTATCTTTCAAACTAGAGAAGTGCATGGATTGAGCCACTAATATAACCCTACTGTTCTGGACAGTGTTCCTATCATTTAGGGACTTTGTGTAAAATGTATAACCATTGATCATAAATGAAGTCCAAGTTATGACGTCAACCTCAAGACCACGTGCTAACCATTTAATTTTATCAGAAACATATTCTTCTCTGTCAACCTTTTGTTTGAACCAATATGAAAAAGTTTTCTTATGCTCCTTAATTAACCTTTGTTCAGTTATTTGACTATTTTCTTTCTAGACAATTTCTTTATGAGCATTAATGTAATCTTGAACTTCTTTAACATTATTCAAGATGTACAAGTAGACTTGTTACAATTCATCAGCATCAACACTCTTTACTATAGCCCCGAGTCTACCCCCTTCTTCATCATAACGTTTAGGAAGCCCAATATGTCTTACATTTGACAAGTAATCTTGACAAAACTCAATGGCTTCTTTAGAAACATATTTTTGAACAATAGATGCTTCAGGCCAATTTGCATTCTTCATATACCCTTTTAGGATTTTCATAGTTATTTCAATTGGGTACATCCATCGTAAATAGATAGGGCCACACAACTTTATCTCCCTTACTAGATAAACAATTAGATGAACCATGATGTCAAAAAAAGAAGGAAGAAAAAGCTTCTCAAGCTGGTATAAGATTAGATATCCTTCATTTTCTAATTCATCTAATCTTTCTATCTCAATGACTTTACTACAAGTAGCATTGAAGAAGAAACAAAGTCTAGTCAAAATATGTTGAAGATCATATTCGACAATGCCTTGAATAGCTATTGGGATTAGTTGTCGCATTAAGACATGACAATCATGAGACTTTAGACCTACTAACTTCAAGTCTTTCATCGACACAAGCTTCCTAAAATCTTAGACAAAGTATGATCAGCAGGAGAACAAAAGGTTCTCTTACCATATGGCCTTGGATGCAAGTCTTCTTGTATTCCCATTTCTTGTAAATCTAATATTGCCTTCACTTCATCCTTAGAACTACCTTGTATGTTAAGTAGTGTCCCAACAATACTATCACATACATTTTTCTCCACATGAATGAAATCAATACAGTGTCTTGTATCAAGATTGGGCCAATATGGAAGGTTGAAGAAGACAGACTTCTTTTTCTATTTATTTTTTTCATTACTATTCTTTGTAGTCTTACTAAAGATAATATTGATGTTTTTCACCTTTCATAAACTTGCTCCTCAGTCAATGCCTTTAGAGCATCTTCAACCTCTTGTCTACCAAAAAAAGCTTTTTTTAATCTATGATATGGGTGACCTCATCTAAGAAATCTCCTATGGCTAAGATAAACTGTCTTTCTTCCCTGTTGCAGTTGATGGCAGCATGTTCCTTCTTCACAAATCGGACATGCTTTATGGCCTTTAATACTATATCTTGACAAGTTTCTATATGTAGGGAAGTCATTTATAGTACAAAAGATCATGGCTCGCATTTTAAAAACCTCCTTATTTGCATAAAAAACATCAACACCTTCATCCCACAACTCTTTCAAGTCTTCGATTAAAGGTTCTAGGTAAACATCTAGATCATTTATGGGTTGTTTTGGTCCCGAAAGCAACATAGACAACATATACTTTCATTTCATGCATAACAGGGGAGATAAATTGTAAATTACCAACAAAACAGGTCATGAACTATATATACTGCTTAGGCTGCCAAAAGGATTCATGCCATTTGTGCTAAGCCCAAGCCTAAGGTTTCTAGGTTCTTCGCTAAAGGTAGGAAATAATTGATCGATTTTCTTCCATTGAGAAGAATCAACTGGATGTCAAAGCTTTCCATCAGATATCCTCATATCCACATGCCATCTCAAATTTTTTGCATCATTTTCATTAGCAAACAAGTGCTTGAACCTTGGTATGATTGGAAGATACCACAACACTTTTATAGGGGCGTTATTTGATTTGTACCTCGAGGTTTCACATATCGGACACTGTTGTTTCTCTTCATGCTCTCTTTTATACAATATACAATCATTAGGGCATGCATAGATCTTTTTATAGTTCATCCCTAATGGACACAATAACTTGATTAAAGTAGTTTTAATAAAGTAAGCAATCATGACACCACTTTATGGTTGGCACCATATGAAAGTGACATGTCTCCATAATGATTACACTCGCTATTTCTACTTTTGGGTTGGCACCACAAGAAGGTGACACTTGTCCCTTTATTATGAGAGTCATAAAGTGACTTTTGAGTTAGCACTCTCTAGAGGTGACACCTAGCATAATAGTCAAGGGAATCCACCAATGCTTGACCCAGTCACGTACTTGACTTCCTAAACATCAAACCCAAGAGTCCAGGGAAATTGTCAGGCCTCTTCATCCCATAACCAATCAGGGATGCCTAAGATGACAGAGAAGAAGGTGCAACCCACTTTATTAAAGTAAGTGGCATGTGTCATCGAATCATTAAATCACCGGACAAATGACACCACAAGGTTTTGACACATAGTGGACACTTTCCAAGACTATTAAGGGCCCAATAATTTTGTCCATAATCATCATTAAATTAGAAAAATCATCAAAAAATGGTATAGAAGAGATAGAAGGAAAATAGTAACCGTTCTTGAGCTCTGGATCCGATTTCACCTTCGAATTGGTGTGTTCTCTCAAAATATGCTTCACAAACCTTTTTCTACTAATCCCAAGCTTCATTTCTATAGTTTCAAATTTTCATTTAGAGGGATTTAGCATCGTCTCACCGGTCAGAGTACTACTGGATTTTCGAACCAATTGTGGAAATGCATAATATAACACTCTCAAAATAAATTGTTATTCATATGTGATTTTATAACTATGGGAAAAAAGAAAAAAACAAACAACATTATGTATATATAAATATATATAAAGAGAATGTATACAGAAGGGGTAAAGCCACGTGAGAAAGTAGGTAGTAAATAAAGCTTTATCTATTAGATTGAAATGGAAGAGATCATGTGAAGAAAGAGATGAGAGATTAACTGAAAGAAAAGTAGTAGAGAGGATGAGAAAATGTATTTTACTCATGACCATGAAGGGACCATTTTGTTTCAAGGAAGAGTATGTGTACCTAAGGAAGGAGATATAAAGAAAAGGATTCTAGAAGAAGGGCACAAAAGTATTTATACCATCCACCCAGGATCAACTAAAATGTATCATTATCTGAAGAAAATGTATTGGTGGCCGAGTATGAAAAAGGAAATAGTGGAGTTTGTGTCTAAATGTCTAATTTGTCAAAAGGTTAAAATAGAACATCAAAAACCATTTGGACTACTTAAGCTACCACCAATTCCTGAATGAAAGTGGGACTATATCACGATGGATTTTGTTGTAGGATTGCTAAGAACCAAAACAGTGAAAGACTCAATTTGCTTTATTATTGATCGGTTGACTAAATCAGCTTATTTCTTACCCATTAAAATCAGTTATTCTCTTGACAAACTTGCTCAATTATAAGACTACATGGAGCACCTACTAGTATAGTATCTGACAGAGATCCCAGATTTACATCAAGATTCTGGGGAGCATTACAAGAAGCTTTTCGTACAAAACTACACTTCAGTACAACATACTATCCTCAATCTGATGGTCAATCGGAATGAACTATTCAAACCTTAGAAGATATGCTTAGAGCTTGTAGTCTTGAGTAAGGGAAAAATTGGGAAAAATATGTACCATTGGTAGAGTTTGCTTACAATAATAATAATAATCATTCAAGTATTGGTATGGCACCTTATGAAGCTCTTTATGGAAGGAAATGTATATCTGCTATATGTTGGTTTGAGGTAGGTGAAGGGAAATTATTAGGACCCGAGTTAGTACAAGAAACCACATATCAATTAAAGTTTATAAAAAAAAAGATGTTATAAGCACAAAGTAGACAAAAAAGCTACTCAGATAAAAGGAGAAAACCCCTAGAGTTTGAAGAAGGGTCTCATATATTTCTTAAAATCACTCCTACAACGAGAATAGGAAGGTCTCTTAGAACCGAGAAGTTAAGTCCAAGATATATTGGACCTTTCCAAATTCTTAAAAGAATTAGACCAGTAGCTTACCACATTGCTTTACCACCCAGTCTATCTAATATCCACCTTGTATTTCACGCCTCGCAACTTCGAACATATATTCATGACTCCTTATATATTTTAGTCAAGGAGATAGTACAAATAACAAAAACCTTAAGGTATCACCCAAAAGCATTGGAATCATGGATACATATTAAAAGAAACTGTGACATAAGACTATTTCTCTGTAAAAGTGCTATGGGAAGGACTAACTCCAGAAGCAACTTGATAATTAGAAGAAGAAATGCGACAAAAATATCCAGAATTGTTTAACTAAGGTATTTATAAATTTTGAGGTCAAAATTTTATTTTTAGGGGGCAAGAAATATAACACCCTCAAAATAAATTGTTATTCATATATGATTTTATATTTGTGGGAAAAAAGAAACAAACAAATAACATTATATATATATATATAAAGAGAATGTATACAGAAGGGGTAAAGCCACATGAGAAAGTAGGTAGTAAATAAAGGTTTGACTATGAGATTGAAATGGAAGAGATCATGTGAAGAAAGAGATGAGAGATTAAAAGAAAGAAAAGTAGTATGAGAGGCATGGGAAAACGTGGAAGTAGGAGATAGAAAGGGAAAAGTGCATAAGTTAAATAGAAGAAGAGATCTAACGTAGAGAGCAAGGTGACAGTTAACAAGCAACAAATGATGTCATCAATTAGAAAACAAGTAGGTTCTGGATGACTTAAGGAAAAAGAAAGGGGTAGGATAAGAATATAATAAATGAAAAGCATAGGGATGCACACAATGGTAAGGTCGGTGCATGAGTTCTATATAATGTTGTACCTCTCACTATCAGCAGATCACAGTCCGTACGAGTTCAGGAAAAAAATATAATAAGAAACTCACAAAGGCCTTTCACGTGTTGCAGCAAAGTAAGGAATTTCTCTTACTGAGTAATAACACCCTTTAGAGTATTACTTTCTGATTCAGCTTATTCTTATTATTTTCTTTCTAAATTAATAAATTTTATTTATGTCTTTACCATATATTTAAACAAATATTTCTTATTTTTGAGAAAAGTGCCAGATATTGTTGCTGTGTGAAGATCTTATGTTCACCTATTAGTATTATGTGATTAATTGTGGATTTACTCTAGGGGACACCCTAGCATATCTATGTGATGTAATTTGATGTGTGCTCAGGAAATCAATTTATCTGTGCTAGTTTTCTTACTACATGAAATTTGGTGTTTTCCTGTTGTTTCTTTTTCTTGTGCAAAATAAAGACAGGGTTAAATATATTTTCTGCTTAAGAGAAGTTGGGTATTATTAGTTGAAAATTTTTATTGTTATTACTCATCTTTGTTTACGTAATGCCCAGATGCCAGTTATTGAGATTATGGTTAGGATCGAATGGGTCCAGGTCGGGGATCTCTAAGTCATACGTAGCATCAGTGTTCATACCACCAACCCTATCAATCCTTCACCTTTCAATCTGAGTCCACACCATCTTTTGAGTATTTCTATGAGCCTAATGATGATGTGATTGTCATTTCTCCTGAAGAGTTTATGCGTTCCGTGTATGGAAACTTTCCCTAGGATTTCCCATACCTCCCAGCAAACCTTTTCACCACTGAAAATCCAACCAACTAGTAGTATATTAAAAAGCACTACGCAGGAATAATATAGAATAAAGTGCTTTAGTTTTATTGGGAACCTTGTGATCTATATAGGGATGTTGCTTTAGTTTTATTTTGAATGATGATATATCTAAGAGTGTATATTCCCCACCTTTTATATGGACTTATGAGAAAAATCTGGTTTAATCTTTAGTTTTATCTTCTTTATGATTTATTTAGTTAGTTGTCTTATTATAAATTGCACTCCCACCGAGTAAACATAAACTACACTGCCACCGAATACATAGATAAGAGCATAAAAGGAGGTAAGAAAGGAAGACATGAGTATATATATATATGGGTATAATCACAAGAACCAACAACTTGGGGGGAGAGAGAGAGTGAGAGAGAGAGAGAGAGTATAGATTAGATAAAGCAAGAGTTGTGTTCAAAGTGGAGGCTACGTAGAAGCAATCTATGTAAGTAGCTATTGTTCTCATGAATATTAAAGGAAAAAAAATGAGGAGAGAGGGAAGTGTTGTAACCCCCTACCTAAATAAGCGTAATTATAATTCGATAACACCTATTAAAAATGGATTAGAGACCAGCAGATAGTTAAAACTTACTTTGATCTCTCCTTTACAGTAGGGTTTCCTCACAATTTTGAAAACTTCTTTCCTATCCTGGTCTCAAGTTCAAATATCAAATATAATCACCTATACAGTTATGTCACATTCATATATCAGAGTATACAAGAAAAATCCCGGCAAACCCCGGGTTTCATCTATATTTACACTAAGGGTTTAAATTTCCCATATAGGGGATTACAACTCATTTCCCAAAATAATACTCATATATAAGAATCCCTAATACAAAATAGATAACCAACAACCCATTTAAATATCCCTAAAAGATTCTAGCCGCTCTGAGTGATCCGCTTTTCTCTTGAGCCACTTGCCCTGTCTGAAATGTTAGTTATTAGAAAGAATGAGATTCAAGAGAATCCCAGTAGTAACAAATCACTCATACAATGCACAAACACATAGTATATATGATCATGTTAAGCAGCATCAAAATATATCATGGCTCACACCACAAATGATAGCACTCATAGCTGTGAACACTATGCGTCAGCTTTCACTGTGAACTCTATGCTTCAGCTTTCGCTGAAATCTCTAGTAACACAAAGTAGCACAATGTTTCTCAATGTATCTCAATGCATGACAAATATACATACAACACTTCATACATAGTATAAGAGAAAGAGTCACTATCTTGTTCTTTCCTGATGTTCTTCGGCACCGTGGGCTCACGAGGGTGGCAAATGTCAAATCCTATAAACCAAATCAGGGACAACCGATCAATCTCTTTTCCAAGTTCTTACTTCCTTAGTACTTTAAGGTGGTTATCATTTAAACTCTTTAGGTGGCTATTAGATGCCTAAACATATGCCTAAAGTGTTGGAAGAAACTACCCTAAAGACCCATTTTCGGAAGCACAACATTGATTTTTAGCTGGCTCACTCGAGTGAAGATGACCTCACTCGAGTGATGGGTGGCTTGCACTCGAGTGAGAATTGTAACCCCCTCCGTAATTATATCTAAAATACGCGATTAAAATGAAATAGAGACCAATAATAATCAAAACTCATTTAAAATCATATCATTGAGATAGGGTTTTCAAAAATACCTTTTAAAATCTAATTAACTTGGTCTCATATTCACATTTTGAATACAATTACTACGCGAAGATAAATCACATTCATATAAATATCAGAGTGCACAACATAATCATCCCAGTAATCCCAGGTACATACCTTCGCTAAAGATACACAGGGCACAATTGCCCATTACAATTCTTCAAATAGGGATTGCACAACCTCATCTCAAATTCATAACCATATATTCAACCGAATCATATACAGTCTTCACAACTCATTGATAACCAACTACCAACTCTCATCTCGAAGGAGTCTTAGCTGCTCTCTCCACGAGCCACTTGCCCTATCTAAATTGTTGGTAGGGGAGGGTGAGATTCGAGAGAATCTCAGTAGGAAACAGATGCCAAAATGCATGCATGATAGATGCTATGTGTATGACACGTTAGCTTTATCTAGATGCATGCCCCATAATGACATTTCTGCATGCTCAATGTTTCATGTAACAAAACTATGGCCACAACAAAACAGAAACAGACCTTCATTTATACAAATATGCTCTACACAATCAAGTAAAGCAATCACATAAATCATTACACAAGCAAAGATATCAAATACATGCAAATAAGGTAAGTCCCCTACCTCTAGTCTTTTCTTCTCGATTTGTGTGCCAGCAACTCGAGGCTTCACATTCGATCCTACAATGTCAAATGTACTATTTAGACACTTCCATAGTGTTTTTAGGGGGTTTTATGAGGCCATATTGAAAATTTACTAAAATACCCCCGGGGACCCGGCCCGGCCCCACCGTACCTGGTTCGGCTATACTTTTCCTGAAATTTTGACATGAGCTATTCTGACATACTTTTGCCCAAGGAATCCATTTCCAGACTCGGAATTATCAAATTCAATGTCAATTTACAAATTTACCCTTGGCAGCCCCACTTTAAGGGTTTCAGGGGCGTTTTCGTAATTATGCTTTTTCGGCATTTTCCGAAAAAGTGACCAACTTTAACCCCACCTAATTTTCACTCCTGAACTCAATGGAATCATCAAATCATTGAAAATCCATCTCTAACCCCTCCAAACTAGTCTTGGCTGAAATTCTCAATTCCTCGGGAAAAATTGGGGTTTTTCGGTTTCGGCTCCACAGACGTGTTTCTTTCTACTCCTAACCACTTTATTAACCATTACATTGGGTTAGAACTACCATTTAGCATCAATTTGGGCAGCATAACACCTAGGCCAACCCATTTTCCAAATTTGCAAACAAAGACAATCCGGTGAAATTTCACATTAAATCAATCACAGGAGCCAGAACAATCAAATATTGAAGTTTTGGAAGTTACCTCAAGCTCCCTCTGGCTTTTACTCAATATGGCTGAACCCTAGCCCCTTTTAAACAGAAAAATTAAGCTTCAAGTACCTTAATCCATGTAGAAGAGAAGCTTAGAGGAACGATTACACAGGTTATGAGCTAAGTCATCAGAGAAATCAAGCTCACCTGTGAGTTCTTGCTCCTTCTCTCTCTAGACTCTCAAAATACTCTCTCCCTCTCTTCTTTGTGTAAAACCGTCGGAAATGGCTGAAGAAGAAATGGGAAAGTGGTTTCTAATATCATGCTGATGTCACCTTACAATATGATGATGTCATAATTTTTAATTTCCCATTTTCGGATTTTTCAGAAATTCTGGTAGATTTTCTGCCTTAACTTTGACATATCATAACTAATTCTAGAAAAATCTAAATGAAGTGATCCCAAAGCCAAATGAAAGATATTTAAGTCCTATTTATAGAAAAAATATGGGACATTACCCAAAATCATCACAAAATTCCAGAATTACATAAAATGCATCACTGCCCCAAAACAGAGTTCAGTTTCCATCCCAAACTTTGGACAGTCATATCTCCTAGTTCACAAAACGAAATGGCACAACTTATATGTCCATTTTTAAGCTTGGGATGTGAAATTTAAGACTGGAAAGTTTCAGAATTTTTAGACACCATTTGGTTATTCAAAACTTTCACACAAACTGACTACCCAGAATAGAGTTTCATTGGACAAAATTTCAGATTTTGCATCTTTGCTTCCAATGGTTCCATTTTCATACCAAACATCATTCCCACATAAATTTTCACAAGGAATCCATTGGAAATTCCAAATCAATCAAATTGACATCTCATTGCCATGTTTTCACAACAATCTCAACATATCAACACAATTCACATTTCAAAACCTAACATTGCAACATTTCCATTCCAAAGTTCCAAACCAATTTCAATGACATCAAAACACACTATGACACCATTTCCAACACAATACCCCATTCAATTCTTCCCTCTATTCTAAGTCAATTTGGATGTTAATCCACAATTGAACTCAAATACAAGGTTTCGGTGCTGCTCACAACACACACGAATCATATTCGAGTGCCAAATCACATCATATTCTCCAAAAGGGTTATTTATCACTAACCACATCCACTTTTGGAGTCCTTAACCCTTAATCACAATTTGGGATCTTGCTAAACTAGGGCTTAGCAATCCACTAATCTCAGGCTTATTCTCTAGCCTCGAGTCTCAAAATTTAGGGTATTACATTTCTCCCCCCGTTCAATAAATTTCGTCCTCGAAATTTGTCATACCACTTAATCCAAAAACTATGGATGCTTCATCACGACAGCTTCCATTTCACAATTCATTTCATATTAGGATAGTCTCCTCTAGACCACCCACGCACAAATAATACTCCACAAATTCGATTCTCCCAAGAATCTCAAACAGTGAATGCAACTCAATTGCGCCAAACTGCAATCGGCCCATTTCACGATTGCCACACAAACCAAATCACCATTTTTTTTTTGCCAAACAGATGCAATCACTTCCACATACGATTGCCACAAAACCATCATAACATAACCATAATCATCGCAAGCCCCCTAATTCATGAGTGGCTAGTGCATCTTGATATCTGGAGCATTAGAGATCAACACAGGCATCAAAATCTCACTTTTCTTCTTCTCTTTCTTCCTTGGTCACCGAAAATGGAGGATAGGGAGAGAGATGATGAGAGATAATGAAGGTAATGATGATGAAGCAAGCATATCTTTCCCCTTCCCAAAGCTCAAATCGAATAGGAGAGAGAAGAGAGAGAAAAGGTGATTGTTGACTTATGTGTATGATCCTTTGGTCCACAAAATGCCACTTGTCAACATCTTGCTCACTTCCTCTATGAGCTCACATAAACTCAAAGCACAGGATTACGACCCATAGCCAATAAATCTCAACCATTGATCTTTAGCCACTAATGAGTTTCCTCTTCTGTAACTGACCAATTGGTTGGTAAATTTCCAACTTTACTATTTTACCCCTGGTTTTCACTATGATTACTCAATATCACCAAGTACATTTATAACATCACATTTCTCTAAAAGTGTTTAATTACATTAATTACAATCAATTTTGAAGTCATTAGCCCTTAATCTCAAATTGGGCCATTACAATTCTCCCCCCGTAAAATAAATTTCGCCCTCAAAATTTGTCAAACTACTTGAGCTATAAACTCCGGATATCGTCTTTGCATATCCTTTTTCGAGTCCTAAGTTGCTTCTTTCTGGGTCATCCCCCTCCAGACCACTCTCACATAAGGAATACTTCAGTGTCTGAGCTGCCATTCTTCTTGATCAATAATTTGCTCTGGCTCCACCACATATGTAAAGTTCTCTTGCCACTCAACTTCCTTATACTCAATGATGTGAGATGGATCCGGTTGGTACTTCTTCAATTAGGAAATATGATACACATCGTGAAGCTTGCTCAAGTTTGGGGGTAGGGCTGTTCGATAGGCTACAGGCCCAATCCTCTCAAGGATTTTAAAAGGACCTATATATCTCAGGCTCAGCTTTCTTCTCTTGATAGCTCTCCCAATGCCGGTAACTGGAGATACTCTCAAAAATACATGATCACCAACCTCAAATTCTAGAGGCCTTCTCCTTTTGTTTGCATAACTTTTCTAGCGACTCTGCGCTGCAAGAAGCCTCTTACGAATGATTCGAATATGTGCTAAGGTTTGATCAACAAGCTATGGCCCATAAAGTTTCCTCTCAGACAATTCATTCCAACACAATGGTGATTGGCACTTTCTCCCATACAATACTTCATACAGCGCCATCTGAATGCTCGCATGATAGCTGTTATTGTAGGCAAATTTAGCAAGTGGAAGAAAGAGATCCCAATTCCCTTTGAAGTCGAGGACACAAGCTCGTAGCATATCTTCCAGTGTCTGAATTATCCTCTCTGACTGTCCATCTGTCTGGGGATGATAGGCCATGCTGAATCTCAACTGATTGCCTAGGGCTTCATGTAATGCCCTCCAAAATCTAGAAGTGAATCAGGGATCTTGGTCAGAAATGATATTCTTTGGTATGCCATGGAGCTTCACAATTTCTTGAATGTAAATCTTTGCTAGTCTTTCAGGTAAATAACTAGCATTGATCGGTATAATGTATGCCGACTTCGTTAACCGATCCACAATGACCTAGACTGCATCATAGTTTCTAATCTTGGGTAATCCCACTATAAGATCTATGGTCACATTTTCCCATTTCCATTCCGGAATCTCAGGACTCTGAAGTAAACCAGGCGGTCTCTGGTGTTCGATCTTTACCTTTTGATAAGTGAGACACCATGCCATATATTTCGTCACATCACTCTTCAATCTCGGCCACTAATACACAGATTTCAGATTATGATACATTTTGGTCATACCAGGATCAAGAGTATATCGGCTCTTGTGCGCTTCATCCAGAATCTTTTGTCTCAATTCCGCCTTAAGTGGAAACAAATCCTCTTTTGATAATGGGTTTTGATTGGTTTTATAAGCCATTTGGACTAGTGGATTAAAAGTTATGATTTTTCAAAGTTTGACCCTGAATTTAGAATGAAATCTATGGCAGTCTGTGTTTGACAAACTTCTAGGAATTATATGGTTGTAATTGATGCTACATGATATTTTTCCCTTAAAGAGGACTTAAAGAAATTTAATTACCTATTGGAACTAACCTATTTGGATTTTTGTAGAATTAGTTATAAATTTCTTAGGTTTGGTCAATAGAATTGGCAGATTGGGTCAAGCCCATGAATTTATGGCAATTATGTTAAATTGTCATAAGTATTGAACTAAAGATGAGAGACATGTCATAAAGGCCCATGTAGCCCCATTGGGCATTCATTTTCATGGCTCTAATAATGTGGCTATGTATTTAGGGCCTTGAGAACTCTAGAAGAAGAATTTCCAAGAAGCATCTTTAATGGTTGGAGTAAAAGGTAAAGTCAAAGGTAGTGAAATTTTCTAACTTGCATAACGTGATATGTGTGCTTGTGTATTGATATGTTAATTGCTTTGATGAATTGTATGAGGCATAAGTGAGTGAGTGAAGCTCTGTTTTTGTTTATGTTGTGGCTATTAGTATAATGTGTTAAACATTGAGCATGCATACAAGTCATTATGTTGGCATGAATTTATGTAAGCAAGCATATCATACACAAAGCATTTCTTATATACATTTGTTAGCATTGTTTGATAATGAGATTATGTTAAATCTGACTCTCTCTCACCAACTATTTAGATAGGTAAGCAAAGGAAGTGTGCAGGGAACGTAAAAAAGGACTGCACGAGAGGAATGGGGTGGAGGATCGAAGACGGGCAAATGTGGTTGAATTTTTATTGTACAGGTTAGCCACCATAGTAGCCCTATATGGCTACATTATTTGTAATGTTATGTAATTGAGAACTATAATTGAGCAAAGTATTGAGCTAAAAGAATTACTCTGATAATGATAATAATGATGCCCTTAATAGTATATGACTTCCACATGCATAGTAAAGGGGTTATAATGAAGGGTGTTATAGTTTGGTATAAGAGTAGTGATTCTGGCAATAGAATTGTTGTCAGCTTAGTGTTAGAGGTCCAGTCAGGGCAAAGCATTCTGACTCTAGGATATATTCTCTGCTCGTGTTAATAGTATGTGATCCTCTAATAGTGCTATTGTAATTGGGAGTTATGGGTAGTAGAGGAAACCAAAAAGTTAGACCACCCTTGTTCGTTAACCATCTTGTAGAAGGAGGGGGTAGAGGTATCAGTACCTAAGTGATGGTTCCAACAGTATTAGAGAGTAGTGGTATTAGTCCACCCAGAGGTGTCACCAGTATTTAGTTGGTGGTACCGATGGTACCAATGCACATGTTAATAATACCAGTGCTTATAACAGCGATGTCAGAGTGAAATCAATAGTATCAGAGAGTAGTTGTACTAGTACACGTGAGATGGTACCAGTACGTAGTTGGTGGTATTAGTGGTGCTAGTGCACACAGTAATGATACCAGTACTCGTAACAGCAGTGTCAGGATGGTACCAGCTGTATCGGTGTGGTATCAACGGTGTCAGAGAGTAGTGGTATCAGTGCACACAGAGGGGGTGCCAGTACCTAGTTGGTGATATCAGTAGTACTAGTATACTTGATAGTGGTATTAATGAATGTACTAGTGGTATCAGAACACCAACGGTATCAGTTCTAATAATGGTACCAGAATTGATATTGTGGATGATAAGCAAGAACAGGGATTATACCCAGAAGTTGGTACAGGGATTATACCCAGAAGTTGGTACCAGAATTGATATTGTGGACGATAAGCAAGAACAGGAATTAATAATGGTACCAGAATTGATACAAGAATATATAGGGGGTTATACCCAGAAGTTGGTACTGTTTATATTTCCCCATAGGGATAGTATATAGCATCCCTCGAGAGACTGACATGTCATACTGGGATTGAGGTATGTATGGGCTACCGATACCCAATGAAGAATGGCATTGAACTAGCACTGATGCCCTGGATCTTATTGGAAGTCCGTGGTTATTTGTGCTCAGGTGAGATAAATCTTAGGATGGGTGACCCCTGGGAAGGACCTTGGAAATTTTAAACCTTTGATAAGAGGTTAAAATGTATAAAGGTATATAGGTATAATACACGGTGGAACATGATAGGTGGTGATTATACTATATATTAATCCTAAAGGATCTGATTTGGTGATACTGAAGGTTGAGGAAGTTTTGAATCAGACCTAAGATAAAACAATGCTTAGGTCAAAATATGAATCAGGTTGCATTATGGTTATGTTTCATGAAAGAAGTTTGAACCTTGTGAACCTTATGGATAATGTTGAACCTTCAGTAATGTTTTGATAATATTACCCGATTATCATTAAGGTTATAATAGGCACTATTGATCTTATTTTTTTAGCATGCCTATTGGGTATAATTGAGGAAAGTGATTTCTCGGCTCAGTTGATGTTGAGGTTCTAAGAGTTGAATTATGATCTAAGAATCTAACTTATAGTTGAACTAATTCTTTAAGAATTTGAATTGACCTGGATGGTCTGAGGTACTAAAACATAGTACTAGAATGTATTGAAATGTGTATAAGGTTTCTCAAGGTTGCTAGTTGCTAATCTAGTATAGGGAAAGATCTTAATCATAGAATATTCCCTTAGAGTTGTGTTCATGCTTGAAGCTGGACCGTTATCGAAAGTCCATACAGAATGGCCTTAAAGGACATGGTGAAATGAAAGAAGTAGATTGTGGAACTGCTAAAGAAAAGAGACCTTATATGATCTAGATTCTTGTTACAATGGTACTTCTATTCAGGGATACCAATTAGAAAGAGCTACCTACAGAGGATTCTGATCGAAAAGGGCTACCTACAGAGAGATCTGATTGGAGAAGGCTACCTAAGGAGGGTTTTGACTAGAGGGGCTAACTAGTCAGGTAACTAAGTAAAGCATTGAGTGTAGTACTGTAGTGTGGAGCCACCGTGATGTCAAACCATAAAGTACAGCTGCTGTGACGTCGAATTGTAAAGTAGAGCTATGAGAACATTGACTATCAACGGTGGTCCATTGTAATAAGTTTCACATCGAATGGGTTTCCTTGCGATAAGGGATTATATGACCCAATGAATTGCCATGAGGTGCTCCAATACCGTTTGTACAAAGAAAGATGAGGAAATAATTTAAGGGAGAACATGCTCGACGATATGAAGGAAAACAACTCTTGCTCTCATATCTTATGTAATGGTTACGCATATATGTGTTTACCATCGGGTATATTCGTGTTATGAATATACGGTAGGCAGTAAGACCTATTGGGCCAGCATGTCCTTAGGTAGTTAAACCTGACGGGTAAAGGCCCGAGGCTGTAAGTCCTATAACACCTATGGCATAGGGGTGATTCCCTGGGCAGTAAGACCTAATGAGCGTTCAGAATATGTAAGGTGGTCACCCAGGGCCTATTGAATAGGTGGATGCTCAAGCTATTGAAATTACTGTGATGCACGAGTGGATGCCTGGGGCCTATTGCACTAGTAACACTTGGGGTTGTTTGACTTGTGGGACTAATGGTCCTGTGGATGTCGTTATGCTATATGCTAATGTGCCGAATGCTCTTGTGATGATGGTTTGTTTAGCATGCTTCAAGAACATTACATAAGAGTATGAATGGCTTGAGTAGCAAGAGATAGATCCTATAATGAATTTAGAATACCTAAGAGATTGTGTGTCCTAGGTGGCTAGACTTGATATGTATTTAGCAAATATGTTGGACTGTATGTCCTGAGGCCATAAGACCTAATGGACAAGTAAGTCCTTAGGGCGGCAAAATGTGATGTATTTGAGAATTGTTGTGAGAAGAGGCTCAAGGCGGTAAGACCTAATATGCATGTTTGCATAGTGCGGTGTCTTTAGGCTATAAGACCTGTGTGCTTAGCACTGTGGTTGTTGCCAGCACGGTGACATTAGACCAATGTGTCTAGAGTATACCTTGAGGCTGGCAGAACATTTAGACTATACCAGGCTATAGCCGAGGCAGAGAGTATTGGGCCAAAGATGAGATACATGTCCTAAAGGCCCTTCACTACTACAAAAAGTATCATTTACTACACTAATTAACGACTGTGTTAAAATATCAGTAGTAGAAATTCATGGCAGGTAGTGACAAACGTTTTAATGACTGTTATTGAAAAAACAGTTGTTGAAACATAAGATTCAATGACTGTTATTCATAACAGTCATTAAAAGCAATATTTCAACAACTGTTATGATTAACAGTCATTGAAAGTGATGTTTCAACGACGATTAATGAAAATAGTCATTGAATCTTGCTTTCAACGACTGTTTTCATTAACAGTCATTGAAATAGCCCCAAAAAAGCACCAGCGCGAGCTTCTGGTTCCCACTTTTCCTTTCCCGCCCCCTGTCTGACATTACAACGCTGTGTAACTCCCTTCCAGCTGACTCGAATCCACTAAATTTCTGCTTGGTCTCTCGCGTGTCCTCTGTCCTCTATCCCTCTCCGACAACAGAGGTCTATAGGCTTGCAATCCCTCCATTCCCTCTCAGTTGCAGGTCTTTGCTTTCCCTCCCTCTTTTTAGTCCGAGCAAACAATGCAAGTAAGTAAGCTCATGCCCTTTTTTTTCCTCTAGTTTATTTACTTTTGTTTTTCTCTTCTTAGCCTCTATTTTCACTCCTGCAGTTCATACTGGGCTCTGCTGTGAAGAAGACAATGTTGGATCTGTGTTTATTACGGTTTGTGCGTAAGTTCCCCTTTTCTCTTTCTAGTTGATTTGTTCATTTGGATGTGCATTTTTGTTGTTCTGGGAAAAAAATTGGCATTTTGCACTTTGTTTGTGACTGAATATAGGATTAATTAGATTAGCAGCCAAGGAAGTTCTTGATGATTACATGTGCAAGTTCTTTTGCAAGAGTAAAACTTTGGAAAATTTCATGTTATGCATCTTATTTATTTATTTGGTCGAAATGTTATGCATCTTATCAAAGATATAAATATAATTAAGTCCTAAAAGTTACTTATAGCCACTATAATTACACCTCCTCTTACTTGTGTTTCTACCCCTACTCTTGATTTGTAGCATGTATCTTCGGCTAGAGAAATATGAAATTGAACAACTGATTGTTTTCTTTATAAAATATATTAATTATATTTAACATGTAAGAGGAAGTAGGTAAATAGTACTGCCTCATATGTCAGGCTGTTGTATATATTCTTCACACTGTTCATTTCAACACTATTTATGTTGTCCAAATATTATTAGTACTGTTCATGTTAATATTTTCAGGCCCCTAATGAATAAAAAAGTAGGATGCAAATTTTTTATATTATCAGTGCTACAAATGGGATAAATATTACGATTCATGCAACTTTTCCAAGCATACTTTTCCAAGAAACTTTTCACAAAGCACATGAAATTATTGTATGAAAATGATTCAACGAAATATTGTGATGGGCTACTTGGAAGTTTGTTTTCCTATTGCAGCTCCATTCTTTTTGAAAGTTTTAAATATTATATTGGACTATCTTATTAAACAGTGTTTTGTTCTCCATATTGTCCCCTAGATACTTGCATTCCATTTGCCATATACCTTACAATTGCACAGCTGCCTTTTTCCCTTAGCATCGTGGACCTTGTTTATGTCACCAACGTCTGCTGCCTTCTTTCTCAAGTGTTTCCTTCCTACATTATTTTACATATTTTAACTTCATATCAATGTTGTACTTTTGTTTCTCATCATACCTTGGTAATACCTGTCATATCCTACATGATTTCGTATTAGGAATGGCCAAAGCTAGAGTTTTGATTTTATTTTTTTCAATAAAAATCATAATTTTAATGCAAGAAATTAATTACAAGGAAAATTGATTAAAAATCTCCCATTACAAAATTAATTATTTCTCAGAACTTGTTATCAATGTGTACACTTTCTTTTTCTATCTCGTATAATTTGAATTATAATTAAAAGTGTTATTTGCAGGTAAACGTGTGAATTAAAAAGTGTAAGATTAGTGGCGTACATTTTCTAATTCCAGACAATCAACAAGGTAAGTTCAACAATGCCTTTGAGTTCACAAAAGATGCAATAGTTTAAAGTTAATATTATAATGTTTTGTGTAATAACTCTCTCATAAACCTGTAGGTATCACTACTGCCATCGTTGTCCCTACTTGGTTGCCGGCCTACTACATCTTTGCCTCAGTAGAATCTTCTTCCAAATTCCTCAATCACAAACATAGTGTCCTTGGAAGCTAAAGATTAGTTGGTAAGTTCTATTATTGCTTGTTGATGAAAGTTTTTCAAACTTGAGGATATCGTGGTGCTACTATTTGTTGTATGCGTGATAAATTTGAATTACTAAACTTTGAAATTGGTAGTTGAACTGTTAGTTTTTACAGTGTGTCATGAGTGTTTCATATTGCTGTTCTAAACTTGAGTGTCTGTGAAAATGGATTAGGTGGTAATAAAATGGATCACCGTTAGATGAATGCTTTAAGGATTAGTGAAGAATATGAGAATGGGGTGGAAAAGCTTATTGAATTTGCTAAAATGAATGCGCCTAGTAAAAATGGGAAGTATTTTTGTCCATGTATCAACTGTTTAAATGGGAGTCTACGGGATGTTGATGATATAAGAGATCATTTACTTTGTGATGGAATAAATCTTTGGTACACAATGTAATGCCCCAACTTGTGATTAAGGTCTACTTATGATCTTAAGGATGTAATTGTTGCTAAACTCATTGTGAATGTGTGGTAAGCAATGTTTAAGCTTATATTTATGTTTAATGGTGATTTGGTAAAGGTTATGATAATTAGGGGCGAAGTTGGAAATTCATTTACCAATTGGTCAGTTACCGAAGAGGCAACTCATTGGTAAATTGTAGATCAATGGTTGGGATTACATATCAAGAGATTATGAGAGAGTGATCCAATGCTTGCATGAACATGGAAGGAGTTGGGAGGAGGAACAAGATCTTGACACTTGGCTTCATGTGAACCATAGATTAAGGTCAAAGTGTCAAAATTTGCTTTTCTCTTCCCTCTCTCATTTAGGATGCCTAATAACCAATTGAAGGGCCAAATTAGATCATCATCTTCACCAACTCATCTCATCTTTCCTCTCCTCCATTTTCGTTCAGCTATAGAAGGAAAGAGAAAGAGAAAAACCTAAGGTTAGTGCTCTAAATGACCATGAATGCTTAAATACTCTTTATTAACATTGTTTTAGGTGTTGAGAGCATTATTCCTATGGTTTTAGATTTTTGATTAGTGGTGATTGAAAGCTTGAGAAAATTTGGAAGTGGTGGAAATCAAGAATTAGTCTTGGGAAGAAGTTAAGGTAAGCCTTTGGAACCTTTTGACATATTTATTGTGGTCATTGGTTTAGCTTTAAGGATTTTGGATTTTTGCCCTGATTTTGGCTTAATTTCAAAATGTGTGTATTGGTTAGTGTTTAGTGTGAAATTGGTGTCATAGTGGGTCCTTGAGCATTTGAAATTGATTTGGAATGTTGGTTTGGATTGGTTTGCAATATGGTGGTTTGATTGAGTTCTTGGTAAGACATGTGGTGGTCATTGTGTAACATGTCAATGGATGTTGAATTGGGTTGTTTTGATGATTTCAATGGATTCCTTGTGCAAATTTATGTGGGAATGGTATTTGATATGAATTTGGGAACCATTGGAAGCATTGGTGCAAAATTGAAATGTTGTCCATTGAAAGTTTATTCTGGGCAGTCAGGTTGTCTAGATGTTTTGAATAGGCAAATGGTGTCTAAAAATTCTGAAACTTTCCAGATTTAAATTTCACATTCCAAGCTTCAAAATGAACATAAATTTTGTGTCATTTCGTGTTTTGAACTAAGAGCAATGACTGTCCAAAGTTTGGGATTAAAACTGGAATCTGTTTTGGAGTGGTGGTGAATTTCATGTAATTCTGTACTTCTGTGGTAATTTCCAGTAATGGCCAATATTTTTCCTAGGAAGAGGACGTAAATAGCTTTCATTTGACTTTGGAATCACCTCATTTTGATTTTTCTAGAATTAGTTATGATTTTTCAAAGTTCCCTTGGCTGCAACCAGAAATTCTTGACTGCAGCGCAAAACTTTCTGTGCACGTTTTGGCCGCAGCCAAAATACTTTTGTGCTGTTTTTGGCCACAGCCAGAGAATTCCTGGCTGCAGCCAAAACCCTATTTTCAGCATTTTGTGACTTTGCAAAGTAATTTCCAACCTAGTACTTTCTAATCCTTTTAGGTTCTCTTTGAGCTTGTTATAACCATTTAAGGGACTCATATGGAACCTATTTTAAGTGTTTGAAAGTAAGAATTGGGGGTAGGAGATTAATCCACCATTCTTGATTTTGTTTATAGGCTTTGACATTTGTTGTACCCGCGAGCCCACTGTGCCAAAGGACATCAGGAAAGAACAAGGTAGTGACTCTTTCTCTTATACCATATGTGATGCATTGTATGTGTGTTATATCATTAATTTGAGATGAATTCGAATGCTGCAATATCTGTGGAATTGTGTAAGCACTGCTATACCAATAGTCCTTGAGTCGCTAACAATGGTTCGGGTAAGAGCTGTGAGCCTTCTCGGCGGTAAAAGGGGATGAGGTTAGGGTGCGATATTGTGATTATGTGATCCGTAAGGCTATTCGTATACAGTGCCATACCAACAGTCCTTGAGTCGCTAATAACGGTTCGGGTTTGGACGGTGTGCCTTCCCGGCGGTAAAAGGGGATGAGGGTGGAGTGTAATTTATGCTGTTGTTCCTGTGTAATGATTTGCTTGCATGCTATGTAATTATGTGCAGTATGAATGATTGTTACTATTGGGATTCTCTTGAATCTCATTCTTTCCGATGACTGACATTTCAGATAGGGCAAGTGGCTCCATGGGGAAGCGGACTACTAGAAGCGGTTAGAACCCCGTAGGGACGTTTGTTTTAGATATGTTGGTTACTCATTTTGGGTAGGGTTTCTGTAAATTATTTTTGGGTTGTAAATATTAGTTGGATACAGTTGTGTAATCCCCTAAATGGGAATTATAACCCTTTAGTGAATGAATGGAACCCGGGGGTTATCGAGATTTTTGTTATATACTCTGATATGTATGAATGTGAATTAACTACACAGGTAATTATATTCGAATATTCGAAATTGAGACCAGGATGGGGAAAAGATTTGAAGGATTTTGTGAAAAACCCTACGGTAAAGTAGGAAGTTGAAAAGAGTTTAAATTATCCAGTAATCTCTAAACCATCTTATTTATGTGTTATCGAATTATAGTTACATGTTTAAAGGCAAGGGGTTACACACAAGGTGGATATGGCATGGTAAGGAAGTAACAGCTTATGCATCACATGAGAAGGAAGTTTTGGAGGTCCAAGATGATGATAAAATGGAGAACATGATTCACGATGTTGAGGTAGAATGTTTTGCTCAATCGTCTGTATATGATAACGTACGGAGTGATGCAGAGACACCTTTATACCCAGGGTGTACTAAGTATATACACTTGTCAAGCATTTTGCACTTGGTGAACTTAAAGGAAACTTGTGGGTGGACCGATAGTAATTTCACATTATTACTTGAATTGTTGTGTGATATGTTTCCAGAGGATAATGTACTTCCAAATCGTATGTATGAGGCCAAGAAAATATTATCTATGATGGGTATGAAGTATAAAAAGATACATGCTTGCCCTAATGACTGCGTATTGTACAGAAATGAGTATGAAGGCTTAAGTGAGTATCCAAAATGTAAAAGTTCTAGATATAAAGTGAAGAAAGGTAATATGTGTAGTGATGAGACAATTAAAAAGCAACCTTTAAAGGTTTTTTGGTATCTTCCAATCATACCGTGGTTCAAACGAATTTTGCTAATGCGAAAGAAGCAAAGAAGTTGAGATGGCATTATGATGACAAAGTTTGTGATGGAAAATTCCTTCGGCACCCGGCTGACTCTCCACAATGGAAGAAAGTAGACGAAATGTATCCCGGATTTGGCAGCGAACCTAGAAACCTTTGGCTTGGGCTTTACACAGATGAGATCAATCCCTATGGAACTTTTAGCAGTACACATAGTGTATGGCCCGTTCTGCTGGTGATTTACAACTTACCTCCCTGGTTGTGTATGAAACGCAAGTATATGATGATTTTGGGACCAAAATAGCCAGGGAATGATATCGATGTCTACTTGGCACCTTTGATTGAGGACTTAAAGAAGGTTTGGGAAGATGGTGTAGATGTGTTTGATGCATATAAGCAACAGTCATTTAAGCTGCGTGCAATGATTTTCACCATGATTAATGACTTCCCTGCATATGGAAACTTGTCAGGTTATAGTGTCAGGGGTCATAAAGTGTGTCAGATATGTGAAGCGAGCACACAATTCCATCAACTCAAGCACAGTAGAAAAACAGTCTACCTTGGTCATAGATGATTTCTTCCTCTGTTCCACCCGTACCATAGGCTAAAGAAGGCTTTTAATGGTTTGCTGGAGAATGAAATGGCTCTGAAGCTATTAACTGGAGATGAGGTTTACAGTTGGGTGGAAAGAATCAACGTCACTTTTGGTAAAAATCAAAAGACTACGAGTGAGAAGAAACGCTTTTACACATACCAGGGAAAACTAAAGATGGAATTAGTGCAAGACTAGACTTGGTTGAAATGGGAATAAGAGAATAATTGCATCCACAACTAAGAGATAATGGTAAGAGAGCGTATATGGATCTAATAGTGTATACATTTTTAAAAGCTGAGAGAAGAAGTTTGTGTGGGTGTTTGCATGGCATTAAGGTGCCACAAGGGTATTCTTCTAATGTGAGTCGGCTTGTGTCAATGGAAGATTTGAAGTTAGTTGGAATGAAGTCTCATGATTGTCATGTGTTGATGCAACAACTATTACCAGTAGCTGTTAGAGGCATTATGAAAGATGATGTGTGAAGCACGATAATAAGGTTGTGCAGTTTCTTCAATGCTATTTGTAGCAAAGTTGTTGACATTGCAAGGTTAGACGAATTAGAAAATGAGGGTTATACTATTCTATCCCAACTAGAGATGCATTTTGCTCCCGTATTCTTTGATATAATGGTGCATTTAATAGTTCATCTGGTAAGGGAGGTAAGACTATGCGGCCCAGTTTATCTAAGGTAGATGTACCCTTTCAAGCGATACATGAAGAACTTAAAAGGGTATTCTAAAAATCCTTATCGATCTGAAGCCTCAATTGTGGAAAGATATGTCATTGAAGAGGCTATGGACTTTTGCAAAGAATATATATCAAGGTCAAAGGCCCAATCTCGTCATGAAAAGGGTACAAGTAAGGGAACACGAGGGCTCAAAGTGAAGAGTATACGTCGTGAAGAGGTGTTGCAAGCACACCTGTATATCTTGAATAATACGGAAGAAGTTTAGCCGTACTTAGCCGAACACAGAAAGAGTTTAAAGGAGATCTATCCAAGGAAAAATGACATGCAGATAGCTAATGAGCAAAACAAGACTTTCATATAGTGGTTCAAGGATAAGGTAGCGCACGAGACCAATGTGTCTGAGACAATCAAATGGTTAGCTTGGGGACCTTCTTTTGAGGTCATAACTTGGAGTGGCTCGATATAAATGGGTATTATTTCTATACAAATGCCTAGGATAATAGAAGTACTATGCAAAACAGTAGGGTGATGGTGGTAGCCAAATCAATGCACTTTTCTAGTTCAAAAGACAAAATTCCCATTTTGGCATCCATGGTCTATTATGGAGTTATTGAAGACATATGGGAGATAAGCTACACTAAGTTGAGAGTTCCTTTATTTAAATGCAAGTGGGTTAACAATAATGCTCTTGAAATAGATCAATTTGGATTCACCTCAGTTGATCTTGAAAGAGTCGGTTATAAAGATGAGCCATTCATTCTAGCAAGTCAGGCAAAACAAGTGTTTTATGTCATTGATCCAGCAAATAAAAAATTGTCTATTGTACTCCAAAGTAAAAAATAGAAGGATGGTGATCCGAGTTTGAATCTTGACAACATGCCGCCTTTCACTACAAATCCGCCTATGCCATCTGAAGTGGAATTGGTAGATGATGATGAATATGCAGCTAGAGTTGATCATTGTGAAGGAATTTGGGAAAACACTTAAAGTAAGATTTTGAATTGTTTAAAGTGTGCATGTAATTTCAATTTACTTATCATATGTCACATTTATTTCTTAGTAAGATTTTGAATTGTTTAAAGTGTGCATGTAATTTCACTTTACTTATCATGTCACATTTATTCCTTAGCAAGATCATGGCAAGTTCAAATTCGAACGACTCTGTTGGCTTACCAATTAAGAAAAAGGTTAGAGGAAGCACAAAGCTGCGGTCGTTGGTGGCACGTTATGAGGAACAACAGGTGAGCAAGGTTCACTTGGAATTTGATGATAATTTAAAGCCACTCAGCCCAGATGGAGACAAGTTCATTAGCTATCTTGGCTTTTTGGGTCAGAGCAAAGTTAGTGTTCTAATTCCTACCTGGAGGGAAGTTTCAAAGGACACGAAGGCTATGATTTGGGAACAACTTTTGGTATGTAAAGTTGTATTTGTATCTATATTTTTATTTCTATTTGTTCATATATAACGACTACTATATATTTTGTTTTGTAGCAAACCTACGATGTTCCCAATATGAGGGATATGTACAAGCATTGGATGGGGGAAGTTCATGAGCGGTGGAAAGATTGGAAGTCCACGCTGACAACCAAGTTCGTTCGAGGGCCAAGGAGTCATTTGGATCCTTGCAAAGAGTATTCGTTTCTTTCTCCAAATGACTGGAGGTTGTTTGTCGCATTGTGGCAGGATCCCAATTTCTTGGTACATTGTGTTCATCTTAGTGTTAAACATTTTAGTTGAACTTACTTGACATCGCTAACTCAGTTATCATTATTCTTTGTTTATATAGAAATTGAGTCAAGGAAATCAAGAGAGGCGAGCGAAAAACAATTATCCTCATTACATGTTGCGTGGGGGTTATCGTAAGCTTGAAAAGAAGATGATGCAGGCTGAATTGCAAAAATTGGAGGAAGCATCCCGAGTAGATCCTAGTATAGTCATGCAGGCGCCACCTCCTCCCCGGCGTCACAAAAAATGGAAAGTAGGGAGGATAAAGGGAGAAAAATATATAAATCCAGTCGTTGCTGATGTTGCGAAAAGGATTGTGAGTATTTAATAACAAGTATATTTAAATGTGTTTCATTTTTCTAACGTTGGTGGCATGTAATTACTTTCTAGTTTTCCATTGTATGCCACAGGATGAACTTAAAGAGCAGAGCAGCCATGTTTCCTTCACTCAAACTGGAAGGATGGACATCTTAGCCACGAGGCTTGGTAATCTAGATCACCCTGGTTAAGTTAGAGGGGAGTCAAGGGGAGTTGGTCTCTCTAAATACTTTGGACGAGGTTCACAAGCTTAGGGACGAGTCAGGAGTTTGTGGCCAGGGTTTGAGAGGAAATCCGAGCAGAGCTACGTCACTCACTTCGAGACAAGCTTAAAGAAGAGTTGTTGAGTGAGCTACGTGGTGAGATGAGTTCGATGGTGTTGTCTCACATGCAAGGCGGGATGTGTAACGTGGCGTCTAGATCTGAGGTTTGTAACTTATTTCATTTAACATTATATTGAGTTTTTCCTTACGTTATTTTAATTAATTCTTTCATTTCTCTTACTCAGGAATCCCCGGCCTTTCCCAGTACCAAAGGCAGTAACAATCCGCCAGAGGTTGGACATGGCGACCTTGGTCCTTCACTAGAGCCTAGAGAACCCTGCACTATGTATTTAGAAGTCCTGTACCTGCGTGTTGTTGCTGATGCTGTTGTATACAGCCATGCCACCGCCCACCATAATAACCAAATACGGGACGATCAACGCAAGGTCAATGTGACAAATGTTTGACTGGGGGAGGAAGGTGTAGATGTCCCATTCCCTGATGATAAGGTTGCCAATCTAGGTCAGGCAACAAGTTCTTTCATCTTGTGGCCTAGACATCTTGTTCAGACTATGCCAGTCTCTCTAATGGTAGGAAACACCTTACTGTTACTTGATCCTTGACATTATACTTATAATCTTTATTTTGTGTGTTACTAGGAACAAGATGATGTGACAAAATTTCCCTTTTTAGCATGACTGCAAAATATTCATCAACACATAAACAAGGTGAACTTGCAGATGCCTTGTGAGATTGTGGGTCACAGAATCTCGTATAATTATGGACTTGATAACAAAGATATTAGAGAGTTCCTATCTTTGGAGGAGATTGACGTAGGATAGGTCACATTTGCAATCCTGTGAGTTTAGTTATAATTTTTAATTGTAACTAATGCACTGATATTTAGGGGTTTTAGGTTTCTATATTTACTATGTCATTTCTCATTTCATTTATGTGGTAATTGCTTCCACAAACTGTGTGCCGAACGAGGGCTCGGCACTACATATGGCTTCTTATGTCCTGGCACTATGTAACGGCGTAATAGCCAGAGGTTGGAAGATCGGATGAGCTATGTAGGCTATACAATAGGCGAGACTCAGCTACCTTGTTATCTGGCACCAATTGTTGAAGGGCAAGTAACTTTATTTGATATATTTATACACTTTTACTTTGCTAAACAATATCATGTTTTCTAACCTCATTTTAATCTATATATGCATGTGATTATAGTTATCATTGGAGTCTCTGTGTTCCTTGTCCTTTGATCAACGTCATCTTTTGGTTTGACTCATTGGGTCGCAAGCCAGACGTAGATATCAAAAACAGTTTTAACACGTAAGTAAATTTATTTGTCCGTAACTGATTTTTGATTTTACTCAATTGTTTTAATGTCTTCTGTTTATCATTTTAATTATTACAGTGCACTGAAGACATATTATATAATGGGTGGGAAGCGTGAAGGTAAAGCTGGTCATACAAAGTGGTTCCAGCCAAACGTAAGTTCTTTACATTCAAGTTCTTCGATTGACTATTGCTTTACATAGGCCTTTATTCTTTTCTACCATTTGCTTTTGATGTATAGTGTCCTCAGCAAGCAGGGAAAACTGAGTGTGGCTTCTATGTTATACTATATATGTATAGCATCATTTTCTCTCGCATTACTACAAATTTTGAACAGGTGATCATTTCTTGATTCTCAATTGAATTTTAGTTCTTTTCATGTGATTGAATTGTTAGCTATTTCATTCAATTTATTTATTTATGTTAACATATTCTCCATTTTGTGCACAGATTTTTGGTAATCAGGACCCCTACACAATTGAAGACATTAATTTGATTCGAGACCTGTTGACAGGACATCTTCTACAACACATAGAGGGGTGATGATGTGTAGAGGTTTTCTTACATAGTGCAGTGGTTTTGTACAGTGCTATATAAGTTTGCATATTGTTAAGGCATTATGCTTTACAGAGAACACTTTGGAAAATGATGATTGTTACGAGTGTAAATGGTCTATTAAATAGTGCAAGTGTACACTGTCGTAATCAAGTAATATAGAAGTAAGTAGAGTATCGTTCCCACGAGGATTGATCACTAAGTACCAAAATAGGTAATTTTAATTCTATTTAGTCGACCGATTCGTTGGTGATTAAGAGTAAGAAATAAAAGATGAGCTAATATGAATGCAAATGATATGAAACAACAATGAGAAAAAGTCCTAGGGATTAGATTTCACTTAACAAATTCCGGATTGAATCACTTATCTAATCTAGCCCAATTTATTCCACATGATTGATAGTCGAGTTTCCCTAATTTAATTACTAGCCTCTTCCAAGGTCAAGCAATTCTATAATTAATTGCTAATCCAATATATTCCTATATGAATTTAAGCAATTAATTATGCATTAAAATTTATGGAACTCTATAAGACTACACAACTCATATGAATATATTCCTATTTCATATGCAAGTTATGGTTTTAATTATAGGGTCTACACACATGTATCTCCTTCCGGTCTCAACATATATATTGGAATCATTCAAAAGATGGCCAATCAAATGAAAGCATTAAGAGTAATAATTAAAACTCAATCATGAAGGAGAAATTAAAACTAGATTTAATAAGTTAAGATTCAACCCGTCATTAGTAAGCTACATCATCACCCTAAGAAAATAGAAATTTAGATCATGATGAAATTATAAACAAAATAAAAATAAATTAACATTACATAAAACTAGAATGAAATTCTCATAAATACTGCATAAAACTTGAATATCAAATTCTCAAACATAAATTTACAACCAAAAGATGCATGAAAAATGGAGAAATCTAGCCGTCCATTTAGGAGGTAAAACCTTCCATGTAGACGACATGCAAAAAGTAATACAATCCTAAGCCTTCCATATAGGAGGCATGCAAGAAGAAATAGAAGAGATGAAAGTAATGGATATGAATTGGTGTGTCAAATGTGAAGGAGAGGGTGGCTATATATAGGGAAAAATGGAGTAAGGTAGATGAAGTGGTAGATGAAATGTGATAAGTGGATTAATAGATAGAATATGGTAGATGGAGTAGTAGGTGAAATGTGATAGGTGGATTAATAGATAGAATGTGGTAGATGGAGTAGTAGGTGAAAAGGAAGATGAAGTGGTAGATAAAATGTGGTAGGTGGATTAATAGATAGAATGTGGTAGATGGAGTAGTAGGTGAAAAGGAAGATGAAGTGGTAGATAAAATGTGGTAGATGAAGTAGTAGGTGAAAAGAAAGATGAAGAGGTAGATGAAATGGTTGGTGGAATGGTAGATGATTCCCTCTCTTCAACTTTCAAGCAAAATTCGAAACCCTTGGAGATAGAACTGGAATTTCGTCTCAACATAAAAGTTGTAGAGCTCTTTCTTAGCTTTTTATCCATATAAAGAATGTCCCGATCCGACATCTAGAGCTCCAGATATTGCCTGAAAACTGAAAGAGGGTCTAATTTAGTATTTTCCAAGAAATTCTATTTTATGCCAAAATAATTATTTATTTATAAATTACACCCAAATTTATTAATTGAGCTCAAATGTCATCCATAAAATCATCATATAAGGGAAAATAAATATGCAAATATTTTACTTATCAATGATAAAGAATAGGGATTTCATGGAAGCATGTCATCATCTCTTTGGCCATATGCATGTCATGAATTATATTGAAAGTTGAAGTTTGCACATTGAAATGATGTTATGATGATATATGCGCTATATGTCATGATAGAAAAATTAACATGTGATTTTCACTTCCATGAGCAATAGGGGAAGCTAGAGAGTTAATCATGAGAGAATGGTTCATGGATCTGGTTTTTTCTTTCAAAGATAGCAATGTACAGGTTAGAGAACTCGTTAGGATAGGTTCATCTACTAGTATGGAGGCAGCGAAGATGGAGCCGGTGGGAGGGGAGACTTGTAGTAGTATGGAGGCAATGGTGAAATTGATGGAGCAAATGGGAACTTGTAGTAGTATGGATGTTGTGGTGAAGGGGATGGAGGAGGTGCGGACTTGTAGATATATGGTGGAGGAGCAGAGGGGGATGGTGTAGGGAGTAAAACGTTAAAAAAAAAAAGGATACAACGACTGTTTTATCTAAAACAGTCATTGTATTTCCCATACTACGACTGTTTTTTAACGGTCGTCTTTTCCCAAATTTTCATCGACACTAAGATAGACGTCCCTTTGAAAGCAATCGTCTAAAGGGCAAAAAAAATGGTCGTTAAAAGTCCCTTCTGTAGTAGTGCATGTAACCCCATTGGACATTCATTTTCATGGCTCTAATAATGTGGCTATGTATTTAAGGCCATGAGAACTCAAGAAGAAGAATTTCCAAGAAGCATCTTCAATGGTTGGAGTAAAAGGTACAAGAGGAGGACATAAAGTCAAAGGTAGTGAACTTTCCTAACTTGCATAACTGGATATATGTGTTTGTATATTGATATGTTAATTGCTTTGATTAATTGTATAAGGCATATGTTAATGAGTCACTACTACAAAATATACATATTACGACCCTAAAGGACGTCCCTTTTTTAAAAAGAGACGACAAAAATATAACTGATGGCATATTCATAATTATAAGTGAGAATTATATAGCTTTAGGCGTCCCCAGTTTGACTGAGGATGCCTAAAGCTCCCCTAAGGCGTCCCCAATTTGATTGGGGATGCCTAAACCTCATTTAAGGAGTCCCCAAATCCACTGGAGACTCCTAAAGTGAGCCTGCATAAAATAAAAACAAAAAAAAATTACTTTGGATGTCCCCAATCTAAATAGGGACGTCTAAAGTATAGTGGGGACGTCTAAAGTTAGAATTTTTTTTTTAAAATTAGGGACACCCTTTGGCGTCCCTAATATATATTAAGGACGCCAAAGGGCGTCCCCATATCATTAGGGACGTCATTTTGATATTTGGGATGCCAAAATGGTGTCCCTGATGTAGGTATAATCAGGGACGCCAAAAAATATATATATTTTGGCGGCCCTAATTTTTTTTTAAAAAAAATTTAATTAGGGACCCCATTTGGCGTCCCTAATATATATTAGGGACACCAAAGGGCATCCCTGAATCAAATGGCGTCCCTAATACATATTAGGGATGTCAAATAGTGTCCCTAATTTAAAAAAAATTTAAAAACTTTAGACGTCCCCAATATATATAGGAACGTCTTAAGTCTAAAGTGTGACTTTAGACGTCCCTATTTAGATTGGAAATGTCTAAAATAAAAAATAAAATAACTAGACAATTTCAGGCATCCCTAAATCAAATTGAGGACGTCAAAAACAATTCAAATTTATACTGACAGTCTTTATTTGTTAGTTTTACTATCAGTTTTATATTACTCTCATCTTTCCCTTTCCATCGCTGCAAACACAAGGAGAGTTACTGCCACCACGCCTTTTAACTCTTGCTTCTTTTTCTTTATATGCTCTTTTTACTATTATTTCTTCCTTTCTTTCTCTTTTTTTCACCTCGATTCAAATTTGTTATGTTTTCTTACATTTTTTTATTATTTTATATTCTTTCTCTTTTTTCTTTGGGGTTCCCTTCTATTTTATCTTCTAACTCGTATTGTTATGGTTTGTAGATCGAGACCCTAAAATATGCTTCATGGCCACGTTCCCGCCGAGAAAACGAGGTTCGTCTCTCCCTGTCGCTCTTCTCTATTCATTATTACGTGAAAATGAATTTCAATAATAGAAGGAGGTAAGTTTTTTGCAATTGATTCCTCTTATTGTTTTCATCTTCTACCTATTAGATTTTAGCTTTGGAGTTATTATTGTGTAGATTTTGGATTTAGAGTTCATATACTAGATCTGTAATTTTATTGACGATGATCTGTAATTTTTGGTTTTAAACGTTGTTCAGTCCAGATCTGTAATATAAACGATTTTTTTAAAAAAAACACTTTAGACATCCCCAGTTTGAAGTGCGGACACTTCAAACTGGGGACGTCTAAAGTGTCCCTAAAACTTTAGATGTCCCCAGTTTTAAGTGGGGACGTCTAAAGTCCAGACTATGGGCGTCCCTTGTTTTATGGACATTATTAACAATTTTTTCTATGTCGCTTAGATAGACGTCCCTATATTTTTAGACGTTAAAAGGCTCAAAAAAAGGACATTAAAAGCGTTTTTTGTAGTTGTGAGTGAAGCTCTGTTTCTGTTTATGCTGTGGCCATTAGTGTAATGTGTTAAACATTGAGCATGCATACATGTTATTATGTTGGCATGAATTAGTGTAAGCAAGCATATCATGCATAAAGTATTTCTTATATGCATTTGTTAGCACTTTTCATTACTGGGATTCTCTTGAATTTCACTCTCCCTTACCAACCATTTAGACAGGTGAACACAGAAAGTATGTAGGGATAGAAAAGAGGAATGCGGTGGAGGATCGAAGACGAAAAAATGTGGTTGAGTTTTTATTGTACGGGTTATTAGTCACCATAGTAGCCCTATATGACTACATTATTTGTAATGTTATCTAATCAAAAACTGTAATGGAGCAGAGTACTGAGCTAAAAGAATCACTTTGATAATGATAATAATGACACTCTTAAGAGTATATGACTTCCACATGCGTAATAAAAGGGTTATAATGAAAGGTGTTACAAATTTCACATGGCTCTACATTTTGCAAAGGACCTTTTAAGGGTATAATACATATTTGTATCCAACTTGTTTCAATCATTTCAATTTCATGTGCGACAAATGAAATTAATATGATATTATCAACTAATTCTATTTCTAGCCATGGATATACTAATTGAGGGAAATCTAACTCCCCCGACTTATTATTATTGTTAATTTTAATTTTCATTAAGAAGACTCAGATTCTAACTTTCAACTTAAATTTCTTACTGTTTAATCTAATAAGCCCCATGTTAAGGCTTTTTTTTTTTGATTAAATTAAAAAAGTGATGCATGCATGACATATCTGAAATCTAATTCACATGCTCTACATAATTTGTATAGGACATTTTAAAACTATAATAAAAATGTTCTTTTAATCCAACTTGGTTCCATAATTTTGAATATTTCAATATTATTATCGTCTTATAGAAAATCGTCATCGTCATGGCTGCAATCACCACTCGCCGCATGCTTCCTCTTCGTCTTCTTCTACTTCTTCTCCTTTTCCTTTTTTTTTTTTCCTTTTTATCTTTTGCAAATGATACAGCCGCGTGCTTTCTTAATCAGCTTCGACTTGTCCATTATGCATGTGTCCATTATGCATGTGTTTTATGATGCAACTAACAATAATAATATTGCTATTGTTATTTCTTTATACTTCAGACTTCTTTGATAGATTCTACTCATAATTAGTAATACCATGCATCAGACTTTAATTATTAAATAATTGCAGTGATTGACGAAGCAATCAGAGCTCCACGAATGATAATCTGTGGGCTTTTCCATAAGTTCAAGAGACACGATTCCAATGATTAAACTTAGAGATGACGTTATTATTCATTAATATTTAATTACAAGCAGAAAATAATATTCGAAATGAGATGTCATCGATCTCATTATTCACTTATAAGTCGGAACATGCCACCTATAAGGTTTAAGCAATCAATTTTATGTTGCTTGCACTCTCTCTCTCTAGTTATATATTTATATAAAAGTTGGAAATTAAAGCCTAATTATAGAAGTCTTGGCAAGTAGAGTATCATTGGCATGCTGGGAATATTAGTAAGGACTCAACCCAAAGAATTATGGAATCAGAATTGAACTCAAAGCAATTTTACTTAAGTTCTAACCATTGAGGAAATTTAATTGTGGGAGTAAGTTAATTAAGTATGGTTTTGGGTACTCCTTCTAGTTCTAAATATAAGATAGAGTTGATCTTTTTTTTTAAAGAGATTAAGGAAGCTAAATAAGTTACTTAATCATATCATATGTTGTGTATCATTAGATTATATATCAGTTTATATGTTAGGTAAAAAGTTTGGACAAAAAATAATAAATGTAAATATTTTAAACTAATTTAATAAGCTTCCTTGATATCAAAAAAAAAAAACTTTATTTTATATTTAAGACTGGAGGGAATAATATATATCGAGAGACCATTTTTTTGTCCAAGGAAAATTTCGGTCAGTTGAATTTTAGGAATGCACTCAAATTAGGGGAATGCCTAATGACATTAAAAAATATTAGCAAGATCCTCGTATTGGCAACATTATTTTGATTTATACCCTTCTATAAAATGGGTTAACATAACAGTTAGAGAATTGGACCAACCTCTATTGGCGGGTATCAAGAGAGTTCAAATCCGTATCCATGAGTGGTGTGAGAGTTTTTCATTCAGATCCTAAACTATTTGTGACAACTCATTGGTGTGTGCTTGCATGCATTGTAATGCACATGTCATACGAATGATATGTAAAGCAAGCCCATAACCTATAGCTTGGATAATCATTGGTCTTTATATGTTGTCAATAAGTTTGACAATTGGTACATTCATAATTTAGATATGCCTGATTTTCTTTGAATGAGGTAGTATTCTTGGATATTTAACATACTTTTCAAAGATTATATGATATCCATCCCTTGACTTTTTATACTTTGTGATAGTTACAATATCCAAGACCCGAATCCCTTCACTACAACCCACGGAATTTGTCAACACCCGTTTTCATTTTGATATTCTTAGAGTAATAAAGACCAAGTTCCACAGGCATACAGAAAAGTACATATATACTGATAAAAGTATTTGTCAACACCCGTTTCCATTTTGATATTCATAGAGTAATAAAGACTAAGTTCCACAGGCATACAGAAAAGTACATATATACTGATAAAAGTATTTGTTTACAGTCCAAAGTTAAGATACAAAAGATGACAATATTTACAACATAAGCTATCTATAACCACAGACTTTAACTTCGCCTCAAGACATGTGCCAGTCACTTTCCTTTATCCATGTCCTTGCCTTTTGATCCGCTAGCACCTGCTGAGATGTTTGGTTTAGAAAAAGGGGTGAGATTCCAAGGAATCTCAGTAGAAACATACGATCAACACATAAAATGTGAAAATTAAATATGCAATGCACCGTATCAAGTAAAATGAAAACTCATATAATCCGTGTATGCACAGAAAATTCAGGGCCAACTAACCCGCTGAAACCTCTACATGTACCTCAGTTGAGTCCTTGACTATAGCTAGGTAAGACTAGTATACCTCAGCTTGGTCCTAGATTACAGCTAGGTAATGTGCCTCCAGCACGTGTTCAGATCACAAAATACAGTAACACGCATCATACAAATATTCACATAGTATATGAGAGATATTAGTCCCTACCTTAACCTCTTTCCTGTCTCAAAGGGTCCGCCTCATAAAACGTGTCAACTATAGGCGTCCAACTCGGTCCTAAAACGTCAAATGTATAAGAAATAGGTTATAACCTATCCAAGTATCATTTTAGACACTTCCATAGTGTTTCTTGTGGTTATGTTAGCCTATGATTAAAATTTACAAAAATACCCCCGGGACCCCGACCCGGCCCCGTAGTACCCAGCCCGATGGCACGTTTTTCCAAAATTTTTGACTAGGGCTATCCTAACGTATCTTCGTCCAAGGAATCCATTTCTGAACTCAAAATTACCAAATTTAATGTCAAATTACGAAATTGCCCTTGGCAGCCCTACTTTTAGGATTTTAGGGGCATTTCCGTAATTATGCTTTCTTGGCATTTTCTGAAAAAGTGCCCAACTGTAACTCTACCTATTTTTTCCTACTGAATCCAATGGAATCATCAAATCATTGAAAATCCAACTCTAAGGCCCTCAAACATCACTGGATGAAATTAAGGTGTTTTCCGGGAAAAATCAGGGTTTTACAATTTTGGCTCCGTAAACGCGTTCCTTTCTACTCCTAACCGCTTTATTAACCATCTAATTGAGTTATAACAACCATTTGAACTAAAATTGGGCAGCATAACCCTTAGGCACACACTTTTCCAAAATTTAAAACCAATGGCAATCCGGTGAAATTTCACCGATTAAATTGCTCACAGCAACCAAAATAGTTAATATACTAAGGTTTGGAAGTTACCTCAAGCTCCCACAAGCTTTTCCCAAAAATGGCTGAAACCCTAACCTTTAGAGAACAGATTTTTGAGCCTCCAAACCCTAAAGAACAAAGAGGAGTAGCTTAGAGTCGGAGTTATACGCATTAAGAGCTAAATCGTCGAAGAAATTGGCTTACCTTGTGATTTTTCTTCTCTTTCTCTCTCTAAACTCTCTCAACTTTCTCTCTCTTATTTCAGGTATGTTGTAGCACGAAAATGGGCTGAAGAGGATGATGATATATTTATTTATCATATATTTTGCAATATTTTATTTATTTGTTTTATTTTCCAAAATTTCAAAAATGAACTTATGTACATATAACCATGCTCATTAAGCCCAATCAATATTTCCTTATTTATGCCACATGTAGGAGACACCTAGGGGTCCCTTCCTATGGTCTCAATTGGCTTCACAACTTGTCTAGGTTACGTATATACGTAAAGTCTCAATTTTGGTCAAAATTGCACTTTTTGCTCAAATTTTCCATAAATTCATATTAAATTGACAAAAAAATTATAAATATATTTTTAACCTCTATTTTCCTTAATTAATTGAAATTAACTTCAATTAATTGGAAAATAATTTATTTTGTGTTATTTTGGCAAAACTACGATTTTGCCATTACCTTTCTAATCCAATTTCTTTTCTTATTTTTCTTTGGCCAATTTCCATCTATTTTTGGACCAAATATTTTCTCTAATATTCCTTCATTTTTGGACCTTAATATTGGGCTTTTTAAATTACCCAATTTAATTTCTTAATTATTGTTGCCCAATTTCTCATGAAATTGAACATTTATAAATTCATAAATTCCAAATTCATGAATATTCACCATTTTATTGAATTTCTCAAATATTTACAATACTTTTGGTGAATATAAATTTTGGGGTGTTACATAATTCCGTCTCTAAAATCAAATTACCTACGGATTAGGGACGAAAACAGAATTACCGACGGATCACTGATGGAATTTTTTCTGTTTCTAAAAAATCCGTGGTAAATTGATTTACCGACGGAATTTTTATCCACGGAAAAATTTTATCTGTAATTACCGATGGAATTTACCCATAGAAAATTTTCTGTCACTAATTACCGACGGAATTTACCTATGGAAAAATTCCATCGGTAATTACCCACGGAATTTTTTCATGGGTAATCCGTCGATAATTTAATATTATTTTTTTAAAAAAATCCACATGGCGAGCTTGAAAGAGGTCACGTAGACATTACCGAAAGCCCTTACTTCTCGACCCCGCATCTGGCCCAGGCGGCCCCTGAGTAAGGGCCACGTGTCCCTTTAACCTTGCACCACGTGTCTTTGTAAGATAATTGTCGCATTTTGTGACAAAGGTGGGATTCGAACCTTAGACCTGTGGCATGTGTTCTGATACCTTTACTAGTTGAGCTGCTTTAACCTTGTATTATTTATTCACGTAATAATATATATAATGTAATAATTAAAAAAAATATAATATTAAGATAAATATATATATAATTAAATATATATTTATATATATTTATATATTTCATTTTTTATAATATAAAATATAAAATTTCTTAATTTCTAATTTCGTTTAAATATTTAATATTAATATAAATATATATAATATTAAATATATATTTATATATAATTATATATTTTGTTTTTATGATATAAAGTTTAAAAATTTTAATTTCTTATTTCATTTAAAATTTTATTATTAATATTATATATATTTAATATATTATATTAAATATTAATTTTATGATATTTAAATTATTATTTGTTATAGATTATTTTTATTTTTATTATTTTATATAAATTATTAAAAGATAATAAAAAAGTATTAGTTTTACAGATGGATTACCTGCGGAATTTCATCGATAATTTCTTATTCAAATTACCCATGGAATTTAGTGTGTAAGGCATGAGTAATTACCCACGGAAAAAATTCCGTGGGTAATCCGTCAGTATTTACCGACAGAATTGTTTCCGTCGGTAATTTGAGACACATTACCCACGGAATTCTGTCGGTAATTTCACATTAAATTACCCACGGAATTCCATGGGTAAGGCGTGTGTAATTACCGATGGAAAAAATTTCATGGGTAATTCGTCTCAAATTACCCACGGAATTCCGTTAGTAATTTCTCATCCAAATTACCCACGGAATTCTGTGGGTAAAGCTTGGGTAATTACCCACAGAAAAAATTCTGTGGGTAATCTGTCAGTATTTATTGACAGAATTTTTTTTGTCTCTAATTCTGTGGGTAATTAGAGACAGAATTTTTTTCCGTCGATAATTTTTCTGACGGAAAATCCGTCTGTAAAATGTCAGAAATTACCGACGGAAATAATTCCGTAGGTAATTCCGTCAGTAATAACATGTTTTTTTGTAGTGATTTGTTCAAAAAGTAAAATTAACAAAAAGAAGATTCCAAGATTGGTCTATGACTATGTATATAATCCTCATGTGGGGCACATTCTGAGATATATATATATATACATACATATATCTAGAGAGAGAGAGAGAGAGAGGAGATCATAGTTAACGTATGAATATAGGGTTTTGGCCTTTGGTCATTACCAAGAGGACTCAATTAAGTCGCCACATCTCAATGGGCTATTCATCTTCACAAAAAGTTATACAAACTATATTAATATTGCGTCTTCCACGCTTTGGAAGTTTGAATATTCAACACAGAAGTTGACTAGCCAGTCAAGGAACCGATAATAGATCAAAGAGAGATTGCATATCACCACATCTCTTCCTCCCCCATCCCTCCCTCCCTCCCTCTCTCTCTCTTTCTCTCTCTCTCTCTCTCTCTCTCTCACACACACACACAAAAGCTTACGTGCATGTTTAATGTTTTGTCATAAAGGATTGATATTTCTAATTATTTTCATATGCCTAGTCCACCCTTGATGGATTAGGACCCAAGCCCAATAACATTAGGGTCAAAGTATAAATAATAGAAAAGCTTGGGTAGATGTTTGTGATATTCCCCCAATCATTTTAATTTGATTGATTATGCTGATATAATATATCATTTGATAAAGAAGGGATATATCAATTGAGGAAGAAACACGAGAAACCCTATATATATGTGAGAGCATGGGTTCAAGTGTTATGTGAGATAATAAACATAAATATATGTCTATTCACTTCCTTTAAAGATTATTATATTCTTCTTCTACTGTCTATGGTGTATTTACTGTGCAACATAATCAGGGTGCGCATTAGTACTTTGGTTTCATATGAGTACTTTAGTGAGTCAGTCGAATTCCAGGTTTGCCCAAAATTCTTATAGCTTTTATTCATTATTTTGTGCTTTTGACACTCTAAACTAGTTGTTGGGGCTTAATTGTGCATATCTGTGTCGAAGGTTGTTTAAACAATTTTTAGTAAATTTGTAGTGTCTTGTTGAATTTTAATTCCTTTGAATTATGATATTACATGTTAATATTTCCAAGAGTTCCATGGCCATTGATATAATATTGTTGATTCGAGTCCATCGATCTGATCTAAAACTCTACTTCAAATGAATTTTTGAGATAGCAAAAGAAACTCTTTATAAAGTTATTTTGAAAGCTTTATATATAGCTATTGTGAACCTAATAAATTTATCAAAAAAATATAATTAAAGTAAGGGAGAAACTTTACAGAAGAAATAAAATAACGTGTTTCATTTTTAAAATGTTTCAAATATTTTACATTGCGGTTTGCTACAAAGCTAGAGTCATGCTATATGATGCGTAGGCTTATCAGTAAGCATATGTAAGTGGGAACAAATAATGGAGATTACTAATTAATTGGAATATTCTAACTTATCATACACATCGATCTCTCCTTTTTATATGCCCAGAAGAAAATTCTCGTGAACTAGTTAGTATGGTTTGACAATTAAAACCAATACGTTAAAAGCCTCAATAAAAGTATGCATATATAATTGGTTGGCATGAAATCATTATCAATATAAAATAGGAAAAATCCCTATAAAATACCACCAAAAACTTTTAAACCACAAAGGATATTTCTCTTTATAACCCGTCAAATCAGTGCAGCGAATTTGAAAATTCCGGTTCAGTGCTGTGTCAGTACGGATGAACAGTGATGGGTATGCAAAAGGACAATTTTGCCCTTCAACCCTCCCTCTCGCCACTTCAGAATAACAACTCGAAACTCTTAATTAACAACTCCTGATTCTTGATTAACAACTCCACTTTATTCTTTCACATATTCGTATCTCAAAAATATAGTATTGTTAATGTAAAATACGGTGTTGTTAAAAAAGAAAGAGGTGTTGTTATTGGCCCTGAAACTTAAATTACGAAGTTGTGAAATAAGAAATAAGAGTTGTTAATGTAGAATATGGTACTGTTAATAACAAGACCGGTGTTGTTATTGTGAAAATAAAAAGAAAAAACTGGATTTGTTAATTAAGAATCAGGAGTTGTTAATTAAAAGTCTCGAGTTGTTATTCTGAAGTGACGAGAGGGAGGGCTTAAGGGTAAAATCATCTTTTTGCATACCCGTCACTGTTCATCTGTACTGACACAGCACTGAACCAGAATTTTCAAATTCGCTGCACTAATTTGGGATTTCGGTATTTCAGTGGTATTTTATAGGGATTTTCCCTATAAAATATGCACAATGCAACTTATTCTTTAAATTCCATGTAAAAATCTAATGGAAAATGTATATAGCTAATTCTAATGGAAAAAGTCTGTAATGAGGGTTTAAATAACCACTAAAATAAAAAAAAAATTTAAAAAAAGGTCAAGCATGATATTTTTGGAGTGTTCTTTCCCTTTTCCTTCTTTATTATGATTCTTTGTTGTTATTAGATGGAACATTATGTTGTCAAATAAGTGTGGTTGAAATTCTTTTTCTTACGATTGTTGCAGCTTTATCTATGAATTAATATTTGTTTACTCAACTATATTTTTCTTAATGGTAAAGTCATGTTAATCTCTTGATGGTGTACTTGATAATTTACATTTAATGGTCTTTGATTGGGGATTAATTTAGGTGTCATGGCTAGGTAGGAGATTTAGATCTTAAGGGAGGTTGTGTAGAAACTTTAAACTTGTGATGTATTGTGGGGGATTCTGATGGAGATACACTCTTTGGTCTCACATATTCAAATTAGGTTTGCTTTTAATGACTAATTAATTATGCACCAAATGATTGTAAGTAAATTAGTCAATAAGTCTCTTTGACATAAATTGTAATACTGAATCCTAGGATAGCACTGTATACCATTATGAGCATTTGTAATTAAGTGGTACTATTTCCGTCTCTAAATATAAGCTTCAAAAGAGTGAATGGGCTTATCTCAAAATGTAAGCTTTGCTTTAGTTTTGTCAAAGCATTTATTGTGTTTTTTTCCCAACTTTACTCCTTGATTGTATTTATTTTATTTATTGTCTCTCTCATTCTCTTTACAAATAAGGGCATAGTTGGGAAAAAATATATATATTTACTTATATGAAATAATTTTAATTATTTTCTTGATAAGTGCAAATATGTTATTTGAAGATTATATTTAAGGACGGAGGGAGTAATTCGTATGCTATGAAATGGGGGTATTCATAATAATCCTAGACTGCATTTTTAATTCTCAAGTCTTTTTTTTTTTTTTTTTTGCCAATATAATCCTCAAGTCATTGTTAGCATTTGAATTAAACATACATAGATGTACCACTCGGCACCTATATCTAAGTCACTTGTAAGAAAACAATTTGGTTTTAAATATAAGTCACTTATAGGATAATTAATGACAATTTTTTCAATTTTACCCTTATTTAATATCTATTGGGAAGAGGGAAAGACAACGGAGGGGTGAAAATTATTTGTAAAAATGTGAAAAATTGTATCAATTTAATGCATTCCTTGGTATACGAAGATGAGGTATAAGTGATTTATATATAGGTATAGAGAGATATACCCTCCCCAACATAGTGATATATTTTTATCCTATACTTTATTCTGTTGCTTAAATTACATAAAAGTTTGAAACTGAGATTTGATTGATGTTTGAACCAAATCCTCTACTTATTATACACTATTCCTCCTATCCTTAATGTATGAACTAATTCAGGAGTTGATCTTGGTCCAAATATAAGACCTATTTCCCACATTTATCAATATTTTTCTAATTTAACTCTATTGATGCTCTTTCAATAATAATCATGTAAGAGAAAGATGGAGGGAATTAGAGAAGATATTAGGGTGTTATTAGGAAAAAAAACATATCATCATGACTAACTTAACTAATTTTTTTTAATCTAATCAAATTAGATAAATAGGTTTTATATTAAGGATCGGAGGGAGCAATACTCAATATAGTTTCTGTGTCACTTATCTTATTTGTATCAATAAGTAATAAATCTGACGTGCAAAAATAGAAAGTAACATTTTCTTTCTCCCAAAAATTGTAGAATGAAAATAAGCAGTTATTTTGTTCCCATCTCACATCTAGGAACTAGTTTCAGTGTTTATCAAAGGTGATGAGCACCAAAATTTGGACCATCCAAACCATATTTATTTTTTATACTTTTATTTTTTTACGTAAATATTTTTAAATTCAAAAAATTATTTTAATACGCACATAATCTAAAATGTAAAATAAAGATAATATTTTAAGTTTCATTTTTCCCAAAAATTATATTTTATATAAAAACCATCCATTTAAAATTTTAAATATAAACCTGTTGACACTGTATTTAGCAAGGAACAAAAACCCAGACTAGCCAGAAAAGTGGTGAATTGGTCACATGTCTAGTCCAAAACACCCTATGAATCAGGAAGAGTTCGAACCAGAAAAAACACGCACAAACTGGTGTGAATCAGTAGCAACTGGGGAAAACTGATGGATTTGCGGTTACACGGTTTTTTGTTTTTTTAAAAGAAGAAGATTTTTTTAAGCCAAAAAAAGAACTAGAGATGGAAGATTTGAGCCACTATGGAAGAAGAAGAGGTCGATGATAATAGAAGGAAAGAGAGATGGAAACTAAGATCAATGTTGACAGCTGCTTAGTGAAGGAGGAGATTGCAAGATCTAATGATGGTGGAATGGAAATAAGGTTGATAATGGCTAGAGATTAGGTCATCAGATATAAGGAGGAAGAAGGCAGAGATGAGGTTGGAGATAGACATGAGGTTGCCCATCTTTTGCGATCAGTTGGGAGATGGAGATTTGTGCAGAAAGAGGTGGGGATGCTTTCATGTGGCTATAAAATAGTAATGTCATAGAAGGGGAGTAAGTAATTAAGGTTTTGATTAAGTCTCATGGGCTTGGGCCCTCATTAATTTAAAAAAAACATAATAATAATAATAATAATAATAATAATAATAATAATAATAATAATAATAATATGAATAGGAAAAGGGAGTGACCCCGAAAGGAAGAAGATCAGAAAGGGAGAAGGAGAGAGAGAAGCAGGGACCGACACGGAGTCGTTAATGCAAAGGAAATTGAAATAAAAAAAACTGTCACAATATTATTGAAATAACAGAAAATTAAAATACATAATTTTGAAGAAAGAAGCTTACAGTGAGAAAAAAGAATCCAGAGTATTTCTCTCTAAAACCTCTCTCTAAGAGTTTCTATGAAATTTTTCTAATGTCTAACCACTCACTTCGACTGCCCTTTTATAGGCTTACAAAGTGCTGTGTTGCCGACACTACGGTATTTTACAAAAGTTCACATTTGATATAGTGATTTTTGCTATAGTGATTTTTTATGGACGTTTGTCCTTTTGTCTTGAACAGTGAAGATTCTTCTGCCTTTTGTCAAATCTCCACCAAATCTTTTGTTTAGTCTTCACCTAGGCTATAGACTTCATCATTTGAATCATGACCAAAGTAAACATTGTCATCTCCTTACAGGCTAACGTTTGAACCATTAGATGAGGATGTAGATGAATGGTCGATTTTGCTACTTTGGGGCATGTTTTCTTCAGCTTGGAGGATCTGAAGGATGTTTTGAAGCTATTTGACTAAGTTTCCTTTATTGGTTGATGAAGCCAAGCAAGCTTAGATTCTAGACCTCGATTGAGGAAGATGCTAGACTCTTGATCTCCAGCATGTAGAAATTATGGATTCTGTTTAAACCAGTTTTTGAGTACCGGAATAGAAACATTGTTAGCACCTATGAATTTTGCCCACCATTTTACAGAAGAAAACCTTTGCAAAATGGGAAGACTATTTTTATATTTGGAACTTTCAAATTTGAAATTCCATTTGAATACCCAGGCTAAAGCAAATTTTGAAAATAGATGAAGATCTGCTTGGAAAGGATCTTCTTCCAGATTGGCTTGATTTGAAAAATAATCATAACCAGCTTTCATGCTGGCTGGAAAGGATTTCTAGACAAGGTCTAAAAAACTCCCACCATTTGTTAAACCATAGTAGAAATTGATATTTTGAGCCAGATTTAAACATGAATAGCCAAGTATGGCTAAATTTTTTATTTTTGTAGCAAAAGGTAGGATATCAGGCATCCATATAATCCCCGTAATTAAAGCCCATTGGATTAAAATCTTGAGAACTTGTTTTGGTTTTAAATAAATCTTGTCTGTAGTCACTGGGAGAAAGGACCTTTTTAGTTTGAAAGGTTGAGTGCCTATGGACAGTAGAGTCGTCTGGGTCAAGAAAATGTCTTATTCTTGTAGATCTTAAATCTACAAGAATAAATTCATAAAATCTTTGAGTTTTGGTTAGAACCGAAGGTCTGAAGAAAAAGCCTGTACGGAATATTTTAGATGCTAAAATATGGGGGCTTTTGTCATATTATCCCAGTTCTGCAAAGAATAGATTTACGATTTTCTTAGGTTTTGCTACAAATATGCTTTTTGAAGGAATCTGGTTTAATGGTTGAGAAGATAAAGCCACTTTCTTTAGAAGATGAATTAACTTTAGTAACTTCTCTAGATTTATTTTAGATTGTTAAACCAAGAGCTTTTGAGTCTTGTTCAGCAATGTCTGCCGAATATTTGTTTGGTAATTTTGTCAAGGATTGGTTGGAGGCCAAAGCTTAGAGAACTTCAATAAGGAAGGCATAATCCTTCGAGCTCATGAGAAATTTTGAAATTTTCTCAGAGTTTTGGTTTTAAGTTGAAGGCTCAAGTTGGTGGGTAGATGACCCAGTTTTTTTATGTAGAAGACCTAGTTTTGTGGCTTGCAACCTTAGGTTGCTTTGTTGTTTCTTTTGTGATCCCCTTTGGATCATCTTTAAGGGCTAGGCCCTTTCCGTTATCCTTCTTTGGTGGCATGAACACTCACTCTCATTTACCCTGTAGAAATTCTCTAGTTAGAAAATCTGGAAGGGAGTTTGAAGAACCTTTGAGAAATTCAATTTCGAAATCAAAGATACTTAACATTGCTTGTCATCTGGCAAATATTTGTTTTGATGCAAGATTTCTCACATCCTTTTGTAAAACATCTTTGGCATATTTGCAATCTACTCTGATTAAAATTTTTTGATTTAGCAAATCACTCTGAAATTTATTTATGCACAAAACAATTGCTAAAATTTCTTTTTTAATCGTGGAATAGTTCTGTTGAGCTTTATTCCAATGTTTTGAAATGAATGCAATGCAATACTCTTTACCATCTATTTTTTGTTTAAGAGTGCCACCATAACCTATGTTAGAGGTATCAATCTCAATAATTTTGAATGCTTGAGGATCGGGGAGATACAAGCAAGGTAAATTTTTGACATGAAACTTGGTTTGTTTGACCACTTTAGTGTGAACATTTGTCTATGGAGGAGGACTCTTTTTAGGATGCTTATGGAGAGGCTTAATAATATTGTTTAGGCTGGGAATGAATTCTCTGGCTTACATAATTCAAACAACCTAAACATCTCTAGAGTTGATTTTTATCCGGAATTTGATCTAGGAATTTATAAGCAAACTGGATTGCCCTATTGGAGTAATGGTTCCTTGATGAATAAAATGATCAAGGAATCGGATTTTAGTTTGGAATAAACTAATTTTTGTCTTAGAAACTGCTAGTCCATTACGCTTAACAATTCCTATGAAGACCTGTACATGTTTAAAATATTGGTCTATTGAATAAAAATATACTAAGACATCATTAATGTAAACTGTCATAAACTTAGTATAGGGATTGAAGATTTCATTTATTATTCTCCGGAATTCAGAGGGAGCATTTTTTAGTCCAAATGGCAAGACTTTCCACTCTTATTGTCTGAAAGGAATAGTGAAGGCTGTTTTGTAGCGATCTCTATTACTAATATGGATTTGCCAAAATCCTAATTTCCTATCAAATTTTGAAAAGCTTGATTGTAAAGCTTGATTAAGTGGCTAGTAATTAGTAACAAGCCTGGGGTGCCTCTTTCAAGTTCAACATTTTTATTAACATAAAAAGCAGAACAAGACCAAGGACTTTGAATTTTCATATTAGTCCTTTTGAGAGAAGGTCTTTAATTTCATTTTGGTAATGTTTTAGAAGTTCCTGGTTCATCTGAATTGGGCGAGCTTTAGTAGGAATAGTTCTCTTGCTAAAATCCTTTTCATAAGGAAGATCGACAACATGTGTCTTTCTTTCCCAAAAATCATTGGGTAAGTCAGAACAGATTGTTTTTTGGATTGCGGTTAACAAATTTTGAATTTTTCTTTGAATAAGAGGTTTTTCCAATTAGGTTTCTATAACCTTATGAGATACCTCTTCTTTTAGAAAATTGATTTGATTCTCCTTAAACTGAATTGTATTGATAAATTTGGTGTAAGGAGGATCAGCAAATTTGAGGAAAATTTTCTTTCTCAAGAATTGGGTTTCTATTCCTTCTTTTGATGCTTGGTAAGGCATAATTTGATCAATGAATAAGGCTTCTAAAATTATATTGTTGGACAAAACCTTGACCATAATAAAAGGAGTACTAATTTTGAAGCCATCATTTTCTACTATGGCATTAGAAAGCTTGTATCTAATGTCTAATGGTGGTCTGTTTGGTCCACTAAGACCTGTAGTGGTTTTTTCAAAATATTTGGTCAAAATAAGACCTTCTTTGATGTAGTTGAGAGCTAAACAGGTGTCAAAAAGAGCTATAGACTCCAAAACAAACTCATATTGGAAGACAAGTCTGATGGGTGTATGCCATTTTTGAATTCAGATTTGTTAGGTAGAAATCTTTGATATAAGATTTAAGAAAGGGCTAGAGACATCTTGTTTATCATCTTTAGTCCGTTCTTTGTTTTCATCAGAAATTTGTATTTTTCCCATTTGAGTCTGGCTAATGAAGAGAGCATGGAGATCTTGTGTGTTCTTTAGATTCCTTATCTCTTCTTTTAACCCTTTAATTTTTTTTGTAGGTCTATAATAGTAACCGGCTTTGGATTATTCTGAAATCATCTTATTATTTCAGTAAAATCATATTTAGTATTTAATTAGTTTGTTTTGGGAAAGACCTTGAGAAGGAGGCTTCTTTGAGTTTGTTAAAGTATTTTACTTTATCTTCATTATTTGGAAGAGAATTTATTATTTTGAAAAATAAATCTTCCTCTTAACCTATTACATTAATTTTAAGATCTTCCATTTCACCTTTGGTTTCGTCAGAAGAAGATGATATGTCATCCTAGTGAAGTTGGTTAACTTCATCAGAAGAGGATAATTTATATTCTTCATCTAAGGAGGTTGCAATCAATAAATTGTTTTGTTGAAGGATAGGTTCTTCAATTGCTAAGGCATTAATTTTTAAAATATTTTGCCATATGGCCTTCCTTGCCCCAATGAAAGCAAACAATTTTTCCCTTGGGAAGGTCAAATAGAGATTTGGACTTAAATTCATTTTTAAGTTTTCTAGGGTGATTACTCTTGGAATTTTTCCAAGGTTTTCTCTAGTATCTTTTAGTTTGATGTTTTTGTTCCCTATCTTTATGTTTGTATTTTGGTTTAGATTTTTTACAAGTAGGAAAACCAAATTGTTTGCAGAAAGATCCTAAATCTTTCATTTCTCTGCTAATTTGATGTTTATCTTATCTTTTTGACAAAATTTTAAGGTTGTTTTTTCAACAATCGCAATGAGCTGTCCATAGGTCAAGTCTTCGTAACGGATTTGTCCATCACATGTTTGGTTTCTAATCTTTTCTCTAATCTTATTTCCTAGAGAGGTAGGAAGACCAGCAAGGAATTTTTCTTTCCAGATTGGATGGTTACCATCTTCTCTAGTAAGAACTCGGGTTAGGAAGGTATCTTTATGTTAGATATGAATATTTTTGATGATGTCAAATATGGATGTCAAGTATTAAGAGAAAAAAAGTTTGTATGACATACTTATTATCTTCATTGACTAACTACTATATTTAATGTTGGATATCTTGTAGATTAGTCAAGCCAAGAAAGAAGAAGATTGAAGATATTCAAAGAGATATCTAATTGGATTATGGAGTCAAGAAGAATGATATTGAAGAAAGAAGAATTTACAGGAACTAATCGGAATTTCAAGAAGAAAGATTAGTTAAATAAAGAAAGAAGAAGTTTGAAGGTATTCAAGAAGATATCTAGTTGGGTTATGAAGAATGATCATCAAGTGGTAAAACAAGAAGAAAGAGATTGAAGAAAGAAGAACTTGCAATATCACATGAGAATATGAAGATCTAAGCTATTAAAAGTGATACTGGAGGTTTCTATGATCATATTGAGGTCGGAATGGGTCAATACAAAGCTAAAATGACTTATATGGAAGTTATGGAACTTCCTCAAGGTGTTCCTTTGAGTTTTGGCTCTCTGCCATATTTTGAAAGGCATTACTCAAGTGGTTACTCAAGTAATGGACATGATTAGTCGAGTAACCACTTGAGTAATCTACATTTTTATTGTACTCTGTTTTTGTACGGTAGGATAAAGGTTTGGTATTTAGGGCATATCTCTCTAACCACACGTCAGATTGATCTGAAATCAGTGGCTTATGAAACTAGACTCCCAACACAAACTATGCACACCAATATCACATTAAAAGAAGTTCAGATGAGGGAGATATGATCTATTAAAGTTGACACATGAATCACCATGATATTCCAAGACAGCTTCGGTATTTTAGACATAACTCTCAAACTACACATTGGATTGAGATGAAACTAGAGCCATATGAAAGTAGACTCAAAAGGATTTTGATGGATAGGTAATTTGGCATATTTGAAGTTAAATCCTAAGAGTTATGCCTTCTATAATTTGCTACTTGTGATTTCAAAAATTGTTTAAGAGTTATTGCATTGGAATTTAGACGATAAGAGCTTTCCAATGATATATAATTTGCCATGTTTTGAATCAAAATCAAGAATTCACTTGAAGGGTTTACTCGAGTAATATGCAGAATTATTTGAAACCACACTCAAGGGACTACTCGAGTAATGCTGTTGAAAATGCTCTCGGCTAGATTTTGAAGCACATTACTCCAGGGATCACTCGAATAATGACTAAGGGTTACTCGAGTGACCACTTGAGTAATGCAACAGACAACGTTAGTAAAATTCTGGAAATCACAGGAAAGATCGTGTAACTTATTCCTCTTGCTTCTAATCATTCTAACATTTCATTGTATTAGTGTTTAACGTATGTCTCCAAGAATACAATGAAGATATGATCTGACATGAAAAGAAGTCTGAAGTCTCTGCAAGTGATCAAGGGCCATCACTCGAGTAATCACTCGAGTGATGGCCCTTGATCACTTGAGTGACCACTCAAGTGATGTAGACCAGAAAGCATGAAAATCATATGTTGCTTATTGATTTATTATCTTCATGATTAAAAATTCATTGTATTAGTATTCTAAGCATTATTCTAGGAATATAATGAAGAGATCATGCTAAGGGAACAAAAGATACTTTATAGTTTTCAAATTCAAGCAATCGACAAACGAAGCAACAGACTCAACGAATAAGTTGAAATTCTCACAATGGTAGAGGGACCTTGAGTGGGTTGATTTCCTTACTGGAAGCTGTAGAGAGAATCGCCGGTAAGACTTTTCGCTCGTAAGACTTACAAGGTGCAAGCGTAGTAAACGTTGCTCTTCGTAAGACTTAGAATGGTGTAAGTAGAAGAGAACGGTGCTGCTCGTTAAACTTGCACAGGTAAGCAGGAAGGAAAGGTCTTCGGGATTGCTCTACTCGTAAGACTTGTTGTAAGGGGGAGTATCTTGGTGAGAGATTTGTAAAAGGCTACACAAGTGCCCGACTAAACTTGTGAGATTGTAAAGGCTTTTCTTGTGCTTGGATTAAAACAAGAAGATAATGGATTTCAAAATCTCAGGAGGAGCCTAGGGACTGGACGTAGGCCATCACAGATTGCACTGAACCAGGATAAATCACAGTTTGCATATTCTCTTCCCTAAGCTCTTATATTTTCAACATATATGTTTTAGATACTTAAGATTTTTATCATACACCCAATTCACCCCCCATATTGGGTCTCAGCCAGTTCTAACATTTGGTATCAGTGCTGGACTCTTGTTTAAAGGACTTAAATGTCTCAAGAGTTTATAATGGCTGATTTTGGGTGTTATATGCTTTCTGAAGATTTTGACTATACAATTCCACCTATTTTGAAAGATATTGATTTTTGATTTTGGAAAGCTAGAATGACATCTTTTATAAAGTGCTTTGATTATGATATGTGGGATGTTTTTACAAATGTCTTTGATTTCAAACCGAGAAAGGATTGGACAGAAAGAGAAAAGAAAATGTTTTCATTGAACATTAGAGCAATGAAAATTTTGTATAGTGCTTTAACTGAAAATGATTTTGAAAAAATTAGATTTTGCTCTACTGCTAGAGATATTTGGGATACTATTGATTCTATGTATACTTCTAACAAGTATGTTGTAGTTGAAAGTGTTGACAGTTCATGTGAAACTATAAGCTGCGCATCTACGGTGCATGAACAATTGGAAGCTGATGAAGAAGAAGAAGAAATCATAGAACACTTCCTTATAGTCAACATGGATAGACAAGAAGAGGATTCCTGAGAAGAGCTCATTACGGATGAATTTGATGGATCATTCTCTAGAGCTCAAGATGCACATATGGTAAATAATTTCAATTTTTCTAGAGTTATTTTAAAAACAGATTTTGAAAGTTTACATAAAATTGTTTTTCAACCAATTATTGATTTTATTGAGAAAAACAAAAAGGTTTTCAATCATGCTAGAAATTCATGTAGGAAGAAAGAACTTAGGCAAACTGATCATTTGATATCGTCTTTTCTTAATCGACACAATACTTGCATAGAATCTCATAATGCATATCATCATATTAGTTACAATTATTGTGGTAAATTAGGTCATATTTCTCACACATGCTATATTAGGAGAAATTCTAATGTGAGAAATAAAATTTGTTTGGATTCCTAAAACGCAAGTGAGTTCAAATGCTAACATTCAAGGACCCAAAGCAAAGTGGGTACCAAAATATCCATTTAGTGTTTCATGTGTGCAGATTGATTCTAGAAAGAATGGACAAAAGGGTACTGAGAAAATAAAGAAGATTCCAAGAGTTCTTAATGCATCTAAATGGAGATTCACATCAATTAGGAGAACTCTCGAATCACCCATTACTGAAACTGCAAAGTTTAACCACAAAGAAAGGCAATGGAGAAAAGGAGTACGTTCCACCTCAAGAATGGACTACCATAAAGTACCGTTCAACTATCTTGAGGAGAACAAGAAAAGGAGGATCTCTCAAGCATCAAGTAAAAAACTCCTGGAGTCTATATATTTTAAGAGAAGGTTGCCAGTACCTAAAGCAAGATATTCAAAGTATCAACATCCTAGAAAGATGCAGTGGGTAAGTAAAAGTAATCCTCCAAGTATCTAAGGCAAATGTACATAATGATAAAATCTCCTACGCTATTGTCTATAATATTTATTGAGGTTTTATATTTTGGAACCTTAGGAATAATAATTGCAAACTATTTTTGAAAATATGTTTTCACATCCATTAGAAAATCCATTCAATAAATTCATTTATAAAAAGATTGCAATGTTCAATAGTTTAACTCCTTATGCATATTTCATAAGAAATTGTTTATTTTCATAAAGTCATGTTTAATTCATTATGCTCAATTATCTCGAATTAACTATATTCTTACAGCATATGGATTATAATTCCTACAAGCTAACTATGAGTGGATCCAAGTAAAACTAGATATCAAAGGAAGAAAAAGGTCTATATGGCTTTATATGAAGAAGAAAGGAAGAGCTTCATTTTAAGATTATGACCACATAAAATCTAACTCAAATCTTGGTGAAGTTGGAGTTTGAAGCTACATTTTAATTGTGTAAACAAAAGGAGGCATTACTCGAGGCATTACTGTTAATGCCTAGCTAGCAATGAAGCAAGAAATGATACACAGTGAAGCATCACTCAAATAATCAATCAAGTGATCATCATCACGATGTGGCAATTGGGAGTGAATGATCAAGTGATAAGACTAACTGGAAGATTGAAAGGCAAAAGTTAAGGAATTATGCACAAATGAACTTCAAAGGATAATTTCTCAAGTAATTACAAGATTACTTGATTACGGTATTGTCTTCTTTATTCTTACCCGATTTTGTGCTTATATAAATTATTTATTTGGGTAATGAATAACTTGCTCATTATTGCATACCATTAGCAATCAATCATTTATGTTTTTTTTTTCAAAATGTTTTTAGATTGCCAAATGGACTGAAAATGAACTTGTGTATAATCATTCTATGTATTTAAGTTTCAAAATACACATTTCAAAAATGTACTTAGATTCCAATTCATCTTATTTATAAAAATGCATACACATTATTTGAAAGTTATTCATATCTTGTTTACATTTAAATTGGTTTCAAAATTGGAAGTTAATATTTATATATACTAAAAATCAGAAATGCTTCAAATTCATCAACCAGAGTATTTCCCTATTGTTGACATATTGATCATTGATCTTAAATGTGTTATCCAATGCTTGATCTCCTCAACCATTATTTTCTAACAAATTAGACCTTATGTTGAACAAGTTAACTATCTATATGAGTTTCAAGTGTATTCCCTAGAAAAGAATTCTATATGTGAAAGCCTTGTGTCTAATGCATAAATCATTAGTTGGACATGTTATTCCAAGCATTATGAATGTTCATTAGTGAATTGAATCTTAATGCATTAACCATTATTGTGGAATAACTTACCAGGATAATACTCTAGAACTCTAGTCCCTTGGATTAATAAGCATGTGCCTCATCATCCGTAAATTCTTATACTCATCTTGTTGCTCAAATGCATGTCCATTTATCTTCATCCATTTTTTGAGTAACTAGAGCCTTCTATTCAAATTCTTGGGTTGAGTATCCCTATTCTTCAAGACACAACTCCAAGAGTCAAGTTTATCTCTTGGTCAATAGCAAAGTCATTGTGTTTATATACATCCTTGAAGCTAACCCTTTTTAGCTAATTCATTTTCAATATGACTTTTACTCTTGGGAAAATTCTCAAACATGTTAAACTCCAACGTCTAACATGTTATCTTAGTTGTTCTCTAAAAAGGAAAGTTTCTGGTATATGTATATTTAAATTGTTGACTTCCACCATTTTCAATATGAACATTAATTATAAACATATTTTAAAGATGAGTTTTGCATATATTCAAAATCTCAATTTTACAATGCATTGTCATGATTTGAAATTACATATGAGATTTGAAACAATTTGCATATCTCATTATCATTTTTGAAAAACTTGATTTCATTCATGATTTATCCTTTAATAAAAATTGGTCATCATGGTTAGATTCTCTATTCTTTTGATTCTGAATTGCATGAAAATCTTATCAATGACATATTTTTTTAAAAGTGCATTTACAATTGTCATTGATCTTTAAAATCATTATTCTTGGTATTATTTGTTCGTTACCCTTTATTATTCAATTGCTTGAATTTATTTAATTTGGGAAAAATATATCTTGGTCTTTGTTGATTATTATATTCTTTGCTCAAATATCATATGATTCAATTGTATAAGAGCATAAGAGTTATAATGTCTAATACTATATGGACCCAAAAGAAAGTTGGGTACCAAAAAGCATGTATTTATCCTTTTGCAGGAGTTGGACAAGATGCTCTACATTTGGATACAAAGATCAGTGGCTAACAGAGGAGGCATGACTGGCAGTGTTGCAATGTGAGCAAAAGCTAAATCTGTGATATTACTCAATTGATGACTCGAGTGACACCCCATCATTAGCAAGTAACTAGCTAGTGGTGCAGTCAGAGAAAGAAAAAGAGGAAGAAGATCTCTTAATAGGCCTAGCAGAATTCAATACGAAGAAGATCAAGTCAAGAGACCAAGGATACTCATGAGTTGAACTCATACTTCCAATACTATAAGCCTTCGCCATCCAGCCATCTTTCCTACTGCCAAAAGGAGTTAAACTTCTCTACTACAACATAGAGCATGATGAGTTATGTTTTGAGGAGGCATAATAATTGAAGAGACATTGGAGATAACAATCAGAGATTAGAGGGTCATCATCTCAGCCTCAAAGATCAATAAGTGGTTGGGATTCAACAACCCTCTCCTTAGACCTTTCAAGGAGTTCAACGAGCTTGAGAAGTACAGAATCATCAAACCATGAGAACTAATGAGGATTCTCAACTACTATCCCAGCTCTATGTCTAATCTTCACAAAATTATATGGTACATATAAACTAGAGCTATGATGAACAAGGCCAACTGTAACACCCATGTTTTGAAAGCATATAGATGGCATGAGTGTAGTAATATCTTTGAAAAGGAGACCAGTAATCTTTTGTAAACAGCGGAAGTCCCAACTTCAAGTAGAGTATGGAGCTGCACTTGAATGGGTTTTCAAAAATATTTTCAAAAATCAATTTCAGATTGGGTCTCATATTATTTTATGATTTATTTTAAGCCATCCATTTTAGGTTCATTTCTTCATATCAGAGTATTTACTAATAAGTTCTCTGCTGAAACCCAAGCTACTATGTTTAATTAACGGCCCTAGGTGGACGGCTGTCCACTACTGGTACGAATGTCATCGCGCGTTCGCTTATATACAGGCACTTACAAACATGTCAGTACAAGACTGACCACACTTAAATGCAAATTTCATACAATCTCTAAAATAGATAACTAACAGAAAACTAAATTCTAAGTCCTTTGCTTCATTCGCCCGTGTTTACCTTCTTGCCTGAGGAACTACTTGCCCGAGCTGAAAATTTGTTTTGGAAAAATAGGGTGAGATTGAAAGAATCTCAATAGTAACAGATATCACTCATATAAAATGCACATATATCATGCCATGTCCACCAAAGTTACAGTACAATCAACATATTCAACATTCAGAGATAAATTCACAATATGCAGAAAGCATAAAGTTACCAATTCAAGGACAACCGTCCCTTGCCACAGCGCTGGGAAATTCTATTGGGCCTTAGCCCTTCTCATCTGAATGTTTTAAATTCACAATGGTACAAACATGAATATAACATATCACATAGTATGTGAGGGATAAGTTACTACCTGACAATTTTTCCAAATCTTGATTTTGATTGACGTGCTTTGAACGTCCTGGGCAAGTGTCAAATCCTATAAATTATAATTTACGGGCAATGAGTTATTTCTTAGTCCAACTCTTCATAAATTATTCTCTTATGTTGGTTACCATTAAGGTCACTACATTAGGCCCAATATGAAGCTAATGAGCTCAAGCTACTCCAAATGCTTAACTTAACTCTTAAATGTCCAATTTTATCACAAAAACTCTTTGTTTTGAATTTTCGCTCAATTACCAAAAGCTGGCAGATTTTTCACTAAACTTTGAAAAATCATAACTAATTCTAGAAAAATTGAATTGAGGTGATCCAAAATTCTATATAACCCTTATTAAGTCTATTTTAAGTGAAAAATACTTTTAGTAGCCGGAAGACTGCGCACACTTCCCAGTTTTTCTTTTTCTCCCTGCTGCCAGAAAATCTGACCAGTTTTAATGGTCTACTTCAAACATTCATAACTACTAGTATACTTATCAAAATCCTTCATAATACCTATCAAATTAAAGGTCTATAAGTATACTTTAATTCTGGAAAATATCATAATCAACAGATGAATTTTGGACAGTGAAAGTTTCGCCACAACAAATGTGCCAGACAGAAACGCACACTGCCAACTTTGTTGCACAAGTAGACTTAATTTCCAATTTTTGAATCTTTAAACCAGTCCGTCAAAAATTATAACCAGAGCCTATTCCCACACAATTTTTTGTGTAGAATCCAATGGAAAACTCAAAAATACCAAAATCAAATTATTTCTACCATATTTAGCCCCCAACCGAAAACTGCCTCCCAAAAGAATAAAAATTCCACTTTGTGATTTTAACTACCAATAAGTTTAATACTTCTCCAAACATCATATATCACCTTATATATATGATTAAAACATCTTCCTTCTTCAAAAACACCCCTTGAATGAAATACATGGGTGGTTGAAGAGCTAACAAAAACTCAATGAAATCACAAAGTATTCGGTTCAAAAGAAAGCCTACGATTACCTCTTCGCGTTTCTACAAGTGGTTCGGTATTCTGGCGGCACTCTAGTAGACTAATTGGCACAAAACACCTCAGATGAGAAATCTAAAACCATAGAATTGAAGCTTATAGTGAGTAGAGGAAGTTTCCTGAAGGACTTACCGAACAATAACGGTGATTCAGGGTTGAAATCGGCTCCGGTAGTCAAGAAAACTCACTATTCACTCCTCCTTCTCTCTTCTTGTGTTCTTAAGCTTAAGAAATCTGATTTCTCTTTCTCTTTCCATGCTTGCACGAAATTTTTAAATTTAATTAGGCATGGATGGTTGTGATTTAATCACATAAAATGATCTCATCTCATCTTGCCACGTGTCATAAGTTTAAGGCTTAAGAGTGCCACGTGTCATACAACCATTGGTCTTCCACTTTTCTCTTTCTTCGGTGGGTCATAAATGGTCAGGGGAAGGGGAGGCCTGACAATTTCCCTGGACTCCTGAGTTCGGTACTCGACTCGTAAAGTAAGCGACCCAGCCGGAGACCGGTGAATTCCTCGGACTCAGACGCTAGATGGCGTACTCCGGAGATGACAACACAAAAGGCTTAAAGTGGGTGTAATGATGTGTAATGATGAGGGACACATGTCACCCCCTCATTTGGCCAACAGCAAAAAAATGTTTTTACTTTGTAATAATTTCAGGACACTTGCCATTTCCTTATTTGGCCAACACGAAAGATGTGCCATCATGAGTCATAATGAGCGGTCATTAGATACTTTACTGAAGTTCTTTTTAATAAAGTTGCTCCATCGGTGCATTACCTGGAATTCCACGTGGGACCCACGTGGGACCGTGGCCGCATATCGAGGCATGTCACGAAATGGCGAATTCCTCCAATCTCGCAACTGACACCCCTGAACCTTGCAGCCACAGACAAATTTTGCTCCGACTTCTAACACTTGTATTGTTACAATATTGACTTCTCGATTTTTGTGAATGACACAATGGACATCTGGGAATTCCAAAAGTAACTCTACCTTAATTGTAAATACCGATATTTATTTTATTCTACTATTTCCATATTTACACTTTTTAGTATTGCAAAATTTGGTATGTTACACCAACAACTTCACTCACTTCATTGAGAAGAATTATCACATAATGGCCTATATTATAAGCAAGGAGGAGAGGAATATTGGAAAGAGCATGTCTATCAGAGAATAAGAGGTATATATATATATATATATACTTCTACACGACTTACTCCAAGTAACATGAAATTACTTCAAGTAATCTGCAATTACTTTAAGTAGACCTTCAAGTAATTTGCAATTACTCTAAGTAAGTCTAAATCTCACTCCAAGTTAACACAAGAGGCATAAAGGATGAGAGCTGAGACTTCAAGAATAGATGAGATAAAACATTTTGCTAGAGTTGGTCTCCCTGGTCCTTCATTCTTTGGTCCATCTGGCTAGGGCTATTTGAGGGAAGAGCTTCAACAATCACATAGAGCTTGATACGAACAATACTGAGTTCAGCACCTCTGTGAATAGCGAGATTAGACAACTCTATGACTTGATCAACCAGAATCCCAAGGCCTTATTCCAAGCTCATCTTGGTATCCTAAAGTGCTTACAGAGATTATGCTTTAGAATCTCTCAGTACTGATCACATTATCAGACAGTGAGTATCCAACGATGGATCAACAGACTTTAGAGGATTATGGCTCAAGTGATTATGATATTACTCGAGTGAGGTATTGTATTCTTACTTAATTAAAATTCTCTGAGTTGCATCACTCGTGTGACCACTCGAGTGATAGTTGAGTGGAATTACTTGAGTAACTACTCAAAGGATACAGGGTTACAACATTAAAACCCTGAATAGCATTGCCATTTCAAAAACTTGATTTCTCTCCAAATCTTCATATTTTCACAATCATGCTCTCTACAAAATTTCCAATAATTTTACTAATCCAAGAGAGTTATTAATTATTTTGCTCATGGTGATTTTCTTTTAAGCCATGCATTCATTAAGGGGGAGCTTCACATTCATATGTGTTTTATATCTTAAAAAGCTCATCTCCTTTATTTACATAAAATCATTCTAGCATACTCATATGCATTCCCTATCTCTTGATTAGTTTTTGATGATAAGCTACTTTTATATTCTTCTTTCCATGATCTTAATTTGCATATATTTTATAGAAATGAAACTTTTTATACTTGATTGCACTAACCATTCTCCTTGCAAGAATGTTTTCACTTATAGCAAGAAAATTTGCTCTATGCTAAATCATTGCCCAACACACTAAAAGGAAAATATATCAACTTTGAGGAAAGATGATGTAATAGTGGCTGCAACACTCAAAGCAACAAAAGGCACAAATAAGGATGATTTTGGTAGCATTCTAAGGAAGGCTATTCATGAGCTTCCTATCCACTAAGCCAGCTATAGTTCACTCCTATGAACTTGATTCATCTGAGGTGCGTATCAAAAGTATGGTGAACACAACATCATGGATCTATACAACAAGAAAAGAAGGCAATGGACTTCATGAATCAATCATCAACTTGCTAAATCCAAATTAGCATTTCTAAACCCTCTCTTTATCTTTCGAGAATACTTTTGATTTCTTTGATTTTAATTTGCCTTAATTATGAAAGTTGTTTTTCATGAAAATCATTTTTTGTTTACATCAAATTATATATGAAATTACCTTCAAATCAAGGAAGAGAAAATTGTTTTCATGACACATTTATTTTGATTAATGAGGAGAAAATTTTCATGACATATTTACTTCTCTATAAGTCTTTCTTCTTTATACTTCAAACTTTTTGCTGATGTCAAATAGGGTGAGAGAGGCAAGAAAAATATCTATGAAATTACCTTCAAATCGAGGAAGAGAAAATTATTTTCATGACACATTTATTTTGATTAATGAGGAGAAAATTTTCATGACATGTTTACTTCTCTACAAGTCTTTCTTCTTTATACTTCAAACTTTTTGCTGATGTCAAATAGGGGGAGAGAGAGGCAAGAAAAATATGTTGCATTCAAATTGTTGTCATACTCATACATATTTTTCCTAAAGGATTTGTCTTCATCAAAAAGGGGGAGAATGTTAGATATGAATAGTTTTGATGATGTCAAATATAGATGTCAAGTATTAAGAGAAAAAAGTTTGTATGACATACTTATTATCTTTATTGACTTACTACTATATTTAATGTTGGATATCTTGTAGATTAGTCAAGCCAAGAAAGAAGAAGATTGAAGATATTCAAAGAGATATCTAATTAGATTATGGAGTCAAGAAGAATGATATTAAAGAAAGAAGAATTTAAAGGAACTAATGGGAATTTTAAGAAGAAAGATTAGTCAAATAAAGAAAGAAGAAATTTGAAGGTATTCAAGAAGATATCTAGTTGGGTTATTGATAAGTAAAATATTTGCATATTTATTTTCCCTTATATGATGATTTTATGGATGACATTTGAGCTCAATTAATAAATTTGGGTGTAATTTATAAATAAATAATGATTTTGGCATAAAATAGAATTTCTTGGAAAATACTAAATTAGACCCTCTTTCAGTTTTCAGGCAATATCTGGAGCTCTAGATGTCGGATCGGGACATTCTTTATATGGATAAAAAGCTAAGAAAGAGCTCTACAACTTTTATGTTGAGACGAAATTCTAGTTCTATCTCCAAGGGTTTCGAATTTTGCTTGAAAGTTGAAGAGAGGGAATCATCTACCATTCCACCAACCATTTCATCTACCTCTTCATCTTTCTTTTCACCTACTACTTCATCTACCACATTTTATCTACCACTTCATCTTCCTTTTCACCTACTACTCCATCTACCACATTCTATCTATTAATCCACCTACCACATTTTATCTACCACTTCATCTTCCTTTTCACCTACTACTCCATCTACCACATTCTATCTATTAATCCACCTATCACATTTCACCTACTACTCCATCTACCATATTCTATCTATTAATCCACTTATCACATTTCATCTATCACTTCATCTACCTTACTCCATTTTTCCCTATATATAGCCACCCTCTCCTTCACATTTGACACACCAATTTATATCCATTACTCATATCTCTTCTCCACACATACCATTTCATTTCCATTACTCTTCTCTCTTATCTACTTACACACCATTTTTCATATCTATTACTTTCCTCTCTTCTATTTCTTCTTGCATGCCTCCTCTATGGAAGGCTTAGGATAGTATTACTTTTTGTATGCTACCTACATGGAAGGTTTTACCTTCTAAAGGGACGGCTAGATTTTTACATTTTTCATGCATCTTTTGGTTGTATATGTATGTTTGAGAATTTAATATTCAAGTTTTATGCAGTATTTATGAGGATTTCATTCTAGTTTTATGTAATGTCAATTTATTTTGGTTTTGTTTTCAATTTTATCATGAGCTAAATTTTCATTTTCCTAGGGTGATGACGTAGCTTACTAATAACGGATTGAATCTTAACTTATTAAGTCTAGTTTTATTTTTCCTTTATGATTGAGTTTTAATTATTACTCTTAATGCTTTCATTTGATTGGCCATCTTTTGAATGATTCCAATATATATGTTGAGACCGGAAGGAGATACATGTGTGTAGACCCTATAATTAAAACCATAACTTGCATATGAAATAGGAATATATTCATATGAGTTGTGTAGTCTTATAGAGTTCCATAAATTTTAATGCATAATTAATTGCTTAAATTCATATAGGAATATATTGGATTAGCAATTAATTATATAATTGCTTGACCTTGGAAGAGGCTAGTAATTAAATTAGGGAAACTCGACTATTAATCATGTGGAATAAATTGGACTAGATTAGATAAGTGATTCAATCCGGAATTTGTTAAGTGAAATCTAATCCCTAGGACTTTTTCTCATTGTTGTTTCATATCATTTGCATTCATATTAGCTCATCTTTTATTTCTTACTCTTAATCACCAACGAATCGGTCGACTAAATAGAATTAAAATTACCTATTTTGGTACTTAGTGATCAATCCTCGTGGGAACGATACTCTACTTACTTCTATATTACTTGATTACGACAGTGTACACTTGCACTATTTAATAGACCATTTACACGCGTAACAGTTATGAAGAATGATCATCAAGTGACAAAACAAGAAGAAAGAGATTGAAGAAAGAATAACTTGCAAGATCACATGAGAATATGAAGATTCAAGCTAATAAAAGTGATACTGGAGGTTTCTATGATCATACTAAGGTCAGAATGGGTCAATAAGAAGCTAAAATGACTTGTATGGAAGTTATGGAACTTCCCTAAGGTGTTCCTTTGAGTTTTGGCTCTCTGCCATATTTTGAAATGCATTACATGAGTGGTTACTCGAGTAATGGACATGATTACTCGAGTGACCACTCTAGTAATTTGCATTTTTATTGTGCTCTGTTTTAGCGTGATAGGATAGAGGTTCGGTATTTTGGGTATATCTCTCTAACCACACATCAGATTGATCTAAAACGAGTGGCTTATGAAACTAGACTCCCAACACGAACTATGCACACCAAGATCACATTAAAATAAGTTCAGATGAGGGAGATATGATCTGTTAAAGTTGACACATGAATCACCATCATATTCCCAGATAGCTTTGGTATTTTGGACATAACTCTCAAAATACACATTGGATTGAGACAAACCAGTGCCATATAAAAGTAGATTCAAAGAGCTTTCCATAGATAGGTAATTTAGCATATTTAAAATTATATCCTAAGAGCTATGCCTTCTGGAATTTGCTGCTCATGATTTCAGAAATTGTCTAAGAATAGTATATACTCTTTGGATTATGACTTTCTGTATACAACGAGTTTGGAGCTGATTCTTGTTGAGCTAGAATGTAGATAACGAGAGCTTTCCGATGATATATAATTTTCCATGTTTCGAATCAAAATCAAGAATTCACTTGAAGGGCTTACTCGAGTAATATGCAGAATTATTTGAAACCTCACCCGAGGGACCACTCGAGTAATGTGGTTGGAAATGCTCTCGGCCAGATTTTGAAGCAGATTACTCAAGGGATCACTCGAGTAATGACTAAGGGTTACTCGAGTGACTACTCAAGTAATGCAACAGACAACATCCCTAAGATTCTGGAAATCACAGGAAAAATCGTGTAACTCATTCCTCTTGCTTCTAATCATTCTAACATTTCATTGTATTGGTGTTTAACGTATGTCTCCAAGAATACAATGAAGATATAATATGACATGAAAAGAAGTCTGAAGTCTCTGTCAGTTTTTCATAAGTAATCACTCGAGTGATCACTCGAGTGATTGCCCTTGATCACTTGAGTGACCACTCAAGTGATATAGACCAGAAAGCATGCAAATCATCTGTTGCTTATTGATTTATTATCTTCATGATTAAAACTTCATTGTATTAGTATTCTAAGCATTATTCTAGGAAAATAATAAAGAGATCATGCTAAGGGAACAAAAGATACTTTATGGAAGCGGAGCGTCAACATTTGTAACTGCTGGTTTTTTAAATTCAAGCAACTGACAAACAAAGAAACGGACTCAACAGATAAGTTGAAATATTCTCAATAGTCATATCCTACTCAACTATAAATACAGAAGATTCAAGCAAACAACAACAATGCAAAACATGATAAGATTATGAATTATCTACTTCTACCCGAATACTCTCTGTTCTTGTCTATTTTCCATATCATGTATATTTGAGAGATAGTTATTTGTATTGTACTTCAGTGTTCATTATATCTAGTCTATGAGAGAGTTGGTAAACACTTTTACTTATATTTCTGAATTGATCTCAAGGTAGAGGGACCTTGAGTGGGTTGATTTTCTTATGGGAAGCTGTAGAGAGAATCACCGATAAGACTTTCTGCTCAAAGACTTACAAGGTGCAAGCAGTAGAGAACGTTGCTATTTGTAAGACTTACAGTGGTGTAAGCAGAAGAGAACATTGCTGCTCGTTAGACTTGCACAGGTAAGCAAGAGGGAAAGGTCTTCAGGATTGCTCTGCTCGTAAGACTTGTTGTAAGGGGGAGTATCTTGGTGAGAGATTTGTAAAAGGCTACACAAGTGCTTGACTAAACTTGTGAGGTTGTAAAGGCTTTTCTTGTGCCTGGATTAAAACAAGAAGATGGTGGATTTGAAAATCTTAGGAGGAGCCTGGGGATTGGACGTAGGCCATTGCAGATTGGACCGAATCAGGATAAATCACAGTTTGCATATTCTCTTCCCTAAGCTCTTATATTTTCAGTATATATGTTTTAGATACTTACTTAAGATTTTTATCATACACCCAATTCACCCCCTCTTGGGTGTCAGCCAGTTCTAACACTTTATACCACCTGAAATCTGATAGGGTTTTAACCTGAGATTGGACAGAAGATCTACAGATTTGTTTCTCCAAAGGGAGGGATCTTCTATAAAGTGTTCAACTATGTTAACTCTGAACAGTTAACAGAGGTAGTCACCATTTCACCATTACTAGTGATTGGAGTTCCGTCATGAGAGATTTTTACAGCTGAAAGGATTTGTGTTTTTTGTTCATTGGTGAGATGGGAATCCCACCAGCCTCAAAGTTGTCCAGTAAAGCCAGAGATCTATATATGAACAATGTCATCCTCTTGAAAATTGTTATATAGAGTAGGCATTATTGACCATTGTCATTTACTGGAGTTTCCATTTTGTGTGTTTCAGATTTTCCATCTATGTTACAGACATAGATGTTATTTGCATTGAATTGTTTGAGTGTGGCGTCTCTTTCTTCAAGAGCCAAATCAGGGGGTAGCCCTGGGATAATATAGTTTTATTGGATTCTTCTAATTTATGTTATTGATTAGGTTATTTGTTAATGTCTTAGGTTCAGGATAATCTTTACTACTACTGTTTGACTATCATTTCCTATGACACCAATGGTTAAGTTCGATGTTGAAGATGTTATTTTTTAAGGAGTCTCAGCCACTGTGAGTTTCCTCAACTCTTCATCAATTTTTTGCTGTAGGCTTTTGGCCCTGATGTTATTTACCACAATCTTTAGGACCGAGTAAGGTTTGAAAATTGGTTGTTCATTAATAGAGCTAGAAGATAGGAAATCATTATCCCTGTGCACTACATTCTTTTTTAGGATGTTCTCCTAAAGTATAAGGATAAGAATTCATATAATTATTTTGTTCTACTAGACTCGGGATGTCTTCAGAATCTGCATCTTTTATGGTGTCTTTAATCTTAAAGGGAGAGGCTTTAATAGAGGCTTCATTTACCTTTAGACCAAAAGTTTGGTAAGATTGTTTCAGAGGGAGATTAGATTTGATATTCTCTCTTTGTTTTGTTTGCCATAAGGTATTAACCTCGTCGGCAAGCTTGAAAGGATAATCCTTAATTTTTTGTTCTTCAAAATAGGCTTCAAATCAATCAAAGAATGAAATGTGTAGCTTAAATCTTTCAAGCATTTTGTAAAACCTTTCTTAGATAGGCTTCTAGATTTATTATCATATTTTGCAAGAAACCATTCTCATTTTTCTTTGTTGTACTTATAATAGAAATCTTTTTGTAAGAATTTCTTATTTAACTGAAATTCTTCTTTTATAGCCCCTACTATATCATAATAGGTTGGAGATTGATTGGTTTGAACTTCATCTTCCTTTGGATTTTAGTAAACAGGTCTTACAATCATAGATGATGTATCCAGTCTTTGTAAATGTATAACTGAGGGAGGAATTGGTGGTTCTTTTTTTCCATAAGAGCTATATGAGTGTCTAGGAGGTTGTTCCACAGTAGTTCTAAAGCTTTTAGAAATATAAGGTGTTTTGGAAATACTAAAGGATCTTCTTCTATCAAAAGAGATTCCTATTGTTCCAGTTTCATATTGCCTAGTTTGTATTGGTTTGGGGTAAAAGGAGAGGCTTTTCTAAGACCCATTCCTCTAGGAGAGACGCTTCATCCCATTTAATCATTTTGTGTACCATAATAATTGCTTGACTAGCATCTGTTAGAAGCAAACATGTTTCACTTTCTTTCTTGTTTGTTATAACCATAGAGGCACAAGAATTCATGATTTTATATTTGACCCTATAGATTAATGCTATGGGGGACACATAAGCCTTCATGGAAAGGCTGTGGAGTTTTATGTTTAATCAGAGGACATCCATGATATGTTTGTCATGCAAGTAAACAGTCAAATCAGGAAAGCAATTGAAATAAATTGGCCCGTTGTGAAGACTAGCTTCAACAGTTCCTAAAAGGGAATCATAGAATTTGTTGTGTCTTGCACCTCTAAGGCAGATTAAGGTAGCAGCATTTGAACCTACGTTAATTAGTGGTTTTAAGGCTACTTGGACACAACCTATATAGAGGAATTTGCACTTCTTTTGATTAAGTTCTATGGAAATTTCAGACAGGAGAGGAATATCATCCATTCCTAAATTGAGAGGAATGACTTCTTCTACAGATCTAATGATATAATCAAAAGACTGAAAAAAAATTTTGCTGGGCTTATAAAGCTAATTTTTATCAATGTCTAGAATTGTCTAGTCACAGAAGTTTTGGTTGATATCTTCAAAATGGATTTCAATTTTAAAGATATTGGTTGTGGAGGAAGGATTTCCTCATAATTGGTTAGGAGAGGATGTAGATGGGGTTTTAGAAGAGTCAAAAGGATGGCTAGATTGTGACCAGGAAGAAAATGATCTAAACATAATTGTAAATCTCCCTACCAGATATCATTACCATCTGGTTCCATAGGAATATGCTATAAGATGAAAACTTTGGTTTATTTGTGAAACTATTGTCAATATTACCTTGTATGTCCATATAAAGATAATAATATGCTAATATTGTTGTCTTTTAGCCAACAATTTGAATAGTGTATAATAGTTTCATACGAACATTCAAACTAGCTTATGGACTAACTGCCCTTTCCACTACAGGCCTTATGTCATAACCTTAAAAAATGAATGAAGTTCATATGATACTACTATTGTATTGGGATATATGCTATCAAAAACAACATTATTAAGCAGACCCTTAGCTTTATGTTAACATTTTGTGATGTGGAAGATCAAACAAAGCTAAGGCTTGTGGTTGCAGCTTTAGAAGAATTCCAGTGCAGTAATGTTGTTTCTAAAAGCTGCAACCATAGAGCATTAGCTTTGTTTAAAATTGAAATCCATTTTGAAGATATCAACCAAAACTTTAGTAACTGGACGATTCTAGACATTAATAAAAATGAGATGTATAAGCCCAGCAAAAAGCTTTTTCAGTCTTCTGATTATAACATTAGATATGTAGAGGAAGTCATTCCTCTCAATTTGGGAATAGATAATATTCCTCTCCTGTCTGAAATTTCCATAAAACTTCATCAAAAGAAGTACAAATTCCTCTATATAGGTTGTGTTCAAGTAGCCTTAAAAGCACTAATTAATGTAGGTTTAAATGTTGCTACCTTAATCTGCCTTAGAGGTGTAAGACACAACAAATTCTATGATTCCCTTTTAGGAACTATTGAAGCTAGTCTTCACAACGGGCCAATTTATTTCAATTGCTTTCCTAATCTGACTGTTTACCTACATGACAAACATATCATGGATGTCCTTAGGTTAAACAAAAAGCTCCACGTCCTTGACATGAAGGTTGATGTCTCCCCCGTAGCATTAATCAATAGGGTCAAATATAAAATCATGAATTCTTGTACCTCTATGGTTAGAATGTACTAGAAAGAAAGTGAAACATGCTTGTTCCAAATAGATGCTAATCAAGCAAATATTATGGTACCCAAAATCATTAAATGGGATTAAGTGTCAATCCCAGAGGAATCGGTCTTAGAAAAATCCTCTCCTTATATCCCAAAACCAACACTTAATTTTCTACAGCTTAGGCAATCAGAAATTGGAACAATAGGAATCTCTTTTGATAGAAGAAGAACCTTTAGTATTTTCAAAACAACTTCCATTTCTAAAAGCTTTAGGACTATTGTGGAACAACCTCCTCGACACTCTTATAGCTCTTTCGAACCAAAAGAACCACCAATTCCTCCCTCAGTTATACATTTATAAAGATTGGATACATCATCCAGCATTGTGAGATTTGTTTACCAAAATCCAGAGGAAGATGAAGTTCAAACCAATCAATCTCCGACCTATTCTGATATAATATGGGTTATAAAAGAAGAATTCCAGTTAGATAAGAAATACTTACAAAATGATTTCTATTCTGACTACAACAAAGAAAACCGAGAATGTTTTCTTGCAAAATATGATAATAAATCTAGAAAGCCTATCCAAGAAAGGTTTTATAAAATGCTTGAAAGATTTAAGCTACACATTCCATTCTTTAACTAGTTTGTAGCCTATGTTGAAGAACAAAAAATTAAGAATTATCCTTTCAGGTCTGCTGAAGAGGTTAATACCTCATGGAAAACAAAACAAGGAGAAAAGATTGAATCTGATCTCCCTCTAAAGCAATCTTATCAAATTTATGGTCTACAGGTAAATGAATTCCCTGTTATAGCCTCTCCTATTAAGCCTAAAGACACCACAAAAGATGCAAATCCTGAAGACATCCTGAGTCTTATGGAACAAAATAATTATACGAATTCTTATCTTTAGACTTTAGGAGAACACATCCAAAAAAAGAATGTAGTTCACAGGGCTAATGATTTCCTATCTTCTAGCTCTATTAATGAACAACCAATTTTCAAACCTTACTCTGTCCCAAAGACTGTAGTAAATAACATTAGGGGCACCAGCTTGCAACAAAAAATTGATGAAGAGTTAAGGAAACTCACAGTGGCTGAGACTCCTTAAAAAATAACATCTTCAACATCAAAATTAACTATTGGTGTCATAGGAAAAGATAGTCAAACTAGTAATAGTGAAGATTATCTTGAAACTAAGACATTAACAAATAACCTAATCAATAACATGAATTGGAATAATCCAATAAAACTATATTACCCTTGGGGTACCCCCTGATTTGGCTCTTGAAGAAAGAGACACCACACTTAAACAATTCAATGCAAATAACATCTATGTCTGGAACATAGATGGAAAATCTGAAACACACATAATGGAAACTCTCTAGCAAATGACAATAGTCTGTAATGCCTACTCTATATATAACAATTGTCAAGAGGATAACATTGTTCATATATTGATCTCTAGCTTTACTGCATAACTCAGAGGATGGTGGGATTACCATCTCACTAGTGACCAAAAAACACAAATCCTTTCAACTATTAAAATTTCTTTAGATGGAACGCCAACCACTAGTAATGGTGAAATAGTGCCTGACTCTATTAACTCTTTCATAGTTAACATAGGTGAACTCTTTATAGGAGATCCCTCTCTTTGTAGAGACAAATCTGCAGATCTTCTATCCAATCTTAGGTGTAAAACCCTATTAGATTTTAGGTGGTATAAAGATACCTTCCTAACCCGAGTTCTTACTAGAGAAGATGATAACCATCCAATCTGAAAAGAAAAAATCCTTGCTGGTCTTCCTACCTCTCTAGGTAATAAGATTAGAGAAAAGATTATAAACCAAATAGGTCATGGACAAATCCATTACGAAAACTTGACCCGTGGACAGCTTATTGCGATTGTCCAAAAAATAGCCTTAAAACTTTTTCAAAAAGATAAGATTAAACATCAAATTAGCAGAGAAAAGAAATATGTATGATCTTTCTGTGAACAATTTGGTTTTCTTGCTTGTAAAAAATCTAAACCAAAATACAAACATAAAGATAGGGAACAAAAACATTAGACTAAAAGATACTGGAGAAAACCTTGGAAAAAGTCCAAGAGTAATCACCCCAGAAAACTTAAAAATGAGTTTAAGTCCAAATCTCCATTTGACCTTCCCAAGGGAAAAATTGTTTGCTTTTATTGTGGTAAGGAAGGCCATATGACAAAATATTGTTGGCTCAATGAAAAAATTAATGCCTTAGCAATTGAAGAACCCATCCTTCAACAATTTAAACAATTTATTGATTGAAACCTCCTCAGATGAAGAATATGAAGTATCCTCTTCTGATAAAGTTAACCAACTTCAGCTGGATGATATATCATCTTCTGACAAAACAAAAGGTGAAAAGGAAGATCTTCAAATTAATGTATGATCTATTTTTCAAAATAATAAATTCTCTTCCAATAATGAAGATAAATTTAAATACTTTAACAAACTCAAAGAAGCCTCCTCCTCAAGGTCTTTCCCAAAACAAAACCAATTAAATACTAAATATGATTTTACTGAAATAATAAAATGATTTCAGAATAATCCAAAGCTGATCACTATTACAAACCTTCAAAAAGAAATTAATGGGTTAAAAGAAGAGATAAGGAATCTAAAGAACACACAAGATCTCCATTCTCTCTTCATTAGCTAGACTCAAATGGGAAAAATACAAATTTCTGATGAAAACAAAGAACAGACTAAAGACAATGAACAAGATGTCTCTAGCCCTTTCTTAAATCTTATATCAAAGATTTCTACCTAACAAATCTTAATTCAAAAATGGCACATACCCATCAGACTTGTCATCAAAGATAAGCTTGTTTTGGAGTCTATAGCTCTTTTTGACACTGGTGCAGCTTTCAATTACATCAAAGAAGGTGTTATTCTGACCAAATGTTTTGAAAAAATGACCACAGGTCTTAGTGGACTAAACAAAACACCATTAGACATTAGATACAAGCTTTCTAATGCTATAGTGGAAAATGATGGCTTCAAAATTAGCACTCCTTTTATTCTGGTCAAGGTTTTGTTCAACGATATAATTTTAGGAGCCCTATTCATTGATCAAATTATGCCTTACCAAGCATCAAAAGAAGGAATAGAAACCCAATTCTTAAGAGAGAAAATTTTCTTCAAATTTGCATATCCTCATTACACCAAATTTATCAATACAATTTAGTTTAAGGAGAAGCAAATCAATTTTCTAAAAGAAGAGTTATCTCATAAGGTTATAGAAACCTAATTGGAAAGACCTCTTATTCAAAACAAAATTCAAAATTTGTTAACCACAATCCAAAAAACAATAAGTTCTACTTACCCAACGCTTTTTAGGAAAGAAAGAAACATGTTGTTGATCTTCCTTACGAAAAGGATTTTAGCGAAAAAACTATTCCCACTAAAGCTCACCCAATTCAGATGAGCTAGGAACTTTTGGAACATTGCCAAAATGAAATTAAAGACCTTCTCTCGAAAGGACTAATCTAAAAAAGTTAAAGTCCTTGGTCTTGTTCTGCCTTTTTTGTTAATAAAAATGCTGAACTTGAAAGAGGAACCCCCAGACTTGTAATTAATTACAAGCCACTTAATCAAGCTTTACAATGGATTAAATATCCTATTCCAAACAAAAAGCACCTCCTAAATCACCTTCATTAGGCAAAAATCTTTTTGAATTTTGAAATGATATCAAGATTTCAGCAAATCAAGATTAGTAACAAAGATTGCTACAAAACAACCTTTACTATTCCTTTTGGACATTATGAGTGGAATGTCATGCCATTCAGACTCAAAAATGGTCCCTCTGAATTCCAGAGAATAATGAATGAAATCTTCTATCCTTATGCTGAGTTTATCACAGTTTATATTGATGATGTCTTAGTATATTTTGATTCAATATACCAACATTTTAATCATGTACATGTCTTTATAGCACAATGGACTAGCAGTTTCTAAAGCAAAAATCAATTTATTCCAAACTAAATTCCAATTCCTTAGTCATTTTGATTCATCAAGGAACCATTACTCCAATTGATAAGGCAATCTAGTTTGCTGATAAATTCCCAGATCAAATTCTAGATGAAAATCAACTCCAGAGATTTTCATATTGTTTAAATTATGTAGGAGAATTCATTCCCAACCTAAACAATATCATTAAGCCTCTCCATGAGCATTTTAAAAAGAGTCCTCCTCTTTAGACATATGATCATACTAAAGTGGTCAAACAAATCAAGTCTCATGCCAAAAATTTACCTTGCTTGTATCTCCCCGATCCTCAAGCATTGAAAATTGTTGAGACTGATGCCTCTGACATAAGTTATGGTGGCAGTCTTAAACAAAAAACATTGGAATAGAGCTCAACAAAACTATTCCATGATTAAAAAAGAAATTTTAGCAATTGTTTTGTGCATAAAAAAATTTCAGAGTGATTTGCTAAATAAAAATTTTTTAATCAGAGTAGATTGCAAATCTGCCAAAGATGTTTTACAAAAGGATGTTAAAAATCTTGCATCAAAATAAATTTTGGCCAGATGGCAAGCAATTTTAAGTATCTTTGATTTCAAAATCGAATTTCTCAAAGGTTCTTCAAACTCCCTTCCAGATTTTCTAACCAGAGAATTTCTGTAGGGTAAATGAGATTGAGTGTTCATGCCACCAAAGAAGGATAAAGGAAAGGGCCTAACCCTTAAAGATGATCCAAAAGGGATCACAAAAGAAACAATAAAGCAACCTAAGGTTGCAAGCCATAAATCTGGGTTATCTACCCACCAAATTAAGCCTTCAACTCAAAACCAAAACTCTGAGAAAATTTCAAAATTTCTCGTCAGCCCGAAGGATTATGCCTTCCTTCTTGAAGTTCTCCAAGCTTTGGCCTCTAACCAATCCTTGACAAAATTACCAAACAAATATTAGGCAGACATTGCTGAAGAAGACTCAAAAGCTCTTGCTTTAGCAATCCAAAATAAATCTAGAGAAGTTACTAAAGTTAATTCATCTTCTAAAGAATTGGCTTTATCTTCTCAACCATTAAACCAAATTCCTTTAAAAACCACATTGTGGCAAAACATGACAAAATCGTAAATCTATTCTGTGTAGAACTGGTATACTCTGACAAAAGCCCCCATATTTTAGCATCTAAAATATTCCCTACAGGCTTTATCTTCATACCTTCGGTTCTGACCAAAACTCAATTATTTTATGAATTTATTCTTGTAGATATAGGAATTTGACATTTTTCTAACCCAGACAACTCCACTATCCATGGGTACTCAACCTTTCAAATTAAAAGGTCCTTTCTCCTAGTGATTGGGGACATGATTTATTTAAAACCAAAAAATTTTCTCAAGATTTTAATCCAATGGGGTATAATTACTGGGATTATACGGATGCCTGGTATTGTACCTTTTGGCACTAAAATAAAAATTTAGCCAAACTTGGCTATTCATGTTTAAATCCAGCTTAAATATCAGTTTCCACTATGGTTTAACAAATGGTGGGAGTTTTTTGGAACTTTTCTGGAAATCCTCCCAGCCAATGTGAAAGCTAGTTATGATTATTTTTTAAACCGAGGCGATCTAGAAGAAGATACTTTCCCAGCAGATCTTCATCTATTTTCAAAATTTGCTTTAGCCTAGGTATTTAAATGGAATTTCAAATTTGGAAGTTCCAAATATAAAAATAGTCTTCCCATTTTGCAAATAGTTCCTTTTGTAAAATGGTGGGCAAAATTCAATGGTGCTAACAATGTTTCTATTCCGGCACTCAAAAAATGGTACAAACAGAATCCACAATTTCTACGTGCTGGAGATTATATGCCTAGCATCTTCCTCAATCAGAGGTCCTAAATCTAAGCTTTCCTGGCTTCGTCAACCAACAAAGAATATTTAGACAAACAGCTTTAAAATATCCTTCAGATCCTCCTAGCTAACGAAGACATGCCCTAAAGTAGAAAAATTGACAATTCATCAACATCCTCATCCAAAGGTTGAAACATTGGCCCACAAGGAGATGGCAATGATTACTTTGGTCATGATTTAAATGATGAAGTCTACATCCTAGGTGAAGACTAAACAAAAGCTTTCAGTTGAGATTTGACAAAAGGCAGAAGAATCTTCACTATTCAAGACCAAAGGATGAATGTCCATCAATTACTATAGCACACGTGAACTTTTGTAAATTACTGTAGTGTCAGCAACACAACACTTTGTAAGCCTATAAAAAGGCAGTCAAATTGAGTTGTTAGACATTAGAAAATTTAACAAAAACTCTTAGTGAGATCATTTAGAGAGAAATACTTTAGATTCATTTTCTCATTGTAAGCTTCTTTCTTCAAAATTTTGTATTTTAATTCTCTATGATTTCAATAATAGTGTGATATTTTTTAATTTCAGTTTCCTGATTTACATTTGCATAATTTACATTTTCATCCATTAACGACTCCACGTAGATCCCTGCTTCTCTTTATCTCTTCTTCTCCCTTTCTGATCCTCTACCTTTCGAGGGCACTCCTAGCCTCTTGGTATCAGAGCCTGAAGGGGAAGTAAGGATGTATTAGATGAGTTGAAAACTTCAAACATTTAAGAGACTAATATGAATATTACCTCAAGAAGTATGCTCTGTAGTTGTAGCTTTGTCTAATCTTCCCTATCATAAAATGTTAATATAAAGTTATGGGTCTACTTAATAATACTGTCTCTAATAGCATGTATCCCAGTGTAGTAGTAGTATCGTATGAACTTCATTCATTTTTAAGGTTATGGCAGTAAGGCCCACTATGGAAAGGGCAATTAGTCAAGAAGCTAGTTTGAATGTTCATATGGAACTATTATACACTGTTCAAATTATGGGCAAAGAGACAACCATAATACCTTATTACTATCTTTATATGGACATATAAGGTAATATTGATAGTAGTTTCACAAATAAACCTATGTTTTCATCTTATCTAGCATATTCCTATGGAACCAGATGGTAATGATATCTGGACAGGGAGATTTATAATTTTTTTAGATCTTTTTCTTTTTGGTCACAATCTACTCATCCTTTTGACTCTTCTAAAACCCCATCTATATCCTTTCCTAACCAAAAAGGAGGAAATCCTTCCTCCGTAGCCAATATCTTTAAAATTGAAATCCATTTTGAAGATATCAACCAAAACTTCAGTGACTAGACGATTCCAGACATTGAAAAAACTGAGCTTTATAAGCCCAGTAAAAAGTTTTTTCAGTCTTTTGATTATATCATTAGATCTATAGAGGAAGTCATTCCTCTCAATTCGAGAATAGATGATATTACTCTCCTGTCTGAAAATTCCATAAAACTTCATCAAAAGAAGTACAAATTCATCCATATAGGTTGGGTCCAGGTAGCCTTAAAACTACTAATTAATGTAGGTTTAAATGATGCTGCCTTAATCTGCCTTAGAGATGCAAGACACAACAAATTCTATTATTCCCTTTTAGGAATTGTTAAAGCTGGTCTTCATAATGGGCCAATTTATTTCAATGCTTTCATGATCTAACTGTTTACCTGCATGACAAACATATCATGGATGTCCTCAGGTTAAACATGATAATAATAATAATAATAATTTAACTCCCTAATTCCTAATTACTCAAATTTACTAAAGAGCAATGTTATTAAACCCAGATTAGCCACTATATAGGGCAGGGTATTAGGTCAAAGGTTAGTGGGTCAGGGTCAAATCGGAGCTAATCCAAGGTCAAACCGGTGAGAAAGTGAAGATTTCAGGGTTTTTAGTAAGAAATTTTAAAGAAAATAAAAAGAATCTATTTTTTTATTTAAAAAAAGTAGACTGGGTTGATTCTCGAACCAGACCGGTTTATCGGCCAATTTGCTGATTTCTATGCCCAACCAGCCGGTTCGATTCGGGTTAAATAACACTACTAAAAAGGAAATAAAATAAAGTTGGTTCATTTAAACACAATTAGTTTTCATCATTACTATTTAATTATGCTAAAAGAATATGCGTTAAATATAATAATATTCAACATTTACTAAATTAATTTTTATAAATATAAGGGTTAAAGGGATAAAATGCCTTGAAAGTTTTCACGAATGGGTACTAGGCACCAAGAAGTTTCAAGAGAGCAATTTTACCTCGGAAGTTTCAAAAGCAAGGAAATATTACTTTGACCTAATAGATGTGAATGGTAAATCATTAATTGATTGATTATGCCCACATGGCATTTACATCATTTTTTTGGGTTAAGAGGCATTTTTGCCTTAAAAATTTTCACAAAAGAGCTGTGAGCACACGAAAATTTTTTGAGGGGCAATAACACCCCATAAGTTATAGATTATTTTTTGTTGATATTTTCGTATTTGGGATGCCACCATCAAGTAGCAAACAATCAAATAAAATGAAAAATCAACAAAAATGAAGAACCTATAAATTAAAAAAAACACACACACACACACATGTGTGTGTGTGTGTGCAGAGAAGCCTATAACTATATATCCCAAAATACGTACAAGGGCTCAATGACTCAGAAGGAAATGTAAATAAAGTTAGAAAAACATTTTTCAAAATAAAGTGTGAATTATGACCTGAATTAATTGTGGAAAATTCCCAAACCCATTATCTAAATTATATTATTATAAAAAGTCTAATTTGGAATTAAATAAAATACCAAATTGCACTTTAGTTAAAAATGCCATAGTCAAAGGAAAAAAGGGGAAGAAAAGAATTACTGGTCAATTAGTCAACAATTTCTTCTCCTTTTAGAAGAAGAAATTGATCAATAATCAAAGAAAGATGAAGGAGGACTAAATGACTAACTAAACTAGTTGTAGTAAATAAATTAGTTACTTTGTGAGGAACCATGAACTTGTGAAAAGTGGCACATTGTGGGCCAAGCTAATTGAAGTAGGATGAAGATAAACCTCTAATATTCCTTCTCACCGCTCAATATTTCATTCAGCTGCCTAAGCACAAGAGAAAAAAATAGCTAAAATCCCAAAAACTTTGCTAAGAGAGATAGAGATAGAGAGCAAGCATGAATAATGATTTTCCCTAATTTCAATCCAACGAAACACTACTGAAACACCGTTTCTTCCCAAAATACTCTTCACAAACCTTCTTCTACTTATCACAAGCTTTACTTCTATGGTTCTAGATTTTCATTTAGTGGTGTTTGTTCACTTCTCGCTGGACGAAGTACTACCGGCTTTCAGAACAACTTATGGAAACGCGTTGAGGTAAACGTAGGCTTTATCTTGAACCGATTAGATTGTTGTTTGGATGAGTATTCTTGAGGGTGGCTATTGTTTATGATTTTTGCTAGTGGTGTTTTTGAAGGTTTAATCATGGTTTAATTGTGTAATTATGGTTAGATGATTATTTACTATGATATTGGACCAAATGGTTCGACAAAATTCTATTTTGGAAGTTTTGGTTAAAAAGGGGTCTGTTTGGTCAGGCTTGGGGGGCTGGAGCTGTATGATTTTGAAATTACCATTGTGTTTAGAATTCAAAATTTTTAAGGGATTAGCTCTGGTTGTAATTCACAATCATTAGAACTATATATTGCAAAACCGAAAATGCTGCCAATATGAGTTTTGTGCAGGGAAATCAGATTGCATGACTTTTTTTAATATAAATGATGTCCAAAAATTGTGAAACTTTCCTATATGCTAATAGACATGTCAAGCTTTAAGTTGATGAATAATATTTGTCATTCGAATGTGTGTCCTGGGAGTTATGCATGCTCAAAGTTGGGCTTGGAAAATTGTCAAAATCTAGCGGAGTAAGCAATTAAATGAGATATTGTATTGACATGCATCTAAAAGTGTAATGCTTATGTTTTTCCCTAATACTAGACTTATTAGGGGTCATATAGCCTTTGTAATCATCACAATTGGACATCTATACAATTAAATACAATTTTTCAAAGTTCGGTCTTGTTTCTGAAATGGAATCTAGAACAGGGTGGGCTTGGCGTAACTTTAGGAATTATGTGGCTGTAATGGCCAGAGTTGAGTATTGTTGTGAGAAAGTATAATGAAATAGATTTACAAAGATTTTGTAACCAATCAATTTAGAGTTCCCTAAAATTAATGGTGAATTTTTGAAGTTGATAGAAATGCTAGCAGAATTGAGAATAAGGGTGAAAATGAAAAATGTAATGGCACTACATAATTAAGTAGAACTTTAAGGGTGAAGTTAACCAATTTGGGGTAGTTGAGCTACTTTGACTTTAATTTGATTTAGCATTCTACCTTTAATGACAACCAACAAAAGTGGTTGGATTGTATGAGAATTGGACCAAATAATAATTTGTCATCCGAAATTCTAATTATAGGACCTGACCGCTGTCCGAAATCTAAAACTTGCCCGAGCTCCAAGAAATAGTTAGATGGCTTAAAGGAAGCGACCAGGTAGTAACCTTGTCTTTTAAATCTTATAAGATACACTGCATGGTTTATGGATTCGTCATACATTGTCTGACACATTTTGATTCTGCGGGGTGGTCACCAGGTCCTATTGCACAGGTGGATGCTTAAGCCAATGTGATGTTCTAAAATACATGAGTTGATACCCTGGGCCTATTATATGGGTGGCACTTGGGGCCATGTGATATACCTAGCACTATGGTGATATATGAACTACATGTTATGCACTGAATACTATTGTGATAATTCTGCTATATGATGACTATATGGCATTCCTTTTGATGTTATATTTGTATAATTGGCTACCAGTTTCTACTAATATTCTTTTGAATCTCACTCATTTCTATAAATAAATCTACAGTACATGCTAGTGCTCCTAAGGCAAAAAGGTAAATACAGACAGCTAGAGGATGATGTAGAAGGACTTTAATTTGTTGATGGTTGTCTATTTTAAGTATCTTGGATATTTTTGGGACTATGTATAATGTACATAACTATGTAAACCTGACAATAGTATAGTAGTAGAATCAGTAGTACTGGTAGCCCATTAAAAGAATGATGACTATATATATAGGTAATGCTAGAGCCAATAAAATATGCTAGCCCGTGCCAACCCGCTAGTTGTGCAGTGCTAGCCAATACCGTCCACACTTCCATCAATTGGGAAATCCCCAACCCTAACCCGCAATTATAGGTTCACGGGTTCGCGGGCCAGCCTACACTTTTTTTTTACTTTTTTTTAAGTTTTTGCCAGTGCTATGCATGCATAAGTCATAAACAAAAAAAATAGAACCTCCCAAAGTCTAAACCAAAAGAACCAAAGCCCAACAACTTGGTCTGAAGGAGAGATTTTTTTTCAAAAAAAATTATTAACAAAAACCAAAATTCTAGGCCCAAATTGCCAACTATCCTAACCCAACGCCAAGCTGCCCAGTCCAAATGTCAAATTATTGGCAAGGCAACCCATGTCCCATGACCCATGCTATATATATATAACAAATTTATAGGCTAACCCGACAACCCGTGGGCTGGCCCTCATCAACCTGTAGGCTTATGTGGCCCGCATTTTTGCGGGTTGGGCATGTATTATTGGCTCTAGGCAACGCTTCTGGTTGATGAAGAAACATTAATTAATGAACATATTATAAGACTTAAGTAGAGACATGCTCGCACACTCTGATAAAATGGATTCAAGTACTAATAGGACTTTGTGAGATAATGAATGTTTATGAAACTGTTTTGAAAAATTTTATTACACTCAAAATTCCCTTCCAATCCTAGGTTCCTCTCCTAAGATAGGTTTAGAAGTTATGAACGTGTTTTCAAAGTAAGTTTTAATCTCGGATTGAACTTTAGTTCAAAAATTGATTTCACTACTCTTTTACACTCATCTGGGTCTATTTGACATAAGATGCTACATTTATGGTATTAGAATGTTGATTCTGGCAGTAGTAGGTATTTGTTGGAGTACTCTGTTTATGTTGATAAGTTCTAACCATTTGTTAGTTGCTTTATGATAGGAAGCATGTCTGATAGAAGTATTAACCAGCTTCCTCCAAAGCAACGTATATTAAAGGGTAAGATCTGTGTGGTATATTATACAGAGAGTGGGTGAAGGGTAGTGCGTATAGTAAGGAAAAAAGTTCCCAACCATACGCAATAAATATAAAGACTAAGCAGACTAGTCCTAGTATAGAGCTCTTAGTTGGCGATACCGCTGACCCCGAGGGAGAAGGGATATTACCAAACACTGACTCTGATATTGAGTCTAGAGGCCCGGTGACTCAGTTAGCCTTTGACCCACACCCAGACCATAAGTTGTAGGAGCAACTTAAGGGTCTATACCTGAGGACCTTCGATAATGCCGTTCCCTGTATGGCACGGTATACAGCATTTTTAGTCTTGGTGAAGGAACTATATGAATATAAAGATGAGAATGGACTAGGGATAACTGATGATGTTTGGATCCAAACCACACTAGCCTATTTTCCCGACTTCACTTCTTGGTTTAAGAAAAAGAATGAAATTGTTGCACTGGGTCCTTTTGAGTTCATGGCTTTTTTTGATCACATGTATTTCTATATACTGGTTAATATGGACTAGTGATAGTAAGGTAATGCAGGCTTCTTTAGTATGATTACCCAATCTTTTAATGTACATATGACTTGTTTGTTATAGTAAAACATGCTTCTTTTGATGTAAATGACAAGCCACTTTGATACAAATGCAAATATTATTGTAATTGACTTATGTATCTATTGTGTGTTGGTAATTAAAGTCTTTAGAAGTACATATATGTATATGTGTATGTATGTGTGTTTGATATGGTATTAACATGGTGTTCCTTTTAATAGTGAAAATGAATAATGGTGCAAGGTAGACGAAAGAACCCGTAATGCTGGAAGTTAAGGAAGTAGGAAACCTTCCCGACCCGACGCAGCAAGTTCTTAGAATACTGGCACAACAACAAACCATGATTCAGGAGTTGCATGAGGAAATTTGGGAAGTGAAAGAAAGTGTAATGAAGATGAGACACCACCTGAAGACACTGAGGTAAATGAAGCTACCGAGGTGGATCTGGAGGAGGGACTGTTTAGGAATAGAGAATGATCATAGATACTTGAATCTAATAAGGGGATTCCTATGTTTCGACCCAAGAAGAGGAAAACCACCAATACTGGATGCCTAAACTTATCAAGAACCAACCTCCGGCATTCAGGGGAAGATTTGTCCCATAAGTTGCTGAAGAGTGGTTGATACGATTAGAGAAAATATTTAAGGTGCTGGGGTGTCCTGCAGAAATGAAAGCCAAAATGGCTATATACAGTTAGAGGGAGATGCACACTGCTAGGGAAAAATATGACAATGATATTGAATGCCCAGAACACTTTGTTGACCTGGGAGTCATTCCAAAATGAATTTAATGAAAAATACTTCCCGAGGTCTGTGAGGCTCGATAAAGAGAAAGAATTCCTAACTATTCAACAGGGTGACAGTGAGACTTTTGATGATTACCAATCTCGATTCATTTGTTTGTCCCACTACTAATCCTATCTAAGGTTCAAAGAGGATGAGGAGTGAAGCTCCGATATGTTGATTTAGGGACTGAAACTCGAGGGTAATTTGACAAGCTAGTTGCCCAACAGTTTGCCGTATTTAACAAGGCTGTGGAAGTTTGTCGGTTGACATAAGGTAATTTGAACATAATGAGTTGAAACAAAAATGCTAACAATCAAGGAGGATCTAGTTAGGGTGATACCTCATTGAAGTGTAAGGGACAAGAGTTCTCACATAAGGGGACTAACAAATAGTCCTTTTGATCTAGGAACCGTAACAACCAGAAACCCTTGATGTCTCAAACATGCCCTCGGTGTGGTAAGTCGCATCTGGGATGACTTTGCAATATCCCTATGATTCAGGTAATCTGTTATGCCTGCCATAAGCTGAGTAACTTTATAGTAAACTGTCCCTAGCAAGTAGCTGTGCCTAGACCTATAAACCATAGCTGAGTATTTGCCTTGACACGAGAAGAAGCGAAGAAGTCTCCAAAGCTGATTCAAGATAAAATCCTTCCCAATGGTAGTTCATTGCAAGTTTTATATGATTCAGGTGGTAGTCATTCCTTTATTGCTTATGACTGTGCTAAGTGCTTAGGATTGCATGTACACAAATTGGTACTTGATTTGAGTGTATCGACGCCAATATGTGTCAAGACTACGACTGCTAATGTTTGTCTAAATTGTGTGGTAAATGTTGGGGGTCATGAGTTTACAATTGACTTGATTTGCTTGCTGCTCCAAAAACTTGAGGTTATACTAGGTTTGATTGGCTGACGATAAATAATGTGCTACTAGATTTCAGGAAGAATAAGATAGTATCTCTCATCCAGTAGGAGGATGATAGAGTAAATGCAAATCTAAACTTCCTCTCATTGGCGTAATTTGAGACATACCTAAAGAGGGGATGCCAGGGATATATCATGTTCTATACAGGCGGACACAAAAATAACCCTGGAGGATATACGGTGGTAAGGGAATTTCCTAAGGTGTTTTTGAATGACCTTAGTGGTTTACCTTTGGATAGAGAAGTGGAATTTGCAATCGAGATTATGCTTGAAGCCTGATCTATAATAAAAGCCCCATACAGAATGGCTCCAAATGAGATGACAGAGTTAAAGAAATAGATCGAGGAATTGCTTGAGAAGGGGTTCATTCAACCCAATGTTTCACCATAGCTCCCTATGGTGCTATTTGTTAAAAAGAAGGTCGAAAGCCTAAGGCTATATATTGATTACAGAGAGTTGATTAAGGTGACCGTCAAAAACAAGTACCCACATCCCTAGATTGATGACCTTCTAGATCAATTGTCTGGATCAAGTATATTCTCAAAGATTGATTCAAGGTCAGGATATCATCAGCTACAAGTGAAAGCAGAAGACATACCAAAGACTGTTTTCCAAACAAGATACGGATACTACGAGTTCCTATTAATGCCCTTTGGGGTAACTAACGTACCTACCATGTTTATGGACTACATGAACCGGATCTTTCATCAATATTTAGATTAGTTTATGGTAGTCTTCATCGATGACATTTTGATATACTCTAAGAGTATAGAATAGCACGAAGAGCATTTGAGGATCGTACTAGGTATTTATGAGAAAGGAAACTCAACGCCAAACTGAGCAAGTGTAAGTTTTTTCTTTCTGAAGTCAAATGTCTGGGTCATGTTATGTCAGAAGAAGGAGTTGGTGGATCCCAGTAAAGTGAAAGTAGTACGAGATTAAAAGAGGCCAGAAATTGTTACTGAGATACATAATTTTCTAGGACTTGCTGCTATTACAGGAGATTTATTCAAAATTTCTTTCGGATTACCTTACCAATGATCAAGCTCACCCGAAAAAAAATCAGCCGTTTAAGTGGGATGACTGATGTGAGAAGAACTTCATTGAGCTAAAGGAGAGGTTGACAACTGCACCCATATTGATTATCCCTGATCCCAAGTTGACCTATGTGGTTTACAGTAATGCTAGTAAGCAGGGACTGGGATGCGTCCTGATGCAGCAAGGAAAATTGGTGGCCTATGCCTCTAGACAGCTAAAGCCTCATGAGATGAACTATCCCACATATGATTTGGAGCTAGTGGTGATAAGTAAAATATTTGCATGTTTATTTTACCTTATATAATGATTTTGTGGACGATATTTGATATTAATGTAATAAATTTAGGTGTAATTGATAAATACAGGATGATTTTTGCATAAATATTTTTTTACTATTATAATATTTACTTGTTTTATCTTTTGATAGCCACACAATAAGAGGAGAAAGGAGACCAAAAATTAGACCGATGGGATTGAAAAAATCAATTACTGTAGCATCGGTTACTATTCATGATGGTACTATGCATGACAGAAGTTACTATAGCATATGGAAGCATTGTTGCAAACATGCTTTTCACTATGTAGCAATGCATTTTTTCCCTATAATTAGAGATGAAGGCCAAGCACAAAATGGAAGAAGTGAGAAAAGTAGGGTTTTCCTTCTCTAACAATTAGAGGTCCTTCTCTGATAGGGAGAGATCTTTTCTCTAATAATTTTGAATAAATTGTGTTATTTTCTAGATTTAATTTCATGCATGGAAGGTTTTTACCTCCTAAATAGATGGCTAGATTTCTCCATTTTTCATACATCTTTCGGTTGTATATTTATGTTTGAGAATTTAATATTCAAGTTTTATGTAGTATTTATGAGAATTTCATTCTAGTTTTATGTAATGTTAATTTATTTTTATTTTTTTTAATTGCATCATGATCTAAATTTCTATTTTCCTAGGGTGATGACGTAGCTTACTAATGACGGATTGAATCTTAACTTGTTAAATCTCGTTTTAATTTTTCCTTCATGATTGAGTTTTAATTATTGTTCTTAATACTTTCATTTGATCGGCCATGTTTTGAATGATTTTAATATGCATGTTGAGACCGGAAGGAGATGCATATGTGTAGATCATATAATTAAAACCATGACTTGTATATGAAATAGGAATATATTCATATGAGTTGTGTAGTCTTACTGAGTTCCATAAATCTTAATGCATAATTAATTGCTGAAATTCATATAGGAATATATTGGATTAGCACTTAATTATATAATTGCTTAACCTTGAAAGAGGCAAGTAATTAAATTAGGGAAACTCGATTATCAATCATGTGGAATAAATTGGGCAAGAATAGATAAGTGGTTCAATCCGAAAGTTGTTAAGTGAAATCTAATCCCTAGGGCTTTTTCTCATAGTTGCTTTCATATTATTTGCACTCATATTTAATTATTTCATTTTGTACTCTCAATCACCAACTAATTGATCGACTAAATAGAATTAAAAGTACCCATTACTTAGTGATCAATCCTTGTGGGAATGATACTTTACTCACTTCTGTATTACTTGATTATAACAGTATACACTTGCACTATTTAATTGATCATCTACACCCGTAACAAGTTTTTGGCGCCGTTGCCAGGGATTGTTGTCATTAATATCAATACCAAGTTATTTTGATACTAATTTGGTCTTCATACTACATTTGTTTTTCTTTCTCTGTTAGAGCCACCTGAACAAAAGAAAGAATCTCCAAACATGGAGAATTTCCTAGATGAGCAACTTTTTGTCATGCAATCACAACCCACTCCTTGGTGTGCTGACTTTGTGAATTATTTGGCAAGCAGAGTAATGCCTTATGAACTTTCTAAAGTGCAAAAGAAGAAGTTTCTGGCTAATGTAAGGCATTACTTTTAGAAGGATCCATTCTTATACAAACAATGCCCAGATCGAATTATTAGACGATGTGTTCCTGAACAAGAAATGGACAGTGTCTTAAATCACTATCATTTATCCCCATATGGTTGTTATCTTGGAGCAAATAGAATAGCTACTAAAGTTCTTTAATCAGGATTTTATTGGCCTACACTCTTCAAGGACACTCATAGAATTGTGGCAACCTATGACAAATGTCAAAGAACAGAAAATATCTCAAGGAGACATGAAGCCACTTTAACTAATATCTTAGAAGTTAAGCTTTTTGATGTATAGGGGATCAATTTTATGGGTCTTTTCCATCCTTATTTAGCAATCTGTTCATTTCGGTAGCTGTTATCTATGTCTCCAAGTGGGTTAAAGTAGCTGCTTTTCCTACAAATGATTCTCGAGTAGTTGTGAAGTTTCTGAGGAAAAATATTTTTACAAGATTTGGAGTGCCTAGGCTATTATCAGTAAGGCATTTTTGCAATCAACAGCTCCAATCAGTGTTAGCTAAATATAGAGTAACCCATAAGGTTGAACTCCATATCATCCACAAACTAGCGGTCAAGTAGAAATCTCAAATAGAGAACTAAAGTGGATCTTAGAGAAGAAGGTGAATTCCAACTGGAAGAACTGGACTCAAAAGTTAGATCATGCACTATGGGCTTATAGAACTATGTTTAAGACACCAATTGGTACATCTCCATATCAATTGGTCTACGGAAAAGCATGTCATCTTCCAATTGAAATGGAGCACAAAGCATATTGGGCAGTAAAAGCCTTAAATTTTGACTTAAAGGCAGCTGGTGAGAAAAGACTTCTCCAACTCAATGAGCTTAAAGAATTCAGACAACAAGCTTATTAAAATGCCAAGCTATACAAGGAGAAGACAAAAATGTGGTATGACAAAAGAATTTTGAGGAGAGAGTTCACACTGGGACAAAAAGCACTTTTATATAACTCAAGATTGAAGCTCTTTCTAGGAAAGCTGAGATTAAGGTGGTTAGGACCATTTACTATGACTCAAGTATGGCCATATGGAATGGTGGAGATTCAAGATGGTGATCAAAAATTCAAAGTGAATGGGCAAAGGCTCAAAGAATACAATGACGATGCACTCAACACTTTGAAAACTGTCATCACTTTTGAGGAATCAACAGGTACGCTCTGATATAAAAAAATTAAATAAAAATTAAAAAAAAGTTGGGTTTGGTCTTTGTCTAGTTAAAGACGTTAAAGAAGGGCGGTTATTTGGAAGGCAACCCAAAACTTCTTTCCTACTCTCTCAAACTTCTTTCTTACTCTCTCATTTTTCTTTTCCTACTCACTAAAACACACTGCACTGCATTGAGAATTTTAGTTTCAACAGTTTTATTTTAAGTTACCATGGAGGAATCTCTTGCAAAACTTAAGAACAGGTTCCCCACTCTTCCCAAAGATGTACTCAGGAAGCTCTATAGCTGTCGACTTGAAAAGATAAAGATATTCAAGCGTTTGGGCCTTCCTGAGGACATACACTAGATCATTGAAGCTAAGGTACATTTAGCAGGTAAGTTTAATAAATCAGTTGTTAAACCTTTGCCAAGAATAAGAAGAAGCTCTTACTCCAAAAAGAGAAGAGTTAAAAGAATGAACGTCTGCTATAAATGTACAAGGTGGACATGTAATCAGTGCTATAAGAGCAAAGATATGGTTTCTATAAATTGAGAAGATATTAAATTTATAAAGGATGGACTGAGTAAGGAGTCCCTGGATGATATCATTCAAACTCTTGAGATGCATCTGAGTGGTGATGTTCATTATATTCTTCTTGATTTAGTAAACGTATTCAACCAAGAAAATTGGCTTTACTGTCTTGGGAATCTGACAAAAAAAGACTTTGTTTGCTAGTTTATAAAAAAACTGGATGGGAAGCAAATCCTCAATTCATAGAAATCGTTTAAGTCATTACTAGACGTAAAATCAAAGGAAGATGTGAGCCAAAATCATAACAACTATACATAATCATGCTTTTGTCTAATCTGTCTTATCTTTTTAGCAGCTTTTGTCTAATTTGTTTTATCTTTTCAGTAACTTTTGACTTTCTTCCCTCTTTTTGTTAATTTCTTCACGCAATAGCCCACCAGTCATCTGTGTCAGAATTTTCATGAAATGTATGATTTTGTTGTCGCTATTTTAGTGTTATATATATTTACTCTTTCACTTGTAAATATGCATTCTTCTGCTTGTGAACCCAAATGGTCCAAGAGAAAAGAAAAGAAAAAGGGTATCATACAAAAAAGTAGATTTACATCTATCTACATTTTTTGTGAAAATGATACGGGTAAGGATGGAGAGTTTATAATGGCTGCCAATGAACTTGGAAGTACATTAACCACTAGAAAGATCAACTTTGTATATGGGAGAGGTATCCAAGGACTAAGGGGAAGTATGGCCATTTTTGCATCCATGAATGGAAGCAAGGGTTTGAGTGTAAGGGTGAAGGAGTTGAAAGATCACATCTTTTCCTTAAGACAAGAGTTGCAAGTTTCAAGCTTGCCTGAATGAATGGAACAAATGTTCTACCATGCTCAAGCTTTCATTGCTCTACCCGGTGGTTTGGAGACGTTGGATGATATTTCTAGTGTTGCATATTGGGCTAAGTTAAACTATCACAAAACTCCATTAGGATTTTGCATACCTTCTACATGGAATAATTAGTATTGTATTACTTTTTCCATGCCGCCTATGGAAGGTTTTACCTCCTAAATGGACGGCTAGATTTCTCCATTTTTCATGTATCTTTTGGTTGTATATTTATGTTTGAGAATTTAATATTTAAGTTTTATACAGTATTTATGAGAATTTCATTCTAGTTTTATGTAATGTTAATTTATTTTTATTTTCTTTTTAATTTCATCATGATCTAAATTTCTATTTTCCTATGGTGATGGCGTGGCTTACTAATGATGGATTGAATCTTAACTTATTAAATCTATTTTTAATTTTTCCTTCATGATTGAGTTTTAATTATTGTTCTTAATACTTTCATTTGATCGGCCATGTTTTGAATGATTTCAATATGCATGTTGAGACCGGAAGGAGATGCATGTGTGTAGATCCTATAATTAAAACCATGACTTGTATATAAAATAGAAATATATTCATATGAGTTGTGTAGCCTTACTGAGTTCCATAAATCTTAATGCATAATTAATTTCTTAAATTCATATAGGAATATATTGGATTAGCAATTAATTATAGAATTGCTTGACCTTGGAAAAGGCAAGTAATTAAATTAGGGAAACTCGACTATCAATCATTTGGAATAAATTGGGCAAAAATAGATAAGTGATTCAATCCGAAATTTGTTTAGTGAAATCTAATCACCAGGGATTTTTCTCATAGTTGCTTTCATATTATTTGCACTCATATTTAATTATTTTATTTTGTACTCTCAATCACCAACTAATTGATAAACCAAATTGAATTAAAATTACCCATTTTTGTACTTAGTGATCATTCCTTATAGGAATGATACTTTACTTACTTCTATATTACTTGATTATGACAATGTACACTTGCACTATTTAATTGATCATCTACACCCATAATAGGCGGCAATTGTGTTCGCACTGAAAATTTAGCGACAATACCTATATGGAGTGATTGTGGAACTATACTGTGACCATAAGAGTCTTAAGTACCTATATGATCAGAAAGAGCTCAATATGAGATAGTGCGGGTGGATGGAGTTACTAAAAGCCCATAACCTGGAAATTAAATATCACTTGGGTAAAGCTAATGTCATCACTGATGCACTTAGTTGAAAGGCAGTGCAAGTGGCAACTATAATGATATAGGAGAGGAAATTAATAGAAGATTTTTTAGATCTAAACCTGTCAAATCAAATCCTCTGTGTTGGTTATGGCATTAGCCAAAAAGAGAATGACCTGAAGGTTGAGATTGTAGAACCTCAAGTGCAAGTGAATAGGCACAATCCATTCAAAATATGATAGAAGAAGGCGAGACTCAAGACTATGATCTTTCACCTAGTGGATTAGTTCGATACAAGAAGAGAATATATGTTCTAAGGAAAGCTGACCTAAGACAGAAAATCCTAGATGAAGCTCACAAGAGTCGATATACCCTCCACCCAAGGATGATAAAAATGTACCATGACTAGAAAGCAATATATTGGTGGCCTAGATTGAAGAAAGATGTGATTGAATATGTAGTACAGTGTCTTACCTGTCAGAAGGTGAAGATTGAACACCAGATACCGCCAGGAATGCTTCAGAGTCCTAAGATTCCAGAATGGAAGTAGGAGAGTGTAACTATGGATCTTGTGGTAGGCTTACTTAGAATCTAGAATCATGATGCGATATGGGTTATTGTTGATCATTTTACCAACTCAGCACATTTCATACTAATCAACTCTAGCTATTCTCTAGATAAATTAATAGAAATATACATCTAAGAAATAATGAGACTTCATGGGACACCAAAGAGTATAATTTCTGACAGAAATCCTTACTTTACTTCATTATTTTGGAGAACTTTGCATGAAGCCCTGGGCACTAAACTGATCTTCAGTACGACCTATCATCCTCAGACGGATAGACAAACTGAGAGAACTATACATACGCTAAAAGATATGTTGAGAGTATGTGTAATAGAATTTAAGGGAAGTTGGGATCACTACCTTCCACTTGCAAAATTTGCCTATAATAATAGCTATCATGCGAGCATCTAGATGGCTCCGTATAAAGCACTTTACTTAAGGAAGTGTCAATCACCTCTCTGCTGGATAGAGTTATCAAAAAGAAGGTTGTATGGGCCAAATATAGTAGATTGAATGAATGAGTAGATCAAACTCATCAAGCAAAGACTGCTTGCAGCCCAGAGTAGGCAGAAGAGTTATGCCGACAAGCGAAGAAGATCATTGGAGTTCTAAATCGGTGATCATGTATTTTTTAGGGTTTCACCCATCACCAGTATTGGCAGAGCAATAAAGAGGAAGAAACTAAGCCCTCGATACATCGGGCCATTTGAGATTCTATCAAGAATTAGGCGAGTAGCATACCGATTGCTCTACCCTTGAACTTGAGCAAATTGCATGACGTTTTCCATGTTTGCAGATGAAGAAGTATCAACCAGACCTTAAACATGTTGTAGAGTATGATGATATGGAGATGCAAGATAATCTTACATATGAGGTTGAGCCAAAACAAGTCATTGAGTGATAGGAAAGATAGCTCAGGCATATAAGCATTCCATTTGTGAAGATGGTCTGGAAGGGGTTATCATCCAGAGAGGCAACTTGGGAAGTGGAGGATGACTTGCGGAAGTGCTACCCAGAATTTATGTTTTAGAACATGTAACAAATTTTGGGGATGAAATTTATTATATGGGGGGAGAATTGTAATATCCCAAAATACGTACAAGGGCTCAATGACTCATAAAGAAATTTAAATAATTTTAGAAAAACACTCTTCAGAATAAAGTATGAATTATGACCCGAATTATTTGTGGAAAATTCCTCAACCCATTATCTAAATTATATTATGATACAAAGTCTAATTTGAAATTAAATAAAATACCAAATGGCAATTTAGTTAAAATTGCCATAGTCAAGGGCAAAAAGGAGAAGAAAAGAATTACTGGTCAATTAGTCAACAATTTCTAATCCTCTTGGAAGAAGAAATTGGTCAATAATCAAAGGAAGATGAAGGAGGACTAAATGACTAACTAAACTAGTTGTAGTAAATAAATTAGTTACTTACTTTGTGAGGAAGCATGAGCTTGGACAAGTGCCAAATTATGGGCCAAGCTAATTGAAGTTGGATGAAGATAAACCTTTAACACTCCCTCTCTCCACTCAATATTTTGTTCAGCTGGCCAAGAACAAGATAAAAAAAATAGCTAAAATCCCAAAAAATTGCTAGAAGAGAGAGAGAGAGAGAGAGAATGAATAGTGATTTCCCCTGATTTCATTCTGCCAAAACACCGCCGAAACGTTATTTCCTCCCAAAATACTCTCCATGAACCTTCTTCTACTCATCACAAGCTTCATTTCTACGGTTCCGAATTTTCATTTAGAGGTGTTTGGTGACTTCTCGTGAAACAAAGTACTGCTGAATTTCCGAACAACTTGCGGAAACGCATAGAGGTAAGCATAGGCTTCGTTTTGAACTGATTGGATTGTTGTTTGGGTAAGTATTCTTGAGGGTGGGTATTGTCCATGATTTCAGCCAGGGGTGTTTTTGGAGGTTTAATCATGGTTTAATTGTGTAAATGTGGTTCGATGATGATTTACAATGATATTGGACCAAATGGTTAGACAAAATTATGTTTTGGAAATTTTAGTTAAAAGGGGGTATGCTCGGTCAAGGCTTAAGGGGGTTGGAGCTATATGATTTTGACATTACCATTGTGTTTAGAATACAAAATTGTATGGGGAATAGCTCTGGTTGTAATTATGGATCATTAGAACTATATATTGCAAAATCGAAAATGCTGCCAGTGTGCGTTTTGTGCAGGCCAGTCAGATTGCATGACGTTTTTAAATATGTAAATGATGTTCAAAAATTGTGAAACTTTCCTATATGATAGTAGACATGTCAAGCTTTTAGTTGATGTATAATTTGTGTCATTTGAATCTAGGGGAGTGAGCAATAAAATGCAATATTGTATTGACATGCGTCCAAAAGTGTAATGGCTATGTTTGTCCTCGAAACTAGACTTACTAGGGGTCACATAGCTTTTGAAATCATCACAATGGAACATCTATACAATTAAATATGATTTCTCAAAATTAGGTCCTTTTTCTGAAATGGAATCTGGAACAGGGTGGGTTTGGCGTAATTCTGGGAATTTTCTGGCTGTAATGGCTAGAGTTGAGTATTTTTGTGTGAAATTATACTGAAATAGACTTACATAGAATTTGGAACCAATCAATTTGGAGTTCCCTAGAATTAATGGTGAATTTTTGAAGTTGATAGAAAAGCTGGCAGAATTGAGAATAAGGGTGAAAATGAAAAATGTAATGGATTTAACGGTCTGGCACAAATATATTTTAGAAGGGGTAAAAATACCAATAAATAATTAAAAATGGGCATCCAGCACAAAACCCGTTAAATCCGTACTAACGGCGTTAAATTATAAGAGAAGAAAACCCCTAACAGCGTTAAATGCGAAAGTTGATATGCACAACTGTACAATAAATTTGAAGGTTTTAGGGTAATAATAATTATCATCAAACAAATCCTAAAATGTTAATTATCCATCTGAAGAGTTCATATGCCATTGAAAATATCATAAAATTATAACATACTACCTTCGATCCTTAATATAAGATGTAGTTGATTAATTTGGAGAAATTAAGAAAGTTAATAATTACTTAATTATAGCATATGTTACATGATTTCTCTGAAATACTTTTATATATCATTAGATTGTGTATCAATTTATAAGTCAGACAAATTAGTTTTAAAAAAATAATAAATATAAATACTTTAAAGTGATTTATTTAGATTCATTAATCTTTCTAAATTAGTCAATTAAGTCTTATATTAAGGACTATAGGTGGTATCATTTTTCGGAGGCTAAGAATATTCACATATTTATATTATTTGCGGCCACTCTTTATTTTAGATATATTTGTTGGCCAACTGAGACATTGGTCTATGTAATTTGTTGGCACTTGGCATCAAGGGACTAATTTTGCTTATGATTTAAAATAATTAGCATAATTGCATGATATGTTCATAATAATGACCAGGTAGGTTTCTGTTTAGCTGGACCAGCCTGACTGGAAACACTTTGTTAGTAATTTTAAAATGGCGTATTGCCTCATGAGCACATGAAGTAGCTTATGCCCCTGACTAAGAAGAAGAAGAAGAAGAAGAAGAAGAAGAAGAAGAAGAAGAAGAAGAAGAATAATAATAATAATAATAATAATAATAATATTTCTTTTCATAGTTAGTTAACGTAAGAAGCTCATACCATGCATTTTAAGCGAGATAATATTATATATATTTGAAGACGGCTGGACGATAACCTTCTATACTATCATATTGCAAATGGACTTACGAATCAAATTAAACTATTTTCGCAAGAAAAACATTAACTGTTTAGTTATATTTTATAAATCTGCAAGACTTTACCAAATTATGATTTGAAGACACAAGTCTGTGTTAATAAATTGTAGTGTAACAGTTGTGTTGCCTATATAATTTATCATTTTTGTCCTTGTCTAAAGATTGCTTGTATAAACGAGTGATATCCCTTTTATTAATTTTGGTTTTGACGATTGGCTGAGTAGGAAAAAAAAGGCCTTTGGTTATATGTTCATGTCACTCATATTACAGTATCGCAAGTTGACAAATTATAAGAAAGTCAAAGTAAAACTCACATATCCAATAAGTCATATGGAAAGGATATAAATCTTTTAATTACTACAATCAATGGTTGAAGTAAGTAAAATATGAGCTACATGAGGCTAATTCAGATAACAAGAATGAGTTATTAGAGCAGATGAATAGATTCAGAGAATTCAAACCCTCCTAATATTATGCAATCAGAAGGGTATCACCAAGTGTAAAATATGTAGAGATGAGAGATTAAGATACTAATTTGTGGTTTGTTCTCCCTCTTGATCAGAGAGATGACAATTTAAACTACCAATTTATTCTTAATTTCTTCTTGTATAAACAAGATAAATCTAAGTTTTAATGATCATAGGTTAGGATAAATTTGAGGAAGAAACTTTATAATTTATGGTAGGGACGAGAGATTGCGACCAGTAACCCCAATTTATATGTTTTGTCTTCGAGGGTGTTCAAATGCTCTAAAAAATCTATGTTATGTAAACTCATCTTATATATTTATTTTGTATATTGTAAAATTATTTAAAACAAATTTAATCAAATGCGTCCTTAATATTTACCCCATATCCAAATAAAATATAAATACACAAAACTAGTTAACCGAAAGAGATAAAAAAACAGAATACTTTAGAGGAAGAAAACATGTAGACTCATGTCTATTTGTCTCTTCCACTTTTAATTTCTTTCTCTCTAATTTTCTTGCTTTCAAGTTCGAGAAAAATCATCTTCCCTACAGTTTTTATTTATTTGTTTTTCTCTTCCCTTACTTTTTCTCGATCTAAATATAGTTTTTAAGTAAGAAATACCACAAACCGTTCCAACACACACACACACACACTCTAACGTTTAAGGGTATTGGTTTTATAATTGCAACCCAATAACTAGTACGGTATGCTTACTGTTTTTATAATACTATTAATTAATTACCACTCGACAATTCCACTAATTTGAAGGGATGGACCATGGATTATCTGAGGATATTATATTGTGTCGTTAAATGTGCGATATATAATATAAAATTATCCCCATGAGGCATGAAGACTTAATTTGAAATCATCATAAGATGATTCAAGTGTGTTTTCTTCCTTCCACATGGAGAGCTCTAAGCCCTCTAGCCTCATTTACTATGAACAATATAAAAATACAATTTTTGTGCCCGTCTTATATAGAATATTTTTTAGGACTTTTGTTGGCCAAAAAAACTTTTGTTTGAGGACTTTTACTTTTAGATTAACAAAATACATTATCGTTATCCTTCTGAAAATAATAGGCTCGATCAATATAGTATATTGTATGAATTTCTAAGAAGTTATGTTATTATTATTATTGTTAATATTGTTTTTATAACTATCAATGTAACACGTTTAACCCCCTCTACAAAGAAGGGGTAAAGACGCTTGCCACTGGGACAATTGATTATGGATAGAAGCTAGACTATTATAAGAGGGTTAATGTGCAAATTTACTTCTGACACTTCTGTGTGTGTGTTTTTCACATTAGTTAATTAAATTATAAATTGAAATAGTGTGGTAATTTAACTATAAATATTTAAAAAATTATTAATTTTCTCACTAAATTTACAACTCGACTATTATATTTAACATTTATAATATTAAACGCGTTTTTCCCAACGAAATTGTAAATTAAAATAGTGTGAAAATTTATAAGTATTATTCCAAAATTTACGTGCTCTTATTTAAAAATTTACAAATATACTAGCATATTTGAGATTTATAAGTAAATATTTATTTTCGCACAAGCTAAGCTGCAAATTAAACTAATGTGATAATTTAGAAAAATTCCCCAAAATTTATAAGCTATCCCTTATAAATTTACAAATAAACTATTATTATATAAAAACAATATTTTTCTTATCACCCGCACTGTCTCTAGTAATAGTGATCCTTTGATTTTTTTTTTTTTGACAGCAATAGTGATCGTTTGATTGAGTGGCTTATAGCTGTGAAAATGGTATTTTTGCTTTTTAGCTGATCAAAATGAAAAGCACATAATATTCAAATCCAATTTAACATGTGGCAATCTTACAGGCAGGAATTAGTGAATAATCTATAAGTATATATCTGTTAATGTTTCTAAAGTTGTGAAACATGCTCCTAATAATAAACCTTTGGGATTGAACTGACATTTTTTTTCCAATGGGGTTGAACTTACATGGACTTTCTATTATCATGCAAAATAAAATATATATATTCCTTTATATGTCAAATTAATAAAACTTCAATCATATAAAATTCGTAGATAATTTAAATAAATCATAATATTCCTCCATTACGTCTCACCTCTGAATCTGAACGAGGAAGGTGCATATGGCGCCTTGATGATTGTTTAATAAAGAAAGAAACATTTATTAACGGATATATTACAATAATACAAAGTCAACTATGAATTTCAAGAATACTGTTATTAGTGATCCCAAAGTCAACTAAGATGATCGATACATTGTACATGACCATGAGCACTATTAGGCATTATTGTCAAACTCGTAAGTTGACTCTCTGAATTTACCATTTTTATATTTCTAGCTTATTAAATTGAGTTGAGTCACTGGTAAACTCGTAACCGCTGTAAACTCGGTTAAACTTATGAGTTTATACACCAAGTTTACCGTTTTTATGTTTTTAAGTTACAAAACCATGTTAATTCATCCTTAAATTTGTGTTAACTTTTTCTATTTGATCAGGCCTAGAGACTTTATACATGAATTTTATAGAGATTTCTTTGTTAAACATGGTAAATTATTAATGTTAATGGATTTAATCTCAATTATTTGGATTTAAAATATATTTAAAATAAATTGTTGTCATTTTTTATATTTTAATTATTTATTATACATTATTAATATATATTTAATGGTAAAAGTAAACTCTTACAGTTTACTATTCGAATTCACGATTTGAGTTTACATCATTATATTATTACGAGTTTGCTTAAACTCGTAAACTTGACAATCTTGCTATTAGGCATTAGTTACACTTATACGGTCATAATCTCTCCGTCCCTATATAAAAGGTTTCATTTTTTTTTTAATGGGCTTGTCTATTTTTATAATGACCTATTTAAGTTAGTCTGAATAATAAATGCATAATTACTCATTTTACCCTCAATTAATTTCATAAATTGCATTAATTAAAATATTTCTTTCATTACCTTTACTCTCTCACATCATCTTTCCCCCTACATCTTTTTCATCATTTTCTTATTCTTACTCTCTCTTACTGATTCATAAATAAGGGCATTTTTTGAAAAAATATATTTCCTACACATTTATTATTTGTAACAAATTTTAATTGTTTTCTAGAACCCCACAATTCAGTTAAAAAAAACCTTAGATATTGGGATTAATGGAGTATTTATAAGGAAGAGAGAGAATATTATTATCCTATTTATAAGTCACACCCTTAAATATTTCATTATACAAATTTTTTTGATAAGTTCATTGTACAAGTTCAAACTTCATATTTTTTATATCCTTAAATATAATAATATATATTAAATAAAGGTAATTAAAATAAAAAATTAATTAAATTTTAAGATAGAAATAATAAGGTTTAAGGTTTTTTCGTAGTTCTAGTAAAATATGTTAGAAGTATGTTATAAATAAGACTATAAGATTATTTACTTTATAATACGAATTTTTAAAAAAATTAATAAAATTTCCTTATAAAAAATACTAAATTTTTTTAAAAAATAACAATAAAATCAAATGATTCTTAACTAGGATTTAAAGTGAGTGAGTTGGTACATTATAAATGGGTGGAGTATAAATACGTTGATGCACATGCACTGGGAGTACACAAGAATGTCTCTGAAGTGTTCTTCTCTAATTTAAAGTATCAAACTAGAAACTAATATATCATTATAATATCAATATATATAGTGTTTATCATAAAAATTATTATTAGTTATCCAAGTACTATTTATAAATCATCATTAACCATCCTAACAGTTTCAATTGAGGATGATTTGTAACAGCAAGATGATTTCGGACTTATTCTAATGATATGAGTAAGAGTTTTGTGAAGTACAATAATATCAATTTGTGTATATAACTATGTCTATATATAGACTTGGCTTTTTATAATTCTTAGCATTCCTTATTATAAAGGATAATTGATAACTTCAACTTCAAGATTAATTTAATGTTATTAGATCAAAAAAAGATTAATTTAATGTTTATCTTCCAACTCACGCGTTGAACAAATATATATATATATATATATATTAAAATATTAAGTGAATTATTCGAGGTGTGGCAGTTATGAGAACTTCCGAACTTTGAAAAAGCTTAGATTGGCTTTCAGGGCAAGAAACAAAAAGAGGAAAAGAGGAAAAGTTCAGATTGGCTTAGTTGCTAGAATATCATTTTCCCCTGCAAGATACTAACATCAATTTAAATATGATCATTTTTCTATTTTGAGATGTGTGTATCTGTCTTTCTTTCTTCTTTTTTGATAGTAATGTGTGTGTATCTTTCTTTCACTCAAAAAATTACTTTCATTTCAATTGTTTAATTTATTAGTTTATACTTTCTAGATACTTTATCAACACCCGTTTCTATATCGATAATCGAAGAGTAATAAAGACTAGATTCTATGGGCATACAGAAAAGTACATATATACTGATAAAAGTATTCGTTTACAATCCAACATCATTCATCGACAAAATACATAATACTATAGTATTTCCAATAATTACAGGATTCCTCAAAATATCTTAAGCATAAACTAAGTATAACCACCGGCTTAGCTTTAACCTTGTCTCGAGACACGTGCCAATCACTTCTCTACGTCTACGCCTTTGCCTTTCGTCCCACTAACACCCACTGAGATGTTTATTTAGAAAAAGGGGTGAGATTTCAAGGAATTCCAGTAGAAACATACTATTGTTCATAGAAAATGCAAAAAGTAAATATGATACGCGCCATATATGCACCAATTAATGAACAATATAAACACATTATCATCATCATGTATACATGTGTAGGGCCCAACCCCACCAGTTGGATTCTCACCAACTCCCAGTGTAAGTCCACCTCTGGCACTAACTGTCTCTCTGTAGACAAACATGTTGATTAATCAAGCACATTTACAAACAATGACATCTACATAATCATATAACTATGCCATGATCAATGAAGGATAATGCCCCTACCTCAAAGTTCTTTCAAACCCTTTTGTATGTGCCTCGTAAAACATGTCACTTCCGGCTTCAAACTCGGTTCTAAAATATTAAATGTATAAGAAATAGGTCATAACATATCCAAGTATCGTTTTAGACACTTGCATAGTATTTCTAGTGGTTATATTACTCTATGGTGAAAATTTACCAAAATGCCCCCGAGACCCCAGCCCGGCCTTGTAGTACCTGGCCAGATGGCACGTTTTCCCAAAATTTTGAGTAGGGCTACCCTAATATATATTTGCCTAAAAAATCCATTTCCAAGCTTGAAATTATCAAATTCAGTATCAAATTACGAAATTGCCCTTGAAAACCCTGTTTTAGGGTTTTTGGGGCGTTTTCGTAATTATGCTTTTTCGGGCTTTTCCAAAAAAGTGATCAAATGTAACCCCACCTATTTTTACCTTCTGAATCCAATGGAACCATAAAATCATTGAAAATCCAACTCCTTCTACCCCAGATCTGTGCTTGGCCGAAACTTCCTCTAAGAAAAGGGCAAATTTGGAGTTTTATATTTTAGCTTCTAAAGCTTGTACCTTTTCACTTCTAAACCCTTATTAACTCATTTAAACACATACTAACCATGATTCATAGAAATTTGGCCAGCATAACCCCTTAGAATTATGACTTTCCAAATTTACAACTTAACCAAAAATCACCAAATCCAACTACGAACCTCAACAACAATATCATACAACAATAAATTTAAGGTTTGTGAGGTTAGCTCTTGAGTTCTCTCTCTCTAGACATCGTCCTCTCTCCTTGAGCTCAAGATGTGTCTTCTAAACCACTGATTCCATAGAGAAGAAGAGTTTAGAGAAGGTTTTCATGCAAGATCACAAGAAAGATGCTTAAGAAATCATCCTTACCTTAAGCTTCTTCTTCTTCCTTCTCTCTAGAACCCAAAATCTTCAAGCTCTCTCTCTCTCTCTCCTCTCTTCTCTCTTCTTGGCCGAAATATGGAAGGGAAAGAGGAAGAAGGAGTTTTATAAAATATCTCTAATCTCCCATAAATCACTTGATTTCCATCAATGCATCACATGGTGACACTTGGCATTAGCTTTATCTCTTCCCAATTTGTGTTATAATCCTCCATTATGCTTGGACTAATTTTCCTTCTCTTTTGGTTAGCTCAAAACCATCCCCCCCTTATGTCACTACTACAAAAAAGTAGTGTAATGGCGCTTATTTTATAAAATACTTTGGCGTTTAAGAAACGCCAAAGCTTTTGACGCCATTAAAAATTCCTGTGGCGCTTTTCAATTTACAGAAACGCCATACGTTACTTTATTAATTAAATAACTATATTAATTATATATAGCGTTTCGGGAGGAGAGCGCTAAAGGAGGGGTACCCCTCCTTTGGCGTTTAAAGGAAAAACGCCAAAGGAGGGGTACCCTCCTTTGGCATTTTCACTTCAAACGCCATAGTAGGTTTAATTTTTTTTTATAATTTTTTAAAATATTTTTTTTTTCTGTGCAGTGTAATACCTGATGACCATATATAGTAGTAAGCAAATGACCATATATTTCGTCTAATAGGCAAATATTACAATACAAAACGATGATGGTCATTTGTTCAAATAACTACAATGAATAATTATAATAATGATTAACAACTACAAAATATATTGTATTAACAATGATTATATAGTGTACAACTAATTTTATAAATGATTAAACAAAATAAGAATAGGCAAGAAAGAAGCTACATTCCTAAACTAACTAATTGCTTGACCATATATTCACACCATTCTTCAATGATTTCATCCATTTGATGGTCAAACAGCTTAGCACAACGTGCATCTTCATAATACTACATAAACAATCATGTATACAAAGAATGAAAATCACTAAATTTAGACACTTTGTCAATTAAAATTAAAACACAATATCAATTGCAACTAAAGGGAACTTACTTTCATAGGAATTACAAGGTGGCGATAAGTAACTACATCTTTCATAAATTTCATAACATAATAACCACAATCATTATCATTCGGCTGGAATGGACACTGCAACAATACAATGAAATAGTTATGTCAATTTTTGAATAAATTTTTTTTACTAACAAGAATGGAGTAAATTCATATATAAGTACCATAATCTTCCTCCACGCATAGCTATTGGCCGGGTCATTGCGTCTAGAGTAGGTCAATCCAGCTTTTCCTCTATATGCGGTTAATACACTAATAAAACAAAGAAGTTCCTGATTAATGTTGGTTATTCAATAATCACACACGAAAAAATTTACACATACACCCATACACTTACTTATTGAAGATAATCAGCATATCAGGGCGATTATCTGGATAAGCAGTTTCTATAGGATCTAGATAGTAAATGCGAGGGTTTTCTGGTGCTGCTGGATGGACAACAATTAATATCCTATGTTCCCTAAAAACACATTTTGAAAATTTTATTTGGACAATCATTTAATGTTAAAAGTGAAAAAATAAAAAACATACATTCAAATATTGTCACAAATCACTTACCCTACATTGTATGGCACAAGAAAGAGCTTGTTAGGGGTTGCTCTAAGCGTAAAGCAGTCTCTAAGTTCGTTAGACTGTGCTTCCAAATCTCTCCCCCTATGCGGGCCAAAGAGGTGTGGGCTAACAAAGATGAATCTCTGCATGCTATCCGTGCCTACTATCTCATTGTGGTACAAATGCCTTTATATCAAACAAACAATGTCATTTCCACCAAAAAAAATTGAATGATGAATAATAATAACAATGATAGACAAATACCTGATCCATAAGTTGATAGCTGTTCCACCTATCCTTCCACGAGTAATCACATCATTCAGCACAGCACCATCGACATGATCAATTACACCGTCTGCATTATAGATGTCCGGATGAAATTGTATTTCCTGACCTCTTTGGAGGATCAATGGTTGTACCATTGATGCCAATTGTTGGCGATATGAGACCATTGGTTTGTTGTTTCATTTACTAGCAGAAGGTTGGGACTTCTGTTGGGTTGCTGAACCATGTGAGTTCTTCCTATGGCCTTCAATTCTTTTTCCTTTATGACTAGTAGCAACCTACAAAAATCATTAAAATTTAATCATGTAGTTTTTAGATAGAAGTGCATATAGAATAAGTAGAAAGAATTGTAAATTAAATCACCTTTTGATATGGCTCAATCAGTCCTATTGGCCATGCAACATAACCACCGACAACATCTTTTACCATTGTCTGTTCATCAAGAGAAGAGATTGGCAGGAGGGCATCTGCATCTGTGCATACGTCAACCTTGACTCTAAGTGTGTTCTCAGGTAATGGTGAACCATGAAGGATATCAGTGTCGGTGTTGTAGACAACGCCTACAGCAACTGCATGCTTGAAAGATTCATCGACATGCAGCTTGCACGCCGATTCACCCTATGAAAGATGGAGTCAATATTAAGGTACACTAATTTAAAATATAACAAAAAGTTAACTAGAGAAGAAATTGATTACGAATGGAATTGGGACTTTAGGCGTGGAGGGGCAAATATCATTCTTCACACTTGTGCTGTCACACATTGGGCTTGGTGCTGGCCGAGAAAGCAGTAAAGTGTCAATTTGAGCCTTCAATAATGCATTTTGCTCTTGCATCAATCGCATATGATCGTTAAATTGTTCTATTTGGCGTTGGTGGACACTTATCTGCTCGTCTACTTGATGCTTGTAGACACTCATCTGCTGTGCCAGTTGCTGATTGTAGTCACTCATCTGCTGTTCCAGTTGGTGCTTGTAGTCACCAATCTGCTCCTGTAGTTGCATAAAGTCATTTTTGTTTGGTCGCTTCTGGCGTCTGAAGTATGATGTTTGGGTGACTGCAAAACCAGTACCACGAAGACGACCATAATACTCAGGAGCTCCAAGAGCTCTGCTGAGTAAATCGTCACGACCAACATAATTCATCAACTCTGGTTGGTCCTGCGTCATTTTTTGCTATCACAACAACAATTGCAATAATATTAGTTATTATAAAATAGAATCATTTAATCAAAGCAAAATATTTATGAATAATCCACCACTTATACAATATTCTGCAACTCCTTTGGCTTGTTCGCTGGGAATTTCTCCTTTTTTATTAGTGACGCCGGCCAACCACAAATTATGACGTGGCATGTGTGTGACATCAAATTGTGATTGTTTGACCTTTTATAACAAAGTTAGTTGTAGTTAAAAATTAGTCATCTAAATTATATGCATATGAAATGATTATAAGTTCTTACCAATTGTTGCTCCAACCTTGCATACGATAGTGGTCCTTTTAAGTACCGGTATGTCATGTTGCTTGCGCTTTCACGATTTCTATCACTTCGTTCCTTTTTAAATACAAATAATTTCAATAAATATTAATTTCAATTACATTGCAAGTAGTCTGTAAGGGCTAATATTGTATTACCAGAAACTCCGCGGTAGTATGTGTACTCAAAAACTCATCCCACAGCTCTTGTGTAATTATTCCATCGTACAACTGTGGTGGCGTATGAATGATATTGCCATCTGTGTCCCGCGAGTAGAATTTGATAAGATTGGAATGAAAACATCTCAAGAGTTTGCCACATTTTGCGAGAACGAATTTGTCTTTGTCGTCATTGATAATGAAGATAGACTGCAACAAAAAAACCACACATGCTTTGTTAGATTGTAATTCATGCAACAAAACAACCAGAATAATAAAGTAAATAATGTTTACCTTAAATGAACTCAGAAGCATAGCAGAATAGTCCTTCTTTGCCCGTCTCCAATCTGAAATTGTAATGGGGACTCTTTCTTTGACAATAGTCCCAATATAATTAATAAAGTTGCTAGCATTTTCACCAACTGGGTTTCCCTTGTCATTCCACTCAAGCTCTAACATAATGCCCTTGCTCCTTAGTTTGATCAGTTTATGCATCATAGTCCTACCTCGGACTACAGCGGCTTCAAAGGCTGCTTGCTCAATGTGAGGATCAACTGCATCTTCATTGTGGGCTTCAAAGTCTGCTTGATCATTGTGTGGATCCATTTTCCTACAAGTTAAATAAACAAGACAAAAATATCAGTGTATATTGATAATCATAGTAATAAAAGTAAATTAAGTTGGAATATATGAATACATGTAATAAAACATACATACTGAAAAATCAAGACACTCATTATCATCTTTTTCTCTTTCTTGTTCGATTTAAAAACCATGTCCCCTCATTATGATCATGTCTCATATATAAATGTTTGTCTTCATCTTCTTCTTCATTTCTATCAATATATCTTGACCACAACATCTCAAAGGAAAGAGTATCCTCAAGAATATTCAAATATTCATTACTTGTAGTACCAACTTGTTCTTGATGATTCTTGTTTGATGGAACTACAATGGACCAATTCTTCTTAGCAGGATCGGGAACGAAAAACACTTGTTCTGCTTGTGATGCTAAAATGAAAGGATCATCTTTATACCAAACTTTAGAAAGGTCTACTTGAACAAACCCTAACTCATCTGTCCACAATCTACTGTTGTTGTTAACCTACTTACACCTGAAGACAGGGACCCTCAACACAATATAATCTAACTCCCGGATTTGTTCAATTACACCAAAGTATGACATTGGTGCGTAGATAGGGTGCATGTCTTTAACACTGGATCTATGCCAAGAATCAGCAACAAGTGTTACCCCACTATTTTACATCGTGCTCCTTGTATCATGTTCTTGTGTGTAGAAGGTGTAACCGTTGATTGCATAACCATTATAAGATAATACACTTAAGCTCGGTCCATTCGATAGCCATCTCAAGTTTTCAGAAATTAGATCAGGATTCCTCTCCACCTCATCTTTAATGCGCCTTTTTAACCAACTTGGAAAATGTTTGTTGTGTTCCTTTGTTATAAAATTTTCATTCCTGTCACCATGTGCCAATCAAAGTGCGGCCTTGTGTTCGTCAACAAATGGTTCAACCTCATCAGTGTTATGAAGCACATACAAGTGAGCTTGTTCCCATTCAGTCACCGATATCCTTATTACATCCTTCCCACTCGTTCCTTTCCCTGATCTTCGCCCATCATGACGAGACTTGGGGATACCTACGGGGTCAACATTTGATAGGAAGTCAGCACATAAGTCACTTGCTTCTTCAACCATATACCGCTCAGCTATACAACCCTCTGGTCGATATCTATTTTTCACATACCCCTTTAAAATTTTCATAAATTGCTCATTCGGGTACATCCATCTCAAGTACACAGGACCGCACAATTGTACGGTTAGATGGACCATAATGTCAAAAAATGAAGGTGGAAAATACATTTCAAGTTCACACAGAGTACAAACAATCAGCCTTTGCAAATCTAGTAACTTCGTTGAATCAACCACTTTACTGCAAATCAACTTGAAGAACATGCAAAGTTTAGTAATGGTGTTCCTTACTTTTTTAGGTAAGATTGACCGTATACCAATCGGTATGAAATTTTGCATGAGCACATGACAATCATGAGATTTAAGGTTCTTTAGCTTCAACTCTTTCACTGATACAAGGTTCTTTATATTTGAAGAATACCCCTCTGGAACTTTAATTCCTTCCAGAAATTCACAAAATAATTTTTTCTCTTTCCTCGATAGAGTGTAAGCCGCTGGAGGTAGATAAGTACGGTGCCCTTGCTCAACTGGTGCCAACTCTTCTCTTTTTCCCAAATTAACCAAATCCAACCTCGCATTTACACTGTCCTTGCTTTTTCCTCGTATACTGAGCAATGTGCCAATGAGACTATCACATATATTTTTTTCTATGTGCATCACATCAAGAAAATGTCTCACATACAAGGACTTCCAATATGGAAGTTCAAAGAAAATAGAATTCTTTTTCCAACCGGTTGTCCCGAATTGTTTTGCAAAAGGCTTGCCAAAATCGTTATCCATGTGCTTAACCTTCTCAAAAACCTGAGCACCGGTCAACATCTTCGGTGGGCTACCTTCTTCTGACTCACCATTGAAAGCCTTTTTCCACTTCCTCCAATGATGTGTTGATGGTAAGAATCTTCGATGTCCCATGTATACATTTTTCTTACAATGATCTAGTCGCATTGAATGAGTGTCATCTTCACATATAGGGCATGCACAATATCCTTTGACGCTTTATCCGGACAAATTACCATAAGCAGGGAAATCATTAATTGTGCCAAACAACATGGCTTTCAAATTGAAACTTTCTTCCCTGTACCCATCACACACATTGACGCCTTCTTCTCATAATAGCTTCAAGTCATCAATTAAAGGAGCCAAGTATACATCTATATCATTTCCAGGATGCCTTGGCTCAGAAATTAACATAGACAACATCATATACTTTCGTTTCATGATCAAGTGTGGAGGAAGGTTATAAATCATCAATATCACTGGCCATGTACTGTGTGTGCTACTCTGAACCCCGTGGGGATTGATTCCATCAGTTGAAAGTGCAAGGCGTAGGTTCCTTTCTTCATTCGCGAAGTCAGGATGGTCATGATCAATTTTTTTCCATTGAGGGGCATCCGCAGGGTGCCTAAGGTTCATGTCTTCAATCCTTTCATCTGCATGCCACGTCAACAACTTAGCAATCTCCTCATTACTGTATAATCGCTTGAATCTTGGAATAATTGGAAAATACCATACGACCTTCGAGGGACTCTTTCGTTTCTTTTTCCCATATCGAGATGCATTACATTTAGGGCACTTCTCTAACGTTGCATATTGATTTCGAAATAATATGTAATTGTTAGGGCATGCATGAATCTTCTCATAACCCATGCCAGTTGTAGAGCAAAGTATTCGCTTTGCCTCATATGTCTTGGTAGAAAGTACATTTTCTTTTGGGAGCATATCTTACACAAGTTCAAGTAGTGCGATGAAACCAGAATCACTCAATCCATAGCATGCTTTAAAATTGTACAATTTCAACACTGCTAGCAATCTTGTGTATTTAGTACTACCAGCATATAATGGCTTCTCTGCATCACCTTTCAACTTCTCATATTGTTGAGGATGGTTATGAAGCACCCCTTCAACTGCATTTAGCATTTCTTGAAGACCATCATCTTCATCACACATGCTTGAGTCAAACTCATTTGAAGCACCGATCATGGTATGTATTTGACCACGATCTGCATCATCCGTCTCACTGTGCCTTGTCCATCGTGTATATGATTGATCAATTCCATGACACACTAAATGATCTAGCAAATCAAGTGGACTAATCCGCTTTCCATAATAACAAGATAAGTAAGGACATAGGATTTTGTTAGGATCATTTGCATGCTCGCTTGCAAATCTAATAAACTCTTTGACCCCATCAATATATTCTCTTGAGCACCGATTAGATGACATCTATTTTCGATCCATCTATACGTTAAACATATATATTTTTATGAGTGGTCAGTTGCTTGCCTATTAAAGTTCTCTTTATTTATTATTTATTTTTTTACAAAAGTAAATTCAGCAGCATAACATTCCAAAATTTAAAGTTTTACAAAATATTAAACACTCTTCTTAAATCACAAATAATCAACCAATTAATCCCACAACATCTAAATAATGTTCACAGCTCACCACCAAATAAATCATATTGGCCAACACTACTACATGTCGTAATTAAAATAATTGGGTCCAAAACAAGCTAACAAAAATACAACCCTGCGTTTATTAAATTAATTGGTTCCAAAATAATCATTGATTAAACTACCAGCGGCATTTATAACATTTCTACCCAATTTGACCATTTCAACGGTGTCATTCCCAACTCTTTCACTATTGACAATATGTACTTCAATAGAAAAGTATAAGCAAATATATAATAGTCAAACATATTTTAATTAAAAAAAATGTGAATAAAATGTTAAAAAATAAACAACACTTACAGGAGCTTCTGTAGGAAGCTTTGTACTGCAACCAGCCAAAAAGAGAAAGAACACGAGGGAGGAAGCTGTGTACTGCAACCAGCCAAAGAGAAAAAGAACACGTGTGGGAGGAAGCTTTGTACCGCAACGAAGCTCTATGCTGTAATGAAAGTGGCGAACAAATGTTTACAAATATTTGCACGAGGAGGAGACAAAAAAAAATAGCAAGTGGGGGACCAAAGAAGCTTCTACTTGTCGCTAGGTCAAACAGAGGAAAGGGGTGGGGACAAATAGAAAAGAAAAGCAGGAAAGCGATAGTGGCGGCAACAATGGCGGGTGTTAAAAATTTTTAACATTTATATTACCTTTTATGGCGCTTATATAAAAAGTGCCAAAAAAGGTGTGAGTATCTATGTCACTTTTTATATAAGCGCCATTAATGTTATAAAACTGAAACTTTTGGCGCTTCCTTAGAAAGCGCCAAAAATTCCTTTAAAAAATATTTTAAAAAAACTAAATTAAAGCTGACTGAATTTTTTTTTTCTATTATAATTTTTTTAACAACATGTCCTAGGCGTTTTGTACCAAGTTCATATCACTAACATAAGGAGCCCTGCTGCCGCATATGGCTTCCTGTTGGTCACTTCAATTAATACCAAGTTCATATCACTAACATGGATCAAAGTGGGAATCAGAGGGAACTAATTAATGGTGGGTCTGTGTACAGGGAATCAAAGCAAGCAGCTTTGAATACTTCAGAAATGCCAATTGCCAACCATCATAATATAGTTGTAATTAAAAAAAAACCATTGCGTGATCCACCAAGCTAAGTATAAAGGTATATTGTAAAAGAAGTCATGATTCTCATCAAGTAAATGGCCAACCTGTGATTCTATCCCAACAGCGAGCTCTGACGATGTCTTTCAACGGGCGAGGGAGCTGAGGACGTGAGGGCAAGGAAGATTAAGAGCGTGAGTATCTTCTTCAATGCGCAGATCAAATGCAAATATGACTACTTCTTCAATGCGTAAATACATAAAGTGATTTATATGTCCAACCTGATCTTCAAGGAGCTGTCGGCGGATAGATGGCCAAAGAAAAAAACAAATATGACTTATTGCCTTGTCAATGAAAAAAACAAATATGACTTGCCTTGTCAATGGAAGCTTTCACGTGATCATCTTCTCCATTCTTTTTTGACTTACCTTTTCACTAAATGCCAAAGCTAGCTGGCTTTCACGTGATTCAATTATTCTTCTCCCTTCGGTGAATGCCAAAGCTCTTGTCTGAACCAATTCCTTGATTTTTAATAATTGAGGAAGCTTTGGCGTTTTTTTTAAAAACGCCAAAGCTTCTCTATTATTTTTTTAAAAAAAACAAAGCTTGATCTGCGTGGCGTGGATATTAAGTTGTAATGGAAGCTTTGGGGTTTTGAATAAAAACGCCAAAGCTTCCCCTATTTTTTTTAATAGAAGCTTTGGCGTTTTTTTTAAAAACGCCAAAGCTTCTCCATTATTTTTTTTTAAACAAAGCTTGATCTACGTGAATATTAAGTTGTAATGGAAGCTTTGGCGTTTTGTTCAAAAACTCCAAAGCTTCCCCTATTTTTTTTTTTTTTTGAAAGGCTTCTCCATATTTTTTTAAAACAAAGCTTCCTCTTCGTGTATTAAGTTGTAATGGAAGCTTTCCCATTCATATATCTTGATCCAAAAAAAATCTGCAATGATCATATGATTCATATCCTTCGTATTTTTTTTATTATATATGTGGAAGCTTTGGCGTTTACTTATAAAACGCCAAAACTTCCCAGATCTTCGTTCTTTTTTTAATATATGTGGAAGCTTTTACCCATTTTTCAAATAGAGGAAGCTTTGGCGTTTCCACATAAAACGCCAAAGCTTCCTATTGTTTTTTCAAAAAAAAAAACTGAAGGCCTTGTTTGGCGCTTATTCAGAGAAACGTCATACAAGGTTAACGTCAATTATGACGTTTATAATTGTAAGCGCCAAAGCTTTCAAATATTTTTTATTTTAAATAAATAAATAATTATTTTTGGTGCTTCTTTAAACAAATGCCACAGGAGCTACGCCACTAAAGCCCCTTTTTGTAGTAGTGTGTCTTAACTAACCAAATGGCTTCTTCCAACTAATCCAACCATGCACTCAATTGTTGTATCTTAATCATGATTACTTTGTAAATGTAACATTATTTTAACTTAATTAGACATATGCTCATCTTCATCAATTATAAGCTAATCCCTTTACCATAGGATACTAACAATTGGCATGTTTAATCCCAATAATCATCCCCCCCCCCCATTTTCTTGTGCTAGGCGAAATTTCATAAGGAAAGGGAAATAGAAATTGTTTCAATACTTCCATAATTCAATTAATTGCATTATGCACAAGTCCTTCCAATTTCTTAATTCTTGATTTATCCCACCAAGAATATTCAATGTATATGTTCTCCTTTATTTTTCTTAATTAATTGAAATTAACTTCAATTAATTGGAAAACAATTAATCTTGTGCTATATTGGAAAAGTTTTGATTTTGTCATTACCTTTATTATCTAATTTCCTTTCTTGAATTAATTTGCTCATTTTCTCATAAATATTCACCATTTTATTGAATTTCTCGAATAATTACAATATAAATTTGGGGTGTTACAGTTCTTCCCCACTTAATTAAATTTCGGCCCCAAAATTTGATGCACTTATATATTCATAAATTCCGGATAACATTTCTTCATACTTTATTTTGTTTCCCACGTAGCCTCTCTGGGCTATAACCCTTTACAGACGATTTTAACAAACAAAATGCTCGTTTCTGAGTTGCTTTTCTATCGAATAATGATTCGGTCAGGCATGACTTCGTAAGTCAAATCTTCACGCATTTCCATATCTTCATACTCTATTACGTGTTTTGGATCAAGTTGATACTTTTTCATCTAAGAAACATAGAAAACATCATGTAGCCTACTCAGATTCCGCGGCAAAGCGATATGGTATGCTATAGGCTCAATCTTCTCTAAGATCTCGAATGGGCCAATATATCTTAGTTGCAGCTTCTTTACTTTCATTACTCTGCCAATACCCATAATAGGTGATACTTTCATAAACAAGTGTCATCGACTTCAAATTCCAAAGGTTTTCGCCTCTTATCTGCATAACTTTTCTGTCAGCTTTGAGCAGCTAGCAACCTCTACTTAATCAACTTTATTTGCTCCATTGTCTGGTCAACAAGATTTGGCCCCAAAAATTCCCTTTCAGACTCAGTCCAACATAAGGACGATTGACTCTTCCTCCCATAGAGTGCCTTATATGGAGCCATCTGGATGCTTGAATGATAACTGTTGTTGTAGGCAAACTCTGCCAACGGAAGAAATTTGTCCCAACTACCTTTATAATCAAGCAAGCACGCCCTTAGCATGTCCTCAAAGGTTTGAATTGTTCGTTCAGTCTACCCATCAGTTTGAGGATGACATGTTGTGCTGAATCGGAGCTTAGTACCCAAAGCTTCATGTACCGCCTTCCAAAACTTAGAAGTGAACTATGGATCTTTGTCGGAGAAATGTTCTTTAGAGCACCATATAATATCATAATCTCCTTAATGTAGATTTACGCCAGTTTGTCAGGAGAATAGTGAATACTAATCAGTAGGAAGTGAGATGTCTTTGTGAATCTGTCAACTATCACCCATATAGCGTCATGGTTTCTGACCTTAGGCAACCCTGTCATGAAATCTATGGTAACACTTTCCCACTTCCACTCAAGTATCTTAGGGTTTGTCAAAAGCCCCAATGGTCGTTGATGTTCAACTTTCACTTTCTGACATGTCAAACAATGCACGACGAACTCAGTCACCTCTCTTTTCATCCTTAACCAATAGTATTAAGCCTTCATGTCATGGTACATCTTTGTAGCCCTTGGATATAAAGTATACTTACTCTTATATGTTTCCTCCAAGATTTGCTGTTTCAGTTATGGTTGCGCTGGAACGTAAATCATGATTACTTTGTAAAAGTAACATTATTTTAACTCAATTAGACATGTGCTCATCTTCATCAATTATAAACTAATCCATTTACTATAGGATAATGATACTTGGCATGTTTAATCCCAATACTCATTTTTCCCTCCCATTTTCTTGTGCTAGGAGAAAATTCATAAAGAAAGGGAAATAGAAATTGTTTCAATACTTCCATACTGTAATTAATTGCATTATGCATAAGTCCTTCCACTTTCACAATTCTTGATTTATCCCACCAAGAATATTCAATGTATATATTCTCCTTTATTTTTCTTAATTAATTGAAATTAACTTCAATTAACTGGAAAACAATTAATCTTGTGATATATTGGCAAAGTTTCGATTTTGCCATTACCTTTGTGATCTAATTTCCTTTCTTGAATTAATTTGCTTATTTTCTCATAAATATTCACCATTTTATTGAATTTCTCAAATAATTACAACATATTTGGTGAATAAAAATTTGGGGTGTTGCATACTTTGGATTGCTAATTAAGGTACAATACTCTTTCTAATCTTAAATATAACATCTAGTTAGAAATTATTTTTGATCCTAAATATAATATATCTATTTTCTTTGTCTCCGTCAATTTAACATTACTTTTTCACATTATCATCATTAATATAATAATTTCACTGCTTTTGCTTTGTTGCACATCTAGTTAACATTATTTATTTGCATTTAATACCGTTATTAAATTAGAGAAAGTGATGACATATTACTTTTTTACACAATAATAACTAATGACTAACTTAGCCAATTTTCTTAATCTCATTAAATTAGTCAATTAGGTTTTATATTTAAGATTAGAATGAAACGTCTATGATGTGTATCCAAAATAAATATTTAAATTGATGTTCGTATTGCTAAATTATTTTAATATAGATATACCCTAATATTCCTACATGATATGATGTACGTATAAATGTTATAAAAAGGAAGGTCAACCTTTCTTTGGCTTTTATATCATTGACAATAATATAATGTTGTAAACGGGAAATAAAAATTGAAAAAAGGAATACATAAATAATGGAAAGCTAAGTCTGATTAATGAACACAAACCATCATGATATTTGTCTTCTTTTTTATGAACCTCATATATCTCATGAATAATGCATGACACTTCATGATTAGATTAATTTGTTCTTTCCTCTGTTATAATAACATTACTATGCAAAGTTGGTTGACCAAGTAAGAACTTGATGGATACTCTATAATGTGAGTTCAAGTCTTACTAGTAATCACTACTACAAGAACATGATTCCACGACACCAAACAATGACCGTTTTTAGAAACCAGTAGTAAAAAAGCAACTCTGTGAACGGAAAGCACTGGACTGAAGTTTCAACGATTGTTTTCAAGGAAAACAGTCGTTGAAACTTTGTTTTCAATGACTGGTTTTAAAACCAGTCATTCAAACTAGATTCAACGACTGGTTTTAAAAACCAGTAGTTGAAAACTGGTTATATTTCCCCCAAATCAGCGCGCGTTTCTGTCATTGTCTTCCCCGCGCTAATTGAACCCTCAATTTTGTGTCTCCCGCGAGCTGCATAGGGCAAATTTCTTGGCCTATCTCTTTCTCCTGCATTCTGTCCTCTGTCCCTCTCCGATGTCCACCGTCTTCGCAGTCCCTCCATTCCCTCTCGGTCGCATGCAGGTCTGATCTTCGCTTTCCCTCTTCTCAGTCCGAGCAGCAAGCAACGCAAGTAGGTAGCCCTGTTTTCTTCCTCTAGTTTTTTGGTTTTCTCTTCTTAGCCTCTATTTTCGCTCCTGTAGTTCATACTAGGTCTTCGCATACTGTTGTGAAGAAGATAACGTTGGTCGTTCTTGGTCTATTCCGGTGTGTGTGCAAGTTTCCCTTTTCTGTTTCTAGTTGATTTGTTCATTTGGATGTCAATTTGTGCTGTTCTGGAAAAAAGTTGGCATTTTGCACATCGGTTGTGACTGAATCTAGGCTTAATTAGTATGTCATTGAGATTGAGAATATTCCAAATTAGTATGTTTTTTGTGCTTGTTAAATATCTCATGGGAATCAGAAATATTCCAAATGCAGAGTAGGTATTAGGTTATTCTTTACCAATGTCAAAGTTATTGGTTGATTATTTGCATCACCCAAGATTAAACCCAATTGTAAAGCACGAAATGAAGTCTAATTAAGCTTTGTCATATGTGATTTTTATAGTAGTAGTTAAACAAAATTTTGAAATTTTATTCATGTGAAATCTTATTGTGTAAAAAAATAAAAATTCATGTGCTTCAATTTGATTTGAAAAACTAGACCAATTTTTTTAGAGAAATATCAAATAATATTAATAAAAAGAAAAAATAAAACCAACATTTTTTGTGGATGAGTTGGGATTGCCAAATGATGTATTAATAAACCAAAATGCCAATTATACTCATATTAATGGTTTTGCTTTGCCTAACTCCAGAACCCACTTTGCCTTTGGCTTTTAAGTGCCTTTTTATGCGTATTTTGTGGGCAAATATTAAGCTGTGTATTTATAATCTAATCCTCCTCCTGCTAAACCAGTGTGTCGTACCCACCTTTATCCCATTGGTTTTAATGATTTATAAAACGTGCACACATTGTTTTGCAACTTTATTACTTCCTCTCTTTTTTTTCAAAATAAATAAATAAATAAATGGGTAGATGGTAATAATGTATCCAATCCGTCATCTCCCACTTACGGTTTTTTATACCACTAATTTACAAGGCCGTAGGCCAACTTTATTACTTCTACTCTTAAATGTGGAAGCTAAATAACTAACTTATTAGTATTTGAAAAATTGGTTGAGTTAGTTGTTTATAAGAAAAATATGTTATTTTTTTAACAATATGCCTTTAAATATTTGTATTAAAAGTACCTATGGATAAAACCACCCTTACAAAAATGTGCAACTAATATGGATACAACAAGAAGTAGGAATCCCATCCCACTAGGTGGGGCAATTAATATGGAGAGTTTAAAAAAAATGTAAATTTAAAAAATAAAATAAATTGAAGTATTATATTAAAAATAAGTCACTGCAAGCATAATAAGCTTAATCAAACAAAAAATATCCATTAAAAAAAACTTGTCAGATTCAACTTAATCATAATCTGAAATTCAAATAGGCAAACAGGTGCTATTTACTATTTACGAGCTGCATGACAGTGGTTTAAGAAAATAAATGGGAGTTCCATCTTATGTCTGTTCGTCAACTGATAGCATATTAGATCTGCACTAAAAATCATCAATATGTCAAAGCATCGTGATGACACTGCTCTTAATCTCATTGAGGGGGGAAAAGTGTGAAGGAATTAAAGATTATAATTAAACTAATAATAATAATAATTTAGTTACCGCGTGGAACAAGGTCGAATGTGATGTCAGAACAAAGATTAAACATAAGACTTGTTGAAACAAACATATAATGAACAGTGTCTCAGCTCTTATACACAAAAATTACACAGAGTATAATATTATAATGTTTTAGGTAATAACTCTCTCATAAACCTGCAAGTATCACTACTGCCATCGTTCTCCCTTGGGTTGCCGGCCTACTACATCCTTGCCTCTGTAGAATCTTCTTCCAAATCCTTAATCACAAACATAGTGTCCTTGGAAGCTAAAGATTAGCTGGTAAGTTATGTTATTGCTAGTTGATGAAAGTTTTTGAAACCTGAGGATATCATGGTGCTACTATTTGTTATAAGCATGATAAATTTGAATTACTAAACTTTGAAAATGGTAGTTGAACTGTTAGTTTGTACAGTGTGTCATGAGTGTTTCATATAGCTGTTCTAAACTTGAGTGTCTGTGAAAATGGATTAGGTGGTAATAAAATGGATCACCGTTGGATGAATGCTTCGAGAATTAGTGAAGAATATGAGAATAGGGTAGAAAAGTTTATTGAATTTGCTAAAATGAATGCGCCTAGTAAAAATGGGAAGTATTTTTGTCCATGTATCAACTGTTTAAATGAGAGTCTACAGGATGTTGATGATATAAGGGATCACTTACTTTGTGATGGAATAAATCTTCGGTACACAAGGTGGATATGGCATGGTAAGGAAGTAACCGCTTGGGCGTCACATGAGAAGAAAGTTTTGGAGGTTGGAGATGATAATAGAATGGAGAACATGATTCACGATGTTGAGGTAGAATGTTTCGCACAAACACCTGTATATGATAGCATACAGAGTGATGCAGAGACACCTTTGTACCCTGGGTGTACTAAGTATACACGCTTGTCAGGCATTTTGCACTTGGTCAACTTAAAGGCAACTTGTGGGTGGACCGACAGTAGTTTCACATTGTTACTAGAATTGTTGTGTGATATGTTTCTAGAGGATAATGTACTTCCAAATCGTATGTATGAGGCCAAGAAAATATTATCTATGATGGGTATGAAGTATAAAAAGATACATACTTGCCCTAATGACAGCATATTGTACAAAAATGAGTATGAAGGCTTAAGTGAGTGTCCAAAATGTAAAACTTCTAGATACAAAGTGAAGAAAGGTAATAGGTGTGGTGATGAGACAAATAAAAAGCAACCTTTAAAGATTTTGTGGTATCTTCCAATCATACCGCGGTTCAAACGAATATTTGCTAATGCGAAAGAAGCAAAGAAGTTGAGATGGCATTATGATGATAGAGTTTGTGATGGAAAATTCCTTCAGCGCCCGGCTGACTCTCCACAATGGAAGAAAGCAGATGAAATGTACCCCGGATTTGGCAGCGAGCCAAGAAACCTTCAGCTTGGGCTTTGCGCAGATGGGATCAATCCCTATGGTACTTTTAGCAGTACACATAGTGCATTGCCCGTTCTGCTGGTAATTTACAACTTACTTCCCTGGTTGTGTATGAAACGCAAGTATATGATGCTTTCTATGATGATTTCGGGACCAAAACAGCCAGGAAACGATATCGATGTCTACTTGGCACCTTTGATAGAGGACTTAAAGAAGTTGTGGGAGGATGGTGTAGATGTGTTTGATGCATATAAGCAACAGTCGTTAAAGCTACGTGCAATGATTTTCACCACAATTAATGACTTCCCTGCATATGGTAACTTGTCAGGTTATAGTGTCAAGGGTCATAAAGCATGTCCGATATGTGAAGCGAGTACACAGTTCCATCAACTCAAGCACGGTAGAAAAATGGTCTACCTTGGTCATAGACGATTTCTTTCTCGATTCTACCCGTACCATAGGTTACAGAAGGCTTTTAACGGTTTTCCGGAGAATGAAATGGCTCCGAAGCCATTAACTGGAGACGAGGTTTATAGTCAGGTGGAAAGAATCAATGTTACTTTTGGTAAAAATCAAAAGACTACAAGTGAGAAGAACATATGGAAGAAGAGGTCAATTTTCTTTGATCTTCCATATTGGCGTAGTCTTAATGTGAGACATAATATTGATGTGATGCATGTGGAAAAAATGTATGTGATAGCCTTGTTGGTACGCTTTTGCACATACCAGGGAAAACAAAAGATGGAATTAGTGTAAGACTAGACTTGGTTGAAATGGGAATAAGAGAACGACTGCATCCACAAATAAGAGATGATGGTAAGAGAGCGTATATGGAGCCAGCAGCGCATACATTGTCAAAAGCCGAGAGAAGAAGTTTGTGTGGGTGTTTGCACGGCATTAAGGTGCCACAAGGGTATTCTTCTAATGTGAGCCGACTTGTGTCAATGGAAGATTTGAAGTTAGTTGGAATGAAGTCTTATGATTGTCATGTCTTGATGCAACAACTATTACCAGTAGCTGTTAGAGGCATTATGAAAGATGATGTGGGAAGGATGATAACAAGGTTGTGCAGTTTCTTCAATGTTATTTGTAGCAAAGTTGTTGACATTGCAAGGTTAGACGAATTAGAAAATGAGGGTTATACTATTCTATCCCAACTAGAGATGCATTTTCCTCCCGCATTCTTTGATATAATGGTGCATTTAATAGTTCATCTGGTAAGGGAGGTAAGACTATGCGGCCCAGTTTATCTAAGGTGGATGTACCCTTTCGAACGATACATGAAGAACTTAAAAGGGTATTCTAAAAATCCTTATCGACCTGAAGCCTAAATTGTGGAAAGATATGTCGTTGAAGAGGCTATGGACTTTAGCAAAGAATATCTATCAAGGTCAAAGGCCCAATCTCGTCATGAAAAGGGTACAAGTAAGGGAACACGAGGGCTCAAAGTGAAGAGTATGCGTCGTGAAGAGGTGTTGCAAGTATACCTGTATATCTTGAATAATACAGAAGAAGTTCAGCCGTACTTAGCCAAACACAGAAAGAGTTTAAAGGAGATCTATCCAAGGAAAAATGATAAGCAAATAGCTAATGAGCAAAACAAGACTTTCATATAGTGGTTCAAGGATAAGGTAGCGCACGAGACCAATGTGTCTGAGACAATTAAATGGTTAGCTTGGGGGCCTTCTTTTGAGGTCATAACTTGGAGTGGCTTCGATATAAATGGGTATTCTTTCTATACAAATGCCTAGGATAACAGAAGTACTATGCAAAATAGTAAGGTGATGGTGGTAGACGAATCAATGCACTTTTCTAGTTCAAAAGACAAAATTCCCATTTTGGCATCCATGGTCTATTATGGAGTTATTGAAGACATATGGGAGATAAGCAACACTAAGTTGAGAGTTCCTTTATTCAAATGCAAGTAGGTTAACAATAATGCAGTTGAAATAGATCAATTTGGATTCACCTCAGTTGATCTTGAAAGAGTCGATTATAAAGATGAGCCATTCATTCTACCAAGTCAGGCAAAACAAGTGTTTTATGTCATTGATCCAGCAAATAAAAAATTATCTATTGTACTCCAAAGTAAAAAACAGAAGGATGGTGATCCGAGTTTAAATCTTGACAACATGCCGCCTTTCACTACAAATCCGCCTATGCCATCTGAAGTGGAATTGGTAGATGATGATGAATATGCAGCTAGAGTTGATCATTGTGAAGGAATTTGGGAAAACACTTAAAGTAAGATTTTGAATTGTTTAAAGTGTGCATGTAATTTCAATTTACTTATCATATGTCACATTTATTTCTTAGTAAGATTTTGAATTATTTAATGTGTGCATGTAATTTCACTTTACTTATCATGTTACATTTATTTCTTAGCAGGATCATGGCAAGTTCAAATTCGGGCGACTCTGTTGGCTCACCGGTTAAGAAAAAGCTTAGAGGAAGCACGAAGATGTGATCGTTGGTGGCACGTCATGAAGAACAACAGGCGAGCAGGATTCACATGGAATTTGATGCTAATTTGAAGCCACTCAGGCCAGACGGAGACAAGTTCATTAGCTACCTTGACTTTTTGGGTCGGACCAAAGTTAGCGTTCTAATTCCTACCTGGTGGGAAGTTTCAAAGGACATGAAGCGTATGATTTGGGAACAAATTTTGGTATGTAAAGTTGTATTTGTATCTATATTTTTATTTCTATTTGTTCATCTATAATGACTACTATATATTTTATTTTGTAGCAAACCTACGATGTTCCCAATACGAAGGACATGTACAAGTATTGGATGGGGGAAGTTCATGAGCAGTGGAAAGATTTCAAGTCCACGCTCACAACCAAGTACGTTCGAGGGCCAAGGCGTCATGAGGATCCTTGTAAAGAGTATCCATTTCTTTCTCCAAATGACTGGAGGTTGTTTATCGTATCGTGGCAGGATCCCAATTTTCTGGTACATTATGTTCATCTTAGCGTTAAACATTTTAGTTGAACTTACTTGACATCGCTAACTCAGTTATCATTATTCTTTGTTTATATAGAAATTGAGTCAAGCAAATAAAGAGAGGCGAGCGAAAAACAATTATCCTCATTACATGTCGCGTGGGGGTTATCGAAAGCTCGAAAAGAAAATGATGCAGGCTGAATTGCAAAAATTGGAGGAAGCAGCCCGAGCAGATCCAAGTATAGTTGTGCAGGAGCCACCTCCTCCCCCGCGTCACAAAAAATGGAAAGCAGGGAGGATAAAGGGAGATAAATATATAAATCCAATCGTTGTTGATGTCGCTAAAAGGATTGTGAGTATTTAATAACTAGTATATTTAAATGTGTTTCATTTTTCTAACGTTGGTGGCATGTAATTACTTTCTATTTATCCATTGTATGCCACAGGATAAACTTGAAGAGCAGAGCAGCCAGGGTTCCTTTAGTCAAACTGGAAGGATGGACATCTTAGCCACGGCGCTTGGTAATCTAGATCACCCTGGTCAAGTTAGAGGGGAGTCAAGGGGAGTTGGTCTCTCTAAATACTTTGGATGAGGTTCACAAGCTTATGGACTAGGTGAAATGAGTCAGGAGTTTGTGGCCAGGGTTTGAGAGGAAATCCGAGCAGAGCTACGTCACTCACTTCGAGACGAGCTAAAAGAAGAGTTGTTGAGTAAGCTATGTGGTGAGATGAGTACGATTGTGTTGTCTCACATGCAAGGCGGGATATGTAATGGGGCATCTAGATCTAAGGTTTGTAACTAATTATATTGAGTTTTTCCTTACGTTATTTTAATTAATTTTTTCATTTCTATTACTCAGGAATCCCCGGCCTTTCCCAGCACCAAAGGCAGTTACAATCCGCCAGAGGTTGGACATAGCGACCCTGATCCTTCACTAAAGCCTAGAGAACCCTGCACTTTGTATTTGGAAGTCACGTACCTGCGTGCTGTTGCTGATGCTGTTGTATACAGCCATGCCACCACCTACCATAATAACCAAATCCGGGACGATCAACTTAAGGTCAATGTGACAAGTGTTCGACTGGGGGAGGAAGGTGCAGATGTCCCATTCCCCAATGGTGAGGTTGCCAATCTAGGTCAAGCAACAGGATCTTTCATCTTGTGGCCTAGACATCTTGTTCAGACTGTGTCAGTCCCTCCAATGGTAGGAAATACCTTACTATTACTTGATCCTTGACATTCTACTTATAATCTTTATTTTGTGTGTTTCTAGGAACAAGATGATGCGACAAAATTTCCCTTTTTAGTACGACTGCAAAATATTCATCAAAGCATAAATAAGGTCGACTTGCATATGCCTTGTGAGATTGTGGGTCTCACAATCTCGTATAATTATGGACTTGATAACAAAGATATTAGAGAGTTCCTATCTTTGGAGGAGATTGACGTAGGATGGGTCACATTTGCAATCATGTGAGTTTAGTTATAATTTTTAATTGTAATTAATGCACTGATATTTAGGGGTTTTAGGTTTCTACATTTACTGTGTCATTTCTCATTTCATTTATGTGGTAGCTGCTTCCACAAACTGTGTGCCAAACGAGGGCTCGCCACTACATATGGCTTCTTATGTCCTGGCACTATGTCACGACGTAATAGCCAGAGGTTGGAAGATCAGATGAGCTATGTAGATTATACAATAGGCCAGACTTAGTTGCCTTGTTATCTGGCACCAATTGTTGAAGGGCAAGTAACTTTATTTGATATATTTATACACGTTCACTTTGCTAAATAGTATCATGTTATATAACCTCATTTTAATCTATATATGCATGTGATTATAGTTATCATTGGAGTCTCTATGTTCCTTGTCCCTCGATCAACGTCATCTTTTGGTTTGACTCATTGGGTCGCAAGCCAAACGCAGATATCAAAAACATTTTTAACACGTAAGTAAATTTATTTGTCCGTCATTGATTTTTGATTTTACTCAATTGTTTTAATGTCTTTTGTTTATCATTTTAATTATTACAGTGCATTGAAGACATATTATATAATAGGTGGGAAGCGTGAAGGTAAAGCTGGTCATACAAAGTGGTTCCAGCCAAACGTAAGTTCTTTACATTCAAGTTCTTCGATTGACTATTGCTTTACATAGGCCTTTATTCTTTTTTACCGTTTGCTTTTGATGTATAGTGTCCACGGCAAGCAGGGAAAACTGAGTGCAGCTTCTATGTTATACTATATATGTATAACATCATTTTCTCTGGCCTTACTACAAATTTTGAACAGGTGATCATTTCTTGATTCTCAATTGAATTTCAGTTCTTTTCATGTGATTGAATTGTTAGTTATTTCATTCAATTTATTTATTTATGTTAACATATTCTCCATTTTGCGCACAAATTTTTGGTGATCAGGACCCCTACACAATCGAAGACATTAATTTGATCCGAGACCTGTTGTCAGGACATCTTCTACAACACATAGAGGGGTGATGATGTGTAGAGGTTTTTTTACATAGTGCAGTGGTTTTGTACAGCGCTATATAAGTTTGCATATTCGAATACTTTTCCTAGTTTCTTATTTATGAGTACTTCAAATTTGTTAAGGCATTATGCTTTCAAAGAACACTTTGGAAAATGATGATGAAGAATAGGGATTTTCGTGGAAGCATGTCAACATCTCTTTGGCCATATGCATGTCATGATTTACATTGAAAGTTGAAGTTTGCACATTGAAATGATGTTATGATGATATATACGCTATATGTCATGATAGAAAAATTAACATGTGATTTTCACTTCCTGAGTATTAGGGGAAGCTAGAGAGTTAATCATGAGAGAATGGTTCATGGATCTGGTTTTTTCTTTATAAGATATGGAGGATGTGGGGACTTGTAGACACATATGGTGGAGGAGCAGAGGGGGATGACGTAGGGAGTAAAAAAAAAGGATACAACGACTGTTTTATGGAAAACAGTCATTGTATTTAACAGATACAACGACTGTTTTTCTTAGATACAACGACTGTTTTCTTAAAACCAATCGTTGTATCTCCCATACAACGACTGTTTTTTAACGGTCATCTTTTCTCGAATTTTCAACGACACTAAGATAGACGTCCCCCTGAAAACAGTCGTCTAAAGGGCCAAAAAATGGTCGTTAAAAGTCCCTTCCATAGTAGTGAATATATGTGGATTTAATCAGTGAATTATATACAATCATGTATAAAAAATTTTTAAATTATATAAAGGGTTAAGGTGCAAAAATACACATGAGTTTTTTTCAAAAGCGCGCCTAACACCAAATGCTTTTTTGTGGGGCAAAAGTAACTTTGAACTTACAAAGTAGGTGCAAAAGTCACACTTTCCGTTAGTTCCCGTTAGTTGTAGATAACTACAGTTAGTTTTGCCTTTTTTTTTGCCAGCTGGAGCATTTGCTTCTTTGATCTATGTACACGTGGCAATGGGGTCTGAAATTGTCCATTGACACTTACAAAAATTTCTTCAGTCAATTCTTCAACGATTCTTCAGTCCAAAAAAAAAATTTCTTCAATGAGTCTAAGAAACTCTGGTAGCTTACGGGTCTAGCCATGTTCATCTCCCTTTCTCAATACTCCCTCGGCCCCATCACTCAGCTCCTCGCCAATCATGTCGGCACCATCTAGCTCGCCACCGTCTCTGTCGAGAACTTCGTCACCGTCGGCTTATGCTTCAGCGCAATTGTAAAATCTAGAAGCTACTCCCTTTAACTTTAAGTTAGTCAGAGAATCAAGCAATTTTGATTTCGATTGAGTTTGAATTTTATTTTGATTTTGAGTTTGAATTTGAATGCGAACAACTTGGGATGGGAAGCGCGCTAGAGACGCTGTGCAGGCATACTTATAGTGACGGTTATGGGTGATTCTGAAAACGGCGGCTTTGATTCTGTGTCTATTGTAAATCTTGGCGAGGTAAATCCTGATAGCGATAAGGCAGATGGCGGAGATATTGGAGGTGGTTGGGGTGTTAACGGTGTTGAAGATCCAGCAGCTATTCGCGTACGCAATGAACTTCTCGATGTAGAAATTCTTGCAGGCACAGAGCAAGATCATGGTGATAGCGTGGATATCGGCGGTGGCGCTGGTGCTTCAAACTGTGATGAGTTAGGCGCTAAAGCTGAAGGCAAGGTGTGGGCGGCAACCATCCTGAACATGTCATGGTGGCTAATTGTAGTGGGTTAACTGGGGTTTCGTTCACCTTTCTCTGGCCTCGTTATCATGCTCTAGTGCATATCATCATCATCATCTTCTTCTTCTTCATATGTTTCCTGGGTTCCTTTCTAATATGGTATAAGCTCCGACAAGCCACTGCCATGGGGAGTATTATTGATCCACGTCATGTTCCAACTCACCCTTTGTGGTAAAAAACATTCAAACTCACGGTCAACGTACTCAAGAAAACGGAAACTGTGACTTTTGCACCTATTTTAAAAGTTCATAGTCACTTTTGCTCCTAAAAAAAGCATTTGGTGTTGGGTGCACTTTTGAGAAAAACTCATGTGTATTTTTGCACCTTAACCCTTATATAAATTAAAGCCATGCACAATCTATATAAATATGTATGTATGTATGTATGTATGTATGTATGTATGTATGTATGTATGTATGTATGTATGTATGTATGTATGTATGTATGTATGGTTCCTACTATTATATACAAAATTCAAAAATTATTTAGTACAATATAGTAAAATAAATGAAAAATATATAAAAAGACAATATTATTATCAAATGATGGTTTGAAAAAATATTTTGTAAATATTTCAATTATTATGTGATAAAATAATAATAATTTGTAAGCTCAAGAGTCATTTTATGTCTATACAGGAGCTTTATCAATGAGTAATTTGTAATATTTCAATAAGCTTGTAACACCCCAAAATTTATATTCACCAAAAATATTTTAATTATTTAGGAAATTCAATAAAATGGTGAATATATATGAATTTGGAATTTATGAATTTTATAAATGTTCATTTTCATGAGAAAATGGGCAAAATAATTATGGAATTAATTTGGGTAACTGAAAAAGCCCAATATTAAGGTCCAAAAATGAAAGAATATTAGAGAAAATATTTGATCCAAAAATAAATGGAAAATGGCCAAAGAAAAAATAAGAAAAGAAATTGGAATAAAAAGGTAATGGCAAAATCGTAATTTTTCAATTTATCACAAAATTAATTATTTTCTGATTAATTGAAGTTAATTTCAATTAATTAAGGAAAATAAAATGGAAAAATATATTTATAATATTTTGATCAATTTAATATGAATTTATGAAAAATTTGAGCAAAAAGTGCAATTTTGACCAAAATTGAGACTTTACATGTATATGTAACTTGGACAAGCTGTGTAGCCAATTGAGACCATATGGAGGGACCCCTAGGTGCCTCCTACATGTTGCAAGAGGAAGAAAATATTGGTTGGGCTTAATGAGCTTGGTTACATGTACATAAGGTTTATATGCATAAAATTGATTTTGGAATTTTTGGAAATTCCATAAATCATTAAAAATCATAAAATATAATAAAAACACATTTCCATCATCTTCCTCCAGCTCATTTCGTGCCCTAATAGATTTGAACTAGAGAGAGTGTGTGTGTGTGAAATTCTAGAGAGAGAAAGAAAAAAAACTTGCAAAGGTAAGTGATTTATTCAGTAAATCAGTTCTTGACACGTATAACTCCGTTGCTAAGCTACTCTTTTATGTGTTTAAGGTTTGGGAAGCTTATCTTAAGGTGTGTGAAAGCTAGGGTTTTAGCCTTATTGAGAAAAACTAGAGGGAAGCAAAAGGTAACTTCCAAACCTTCATGTATTTCCTATTCTAGCTGCTGTGAGCAATTTAATCGGTGAAATTTCACCGGATTGCCATTAGTTTTAAATACTGGAAATGGGTGTTCCTAAGGGTTATGCTGCCCAATTTTAGTTCAAATGGTTGTTATTACTCAATTAGATGGTTAATAAAGTGGCTAGGAGTAGAAAGGAACGCGTTTAGGGAGCCGAAACCGCAAAACCCTGATTTTTCCTAGAGGATACTATAATTTCAGCCAGTGCTGTTAGAGGGCCTTATAGTTGAATTTTAAATGATTTGATGGTTTTATTGGGTTCAGGAGGAAAAATTAGGTGGAGTTATAATTGGGCACTTTTTCAAAAAAGGTCAAAAAAGCATACTTATGAAAACGCCCATGAAACCCTAAAATAGGGGCTTTCAAGGGTATTTTTGTAATTTGAAAATGAATTTGATAATTCCAAGTCCGGAAATGGATTCCGTAGATGAAAATGTGTCAAAATAGCCTATGTCAAAATTTTGGAAAAAGTACAGCTGGACCGGGTACGGCCGAGACGGGGTCCTAGGGGCATTTTGATAAATTTTCACTATAGGCTAATATAACCACAATAAATACTATGGAAGTGTCTAAAATGATACATGGAGAGGTTATAACCTAATTCATGTACATTTTATGTTTTAGGACCAAGTTAGGACCCTGAAGTTGGCACGCTTTTGAAGTTACACCAAACGGGGTAAAAGTGACTTGGGATAGGGACATTATCCTTCATACTTCATGTCTTAGTCTATATGAATGTGTGGTTGCCATGGTTTGTGCTTTTATTAATTAACATGGTATGCCTAGAGAGGGCAGTTAGTGCTGGAGTGCACTTACACCTGAGGGATTGGATGAAAATCCAACTGGTGTATGAGTAGTTGGGCTGGAGCCCTACTCATGTATACATAACGATATATTATATTGTTTATTAATTGGTGCATTCATGGTGTATATCATATTTACTTATCGCATATTATGTGAACGATAATATGTTTCTACTGAGATTCCTCGGAATCTCACCCCTTTTTCTAAATCAAAATGTCTCAGCGGGTGCCAGTATTCAAAAGGCAAGGGCACAGTTACGGAAAACTGATAGGCATGTTTCTCAAGTCACAGCCGGTGGTTATATTTAGCCTATACTTGGAATATTTTAGGGATATTTTGTATATAGTTGTAATTATTAGTGAATTTTTCTCTGTTAATGTCTGTCTATAAACAAGTACTTATTATCAGTATAACTATACTTTTTTGTTTGCCTATGGAACTTGTTCATTATTCCCTGCACATATCAAAATAGAAATAGGTGTTGACATTTTTGGTATCAGAACCCATAAGCGGTTCTAGCATTATTATAATTGTATGCTGATATTGGTTTTGTTTGCATGATGACAGGATCATAAGCGGTAGTTCGAGTTCATCATCTGAGGGTGAGACATTAGTAAACCAGAGTCCCCCAGAGCAGCGTCTTCAGGATGGGAAGCTTTTTATAGAGTACTATGGACTTAGAGGTGCTCGTTTTTTGTGGATAGCTCGGAAGAGTATGCCGTAGCTGCCTGTGTACTGCCCGGAGCTGAGGCCAGCATCACCAAGATAGCCATAAGTCTAGGAAGCCATAGATTATCCAGATATGGACCTCGACAAGGATCCTGAGGAAGACCCAGAGGAGGATTCAGAGGAGTACTCAGACGATGAGATGAGTGACCGCGAGTTCAGAGCAGAGCCGGTGCAAGTACGGCATAATTTGCTGCCAGATTTTGAGCTATGGCTTTATGTCTATGGCAGATATCACAAGGCATACCGAACTCAGTCAACACTTGCGACATAATACTATTGCTTTCTATCTGGAGTTCAGTCTTTGTACGCTATCCGGGAGCAATTGCAAGTTGGGGCACCAGTTTAGTTCTGGGTTTGTACTATACTGGATTTCTTCCCAGACTCTGCTTTTTGGAATTGGCAGAAGAATGATATTGTTGAGAGGGGCCCAAATAGAAACGTGTACGCTTTTATGAGGCATATGGATGATCTGGTTGATAAATTTATGTACGATGACTGACATAGAACACCTAGGTGGTATATTTTGGAGACCGGAGCTGACCGGCACATAATTTGAGATAGGGGCAGTCAGGGAGAACTGACATATAGAAGAAGAATTAGTTGGAGTCGGTATTTTGGGAGGGTATATGAATATTGAAAAATGTAAGATGAAAAGACTAATATGTCATGTATAGTAGTTTATAGGATATTTGATGTTTCTGTTTCTCTGTAACTACTGTAAATAGTTGTTTTATGCTAGTATAACATATCCGTGTACCCTGACTTTTATGAAATGATAAAAATGCCCTTGCTCTTATATGAAAAGTAATTCTTCTCTATTTTCATATAGAGTGAACTATGGAAATGATACAACCAGGAGAAGGCAGTCAAGGTCGAGGTAAAGGCCGAGGCCGAGGTATAGGAAAAGGAAGACATGGTAATCATGAGGAAATATCGCTTCCTGGACCATATCCATTTCAGCAGCGAATATTAGATATGTTGGTATAGCGGCAAAATACAATGAATGAGATAAAAGAGGAACTTCAGGGAGTACAAAAAAGGCAAGATCGCCTAGAGGATCGCCTAGACAAATACATGAGGGGTTATGGTGAAGACATACCACTGAAGGAACCTGAACCAGAGGATATCATACCAGATCCTGAGGCAGAAGTTTAGGAAGTGGGAAAGTGTTACTATGGATTTCGTGGCAAGGCTACCTAAGGTCAGAAACCATGACGCTATATAGGTAATAGTTGATAGATTCACGAAGACAGCTCACTTCTTGCCTATCAGTATCCACTGTTCTCCTAACAAACTAGAAGAAATTTACATTAAGGAGATTGTGCGACTACATGGTATTCTGAAGAACATCATATCAGATAGAGATCCATGATTTACTTCTAAGTTTTGGAAGGCGGTTCATGAAGCTTTGGGTACCAAGCATCAATTCAGCATGACATATCATCCTCAAACACATGGACAGACAGAGCGAACGATTCAAACCCTTGAGGATATGCTAAGGGCGTATGTACTTGATTACAAAGGTAGTTAGGACAAATTCCTTTCGTTGGAAGAGTTCACCTACAATAACAGTTATCTTTCGAGCATCCAGATGGCTCTATATGAGGCACTCTATGGGAGGAAATGTCAATCACCCTTATGCTGGACTGGGTTGTCTAAGAGGCAATTACTGGAGCCAGATATTGTTGATTAGACAATGGAACAAATAAAATTGAATAAGCAGAGGTTGATAGCTACTTAAATTTGACAAAAGAGTTATGTATACAAGAGGCAAAAACCTCTTAAATTTGAAGTCGGTGACCACGTGTTTATGAAAGTATCACCTATTATGAGTATTGGCAGAGCATTGAAAGTAAAGAAGCTGCAACCAAGGTGCATTGGTCCATTTGAAATCTTGGCAAACATTAGGCCCGTAGCATACCGTATTGTTTTGCGACCGAATCTGAGCAGACTACATGATTTTTTTCATGTTTCCCAACAAAAAAAGTATCAACCTAATCCAGAACACATAATAGAGTATAAAGACATGGAAATGCGCGATGATTTGACTTATGACATCACACTTAACCGAATCATCAATCGACAAGAAAAGCAGCTCAGAAACAAGAGCATTCCATTCATCAAGATTGTCTGAAAAGGGTTATCACCCAGAGAGGCTACATGGGAAATGGAGGAAAGTGTAATGAAACATTACCCGGAATTTATGGCTGTATATGTGTAGCAAATTTCGGGGATGAAATTTATTTAAGTGGGGCAGAACTGTAACACCCCAAAATTTGTATTCACCAAAAATATTGTAATTATTTGGGAAATTCAATAAAATGGTGAATATAGTAATTATTTGGGAAATTCTATTCGGTAAATCGGTTCCTAACACATATAACTCCATTCGTAAGCTACTCTTCTATGTGTTTAAGGTTTGGAAAGCTCATCTTTGGGTGTGTGAAAGCTAGGGTTTCAGCCTTGTCAAGAAAAGTCGGAGGGAAGCAAAAGGTAACTTCCAAACCTTCATATATTGTCTATTCCGGCTACTGTGGGCAATTTAATCGGTGAAATTTTACCTAATTGCCATTAGTTTTAAATTTTGGAAATGGGTATGTCTAAGGGTTATGCTGCCCAATTTTAGTTCAAATGGTTGTTATTACTCAATTAGATGGTTAATAAAGTGGCTATTAGTAGAAAGGAACACGTTTACGGAGCCGAAACCACAAAACCCCGATTTTTCCAGGAGGATACTATAATTTTGGCCAGGGCTGTTAGAGGACCTTAGAGTTGGATTTTAAATAATTTGATGGTTCCATTGAGTTCATGAGGGAAAATTAGATAGCGTTACAGTTGGGCACTTTTTCGAAAAAGGTCGAAAAAGCATACTGACGAAAATGCCCCTGAAACCCTAAAATAGGGGCTGTCAAGTGTATTTTAGTAATTTGGAAATGTATTTGGTAATTCCAATTCCAGAAATAGAGTCCTTGAATGAAAATATGTTGGAATAGCCCATGTCAAAATTTTGAGAAAAGTATATCCGAACTGGGTAAGGCGGGGCCGGGTTTGGGTCCCAACGGCATTTTGATAAATTTTCACTATAGGCTAATATAACCACAATAAACACTATAGAAGTGTCTAAAATGATACATGGAAAGGTTATAACCTAATTCTTATACATTTTATGTTTTAGGACCAAGTTAGGACCCTGAAATTGACACGTTTTTCAAGGCATGCCAAACGGGGTAAAAGTGACTTGAGATAGGGACATTATCCTTCATACTTCATGCCTTAATCTATATGAATGTGTGGTTGCCATGGTTTGTGCTTTTATTAATTAATATGGTAAGCCTAAATAGGGCAGTTAGTGCCAGAAGTGCACTTACACCTGAGAGATTGGATGAGAATCCAACTGGTGTACGAGTAGTGGGGCTGGAGCCCTACTCATGTATACATGACGATGTGTTATATCATTTATTAATTGGTGCATTCATGGTGCATATAATATTTACTTATCGCATGTTATGTGAACAATAATATGTTTCTACTGATATTCCTTGGAACCTCACCCCTTTTTCTATATCAAAATGTCTCAGCGAGTGCCAGCGGTTCAAAAGGCTATAGTTACAGAAAACTGACAGGCACATTTCTCGAGACACAGCCAGTGGTAATATTTAGCCTGTACTTGGAATATTTTGGGGATATTATGTACATATTTGTAATTATTAGTTAATTTTGCTCTGTTGATGTCTGTCTGTAAACAAATATTTATTATCAGTATAATTGTACTTTTTTATTTGGCTATAGAACTCTTTCATTATTGCCTGCGCATATCAAAATGGAAACGGGTGTTGACAAAGCTACCTTTGACATGTTGTAAAAATCATTCTAACCTAATAAAACCACAAGATCCGCCTCACCTTAACTTTTTCATATCATATTTTAAGAAAATAAATTATTTCATGATAAATACCAAATAAAGATTTGAATTTTCTCATATTCATGAGAAAATAAATACCTGCTTTTTGCATGGAAATTACTGCATCAAGCAACACCATCTACAGATGTTCTTAGAGTACATCATCTCAATTCTTTTGCTGCTTGTCAATTTGGTTGTGATTATGATAAATCTCTTGAACACATATTTATCTCATGTCCCTATGTCAGGACAATTTGGTTTGGTTGTTTTTCAATCTAGCTCCTAAGGCATTCTTTCTCTGACTTCTCCAATTTGTTGAAAAGAACTCTTTATGCACTTTATTCGGATGGTCTCTGTAATATCCTGACTTGTGATTTAGGGCTAATTACGATTTTAATGATGTAATTATTGTTAATCTTGTTGCAAACATGTTGTAAGCAATGTTAAAGTTTATATTGGAGTATAGTGATGATTTGGCAAGGGTTATGATAATCAGGGGCGAAATTGGTAAATTTACCAATCGACTGGTCAGTTACCGAAGAGAAAACTCCTTAGTAATTAAGATCAATGGCTAGGATTGAAAGAACAAGAGGTGGAATCCTATGCATTCAAGTTCATATGAAATCATAGTAGGAAGAATGAGATGGTGCCAAGTGGCAAAATATGGACCTTTGGATCAAGGTCAAAGTTTCAAACTTAAATTTCTCTTCCCTCTCTCTCTCAAGTCGGTAAAGAAGCTTGGGAAGAAGGGAAATGTGATCATCATTCTCTTATCTCATTTTTCTCTCTCTATTCTCTCCATCCGGTGCAACTGAACCAAGAAAGAGAAAGAGAAAAAAATTGCTTTTGGGTGAGTAATTGCTTTTGTATGCTTAAAGCCTCTTCAATAAAGTTGTTCAAGAGGTTGAGAGCTTGACTTCTATGGTTTCAGAATTTTAATTGGTGGTATTTGAAGGATTGTGAAGTTTGAGAAGTTGAGGAATCAAGGGTTTGATCTTGGCAAGTTGAGAAGGTAAGCATTGGTGACCTTTTGGTATAAATGTTATGACTTTCGGTTTAGTTTAGCAAATTCTGGATTTTTGCCCTGATTTCTTGTGATTTCAGAAGATATGAATTAAGTGATGTAATGTGGTGAAATAGATGCTAAATAGCGTTTGGGAGTCAATGGTTTTGGTGTGGATTGGAAAAGAGGAAGTTTGATAAATTATGGTTTTGGTGATCTTGTGGTCTAGAGATAAGAATGTGTTGCTTGAGTAGGGATTTGGTTGTTTTGGGTTTACTAATGGGTTCTTGGTGTTAAAACAAGTGAGAACGAGTTGTGGTATGAGTTTTAGGACCATTGGTAACCAATTGGTCAATTCTGGAAAACCATATCAGCTGCTGTGATTTGGCATCTGATAGGCATCACTCGAGTGAGGGAAGATCTCAATCGAGCATGATATGAATTTCTGGGAATTTTGGTTAAGTCTTTAGGCAAAAACTGCGAGCACACTTCCTGCCTTGCAAGTGAAATATGATCCTGCTCGAGTGCGCATGGGCATGCTCGAGTGAGGTCTTGCCTGGAAGTGGTCTGTGCTCTCGGGCAAACACTTTTGGTGTTGCACTTCCTGGTGCTCGAGTGCACTTAGGGTCATTGCTCGGCTGCAGCCTCTTGTGCTCGAGTGAGTGTGAGAGATATTATAAGGATTTGCTCTCAGGCAAACACTTTCTGTGTTTCACTCGCTGGGACTTTAGTACAACTGAGGGCATCACTCGAGTGAGGTGGTTATTACTCGAGTGAGGCAGCCTAAAATTGGTGTTTTGCATCCGAAAAAGGTACCTTCTGGGTAGTTTCCTCCAACCTTTTGGGGATATGTTTAGGCCTATTATAGCCACCTAAAGAGTCTAAATGATAACCAACATAAATTATTACGAGATTTAGAAACTTGGAAAAGAGATTAACCTATTATCCCTATTTTTATAGGGTTTGATATCTGACGTCCTCGTGAGCCCACTGAGCCAGCAAACGTCAGGAAGGAACGAGGTAGTAACTTTTCTTTTGTACCATATGTGATGCATTGTATGTGTGTATTATCATTTATTCGTGATAAATTCGTATGCTGCAACATTGTGAATATGTGTAAGCACCGTTAATCCGATAGTCCCTGAGTAGCCAACAACAATTCGGGTAAGGGTTGTGTGCCTTCCCGGCAGAGAAAGGGGATAAGGATAATGTGTGATACATGTGATTATGTGGGCCGAAAGGCTATTTGTAAAGGCCGACGGGCCATTTGTGAAAGCCAGATAGCTATATGAGATATAAGGCTATGTGTATGCACTGCCACACCAATAGTCCCTGAGTAGCTAACAACGGTTCAGGTTAGGACAGTGTGCCTTCCCGGTGGAGAAAGGGGATGATGGTGGAGTGTGATTTGTGCTGCTGCTGCTGTATGATGATTTGCTTACATGTTGTGTGCTTATGTATGGTATACATGTTCTGTTACTACTGAGTTTCTCTTGAATCTCACTCTTTCCTTAAACTAATCTTTCAGACAGGGCGAGTGGCTCCAAGGAGAAGCGCGCGACCTGGAGTGGTTAGAAACCTGTAGGGACATTCTCTTTTGGATATGTTGGTTAAACATGTTGAACAGAGATTTTGTAAATTGTTTTGGGTTGTAATTATTAGTTGAGTATAGTTGTGTAATCCCCTCTATGGGAATTATAACCCCTTTTAGTGAATGAATGGAACCCGGGGGTTGCCGGGATTTTTGATTATATACTCTGATATGTATGAATGTAAAGGAACTGCACAGGTGATTATATTCAATAATTGAACTTGAGACTGGAAAGGGGAAAGAAGTTTTGAAAATTTTGTAAAGTTCCTACCACTTAATAGGTGTTTTAATAAGTTTTGAACTATCTGACGGTCTCTAATCTTTTTTTTACTATGCGTTATCGAATCTTAATTATGTTAATTAAGGAAGGGGTTACAGTCTCCACAGCACTATGCAAGGAATAATTATATTCTACTTAATGTGTTATGGCATAAGAGAAACATTGATGTTCATAATAGTATCATTCACTCCACATCATGTCATTAGAGAAATTCCTAGTATTTTAACTTTTTTAACTATAGCTTTCTCTAATGAAAGAACGGAGTCATTACTTATATCATCAAGATTGATTGATCCGCTGATACTTGCTTCTTTGTAGAAAGATTGGTCCATATTAATCAAGATGTGTAAAGGCCATAGGAAAATACAATGTGTCAACACCCGTTTCCATTTTGATAATTGAAAAGTAATCAAGATAAGATTTTGTAGGCATACAAAAAAATACAATTATACTGATAAAGTTATTCATTCACAATCCCAACATCATTCATCAACAAAATACAAAAAATGCAGAAATACAGTAGAAATTATAATGTTTGCAAGATTCCCCAAAATATCTTAAACATAAACTAATTATAACCACCAGCCTTGACCTTGCCTCGAGGCACGTGCCAATCACTTCTCGGCATCTACGCATTTGCCTTTCGTCCCATTGGCACCTGCTAAGATGTTTATTTTAAAAATAGGGTGAGATTATGAAGAATCCCCGTAGAAACATGCTATCATTCATAGAAAATTTGAAAAGTAAATATGACATGCGCCAAGGTATGCACTAATTAATGAACAATATAAACACATCATCATCATGTGTACATGAGTAGGGTCCAGCCCCACAATCTACACCGGTTAGACTTCCACCAACTCGCAGTATAAGTGCACCCCATCACCAAATGCCCCTCTCTGGGCAAACCATGTTGATTAATAAAGTGCATTTACAAACATTGGCGTCCACACAAGCATATAACTATAACATGATGTATGAAGGATAATGTTCCTAACTCAAAGTTCTTTTAACCCCTTTTTAGTATGCCTCGTAAAACGTGTCACTTCCGGCTTCCGTCTCGGTCCTAAAATATTAAATGTACAAGAAATAGGTCATGACCTATCCAAGTATCATTTTAGACTATTCCATAGTGTTTCTTGTGGTTATATTATTCTATGGTAAAATTTTACCAAAATGCCCCCGGGACCCCGGCTTGACCTTGCTGTACCCGACCCGATGGCACGTTTTCTCAAAATTTTGACTAGGGCTATCCTGATGTATTTTTGCCCAAGGAATCCATTTTTGGGCTTAGAATCACCAAATTCAGTATCAAATTATGAAAATACCCTTGACAGCCTTGATTTAGGGTTTTAGTGGCGTTTTCGTAATTATGTTTTTCGGCCTTTTCCGAAAAGGTGACCAACTATAACCCCATCTATTTTTACCCACTAAATCCAATGGAAACCATCTATTTCATGAAAATCCATCTCCTACCCCCTTGTTCTGACCTTGGCCGAAACTTTGCCAAAAAAATAGAAAAATGGAGTTTTTTTATTTTAGCTTCTAATGCTTGTACTTTTCCACTTCTAATCCTTTATTAACACATTTAACCACTTCTCAACTATGATTCAAAAAAATTTGGGCAGCATAACCCCTTAGGGTTAGGGCTTTCCAAATTTATAACTTAACAAAAAATCACAAAACTATACAACAATCACCAATAACAAATTCATACTAGTATAGATTTTAGTTTGGTGTAGTTACCTCTTAAGTTTCTTGAATCCTCTCACTCTATGCATCCTCTTCTATCTCTATTTGAGTTCAAATGTGTCTTCTAAACATGGTTTTCATGAAGAAGAGGAGTTTAGAGAAGGATCTAGGGAATGCTACAAGAAATTGCTTAAGAGATAATACTTACCTTAAGTTCCTTCTTCTTCTTCTTCTTCTCTCTAGCTCTCAAGAGTTCTCCAAGCTCTCTCTCTCTCTCTTCTTTCTCTTGGTGTGGCCAAAATATGCACATGAAGAGGGAGGAGGAGTGTTTATTAATTCCACTTCATTCAACCTTCACCATATGATTTAATCAAGGGACCATAAGGTGACTCTTGTCACACCCATACTTCTACTCATACCTCCTTCACATTATGACATAGTTGCTCCATTAAGTTTCCTTTGGCATTGGACTAGTTTTCTTCTCTTGGTTAGCCTCCAAAAACTGTCCCCCTTCTCTTACTCCAACTAAACCAATTGTTCTTCCAACTTGATCAACTTTACACTCCACCATGCACTCAAGTTCATCCAACCCTTCACTTAAGCTAATCCTTACCATCATGCACTCAACATTTAATCCAACAGTTCACTCAACCATTATCATCATTGATCATAATTACCATGTCCATATAGCGTTATCATCATGACTATGTTCATGTAGTAATTAGGAATGTGCTCTTGAAAATTAATTTTTTCCTCCATTCTTCTCATGCTAGGCGGAATTATGTGAGAGAAGAGAAATAAAAATGTGTTTCAATAATTTTATAATTCAATTAAATGAATTATGTATAATTCCCTCTAATTTCAGAATTCTTGATTTATTCCTCCAAGAATGTTCAATTTATACATTTTTCTTTATTTTCCTTGATTAATTGAAATTAACTTCAATTAATTGAAAAATAATTAATCTTGGGCTAAATTGAAAAAATTATGATTTTGCTATCACCTTTGTAATTTAATTCCTTTCTTGAATTCATTTGCCCATTTTCTTGTGAATATGAATATTTAAAAATTCATAAGATCCAAATTTTATGAATATTCACCATTTTATTGAATTTCTCAAATAATTATAATATATTTTTGGTGAATATAAAATATGGGGTGTTACACAATGTGAAGTCATCATTTGTAATTTATGACAACTAGTATTGTGTGGACACCGAAAAAAAGAAGCTTCTTCCAATTAATTATTTCTTGTGCACCAATTTGTGTGATGTTCTCTACTATAGATTATTAGCAGAAAGGGAACTCATGTCACTACTCAGAATTCCTTGAAAATCATTTGTGTCAACAAGAGCTTTAATCTGACATTTTTTTCTTCATCATCAATAGATCAGTCATTTGGCAAGATTTAAGAATGATATATGTTATCACATTTTACTAACATTTCCTTTTCTTTAGCTCCCCTCCCTTTTTAGTTATGTTATTACTAATTATGTATGTTCATATTTTAAGGGACTCTGTAAACTTATCATTGGCTAATATCATTTTGACTTCCACTAAAAAAAACAAGCTCTCTTTAAATTAATGTTGACTATATAATTAAGTTCTAGCTATTATATATACTTACTTATTTTTATAAAAAATTTAAAACTATTTTGAACAATTATCAATTAAATTAACTAAAATAATTAGATTATACTCAAAATATTGATTGTTTCCAGCCTTGACATGAGAAAACCGATCGATATAAAAAATGCAAGCCATAAACTAATTAGCAAATCTTCAAATTAATATTTCTATATTAATTTTATGAATTTGATGTGTTAAGGTCCTATAGGTAGATAGATAAATAAAAACCCTAAATTCATTTTGTAATCATTTCAACTTATTATATATAAATCACCAGATTCATTTCGGCGTGGTTTGATTATTAAAAAAATCAAATTGACTTGTCCAAAAACCTTATTAATTAATTTGGAAAAAACCTAAATTATGAATGAATTAATGTAAGAGTCATCACATGTACGGCTTCGGGAGTTCGGGGCCGGTCTTTGACTTCATTATAGTTTAACTGGCAAAAAGACTTCATTATAGTTTAAGTTGGAAAAAACAATTAAACTCAATAGCGTACTGTATAAATTTTATCGGTAAATTATAACATTTATAACAAAATTGTCACTTTAAAAATATTTATAAATCATTAATTTTTATATTTATTTGGAATAATTGCAAGGGGTAGCGATGATTAACTGAAACTCTTTTGCTTGACGGCACACTAAGATTATGTAAAACATTAGCTGATTTTATCAAAACAAATTGCTTTATAATAATAGTACTTATCTAAGACATTCTAGGTCCAGAAAAAAAAATCAAAATTTATCATAGTGTTTAACATGTATATATGTTAACAATGGCTTGTACATAAAAAATGTGACAAAATAAGTTTATATATATTTTGTATGATTAAGTTAATTTATAATAAACAAAAAAAAACTTCATAGCTTTTCATAAAATTCTCTATGGATGAACATAGTTTACTTCTCATTTGATAAATTATCCAAAGATAACATCTTGGTGATAGTAATCCTGCTTGAACATGAGATTCCATGCAAAGAAATACAAATGGGCTGAAATGGAAAATAAAATATAATAATAACGCCAAAGCAAAACAAAATATCCGAAGGAAAAACATATTTTGTATCTTTAAATAAAATTAAGGCTAAATTATAAAAAAAAAACCCTATAAACCTTTGGTTAGTTGCATATAACCCCCAATATTTCAAAATTTAAATTTTAACCCCTGATCTTTTCTCTTTTTATTAATCATGTCGTTTACTGACTGTTATTTTTTTAACTAAAATTGTCACATCATATTAATAGATAACGCATGGCATCCTATGTGGCATTCTAAGTAAACTACTAATTACATAAAACCTCCTAAACTTTGGCCAGTTATAGATAACCCTTGAACTTTGATTAGTTAAAAATAACCCCATGACATTTCAAAATTTAAACTTAACTCCCTTAAAATTTTTATTTATAATATTAAAAGGTTAAATCCCATGTCATTACTTTTATCATTTTAATAAATTTATTAAGATTTCTACTATCATTTGTCAATTAAAATAGCTTTTTGTATGGCAAAATCTAGAAGAGTAATATTAAAAAAATATAAAGTTAAACATTGAACTTCTTATTCAAAAACAAAAAAAATGCATTACTAATAAATAATTAATGAGGGTAAAAACTATCTTCTAGCAAAAATGTAATATTTAAGCTATCTATCAATCCTCAATTATCGCAAGAATATATTTAACACAAATGATGATATTTGTATACTATCAATTCTCTCATCCCAAGAAAATAAGTAAATGCTATATAAATGATGCCATTTTTATTTTTATATTTTTAAATATTTTTCCATACAAAAAAAAAAAAAAAAGCTATTTTAATTGATAAATGATAGTAAAAATCTTAATAAATTTATTAAAATAATAAAGTAACAACATGAGATCTAATAATTAATATTATAGATCAAAATTTTAAGGGAGTCAATTTTAAATTTTCAAATGTCAGGGGTTATATGTAATGGATCAAAGTTCAAAGGGGTTATCTATAATTGGTCAAAGTTCAAGGTGGTTTTATGAAATTAATAATTTATACAAGATGCCACATGTCATTTGTTAATCAGATGCGGCAATTTCCCTTAAAAAGATAACGGTTAGTTAAAGACAGCAGATTAATAATAAAAACATAAAAAGGTTGGGGGTTAAATTAAAACTTTAAAATATTGTGGGATTTTATGCAACTAACTTAAAGTTAAGGGGATTTTGTATAATTTAACCTAAAATTAAATAATAAAAATGTGATAATTACTATGAATGTCCCCATCAATATAGTGTGTGTGTGTGTAACCGTATAAGGTTATTTGTGTTCGGATTAGCTTTTGGAGAATAGCTTTTACAGTTTACGAGGTAAGTATGTGAGAGGAGTTTTATCTCGATTTACGAAAAAGTACTTCTGAAACCTAGATTTTGAAGGTTGCCGAACACTTAAAAGGTTAGAATGGTGATTTAGGTTTAGATAGAAATGAAGAGTTCATTTTACCAAAAAAAAACAAAGAAATGAAGAGTTCAAATCATATAAATTTATATCAAATTACAGTATTTACACTGTGTGAAAAGTATGATTTATTTATTAAATTTTACACAATATATCAGGTATACCTAATTAAATAATATGTAACTCATGTATAGCAAATGCTGGCCAAAAAAAAAAAAAACCCTCATGTATAACAAATATATTTTTAACAATGAAAAATGAAATCTTTCTTGGGCTATTAATGGAAGTACATTTATAAAGTGTCTTTCTCTTTTCTTTTCTTTTTTAAATTGCCACTGAGGGGTATTCATTTTTTATTTTTGAGTGAACTAAGGGGTCTTCGTCCAGTGCTCATCACAATGAGCAGAATCAAAATAATGAAAACAAAATGCTCATTGACGTTAAAGTAAATTTTTATTTTTTTTAAAAAAATCATTACTTTAGATTTCACACCTATTAAAATAAAAAATTATTTAAAAATATAAAAATTAAATTAAATTTTTACAATCCAAATTTAATTCAAACAGTCTAGATTGATGATGAATACCTGAAGATGAAACATGTGATGTAAGTTTCTTATTGAAGCAACATATGTTAGACCTTTATCTTATTTTCACCTTTTTCAGAGAATTTGCTGAAGACGATACATAGTTCAATAGGCATTACGGGAATAACATAAATGTACTGATAATATGTGTATGATTATAGAAATTGGCCATAGGGGTTCGTACATGATAATTACAATCAATGTAGCCGCATAGGGCTATTAGGATGTCAAAACCCGTCCCAGTGAAACGGAGACTTCTTCTCATCATCGCTCCACCACTGTAATTCTCTCTCATCCAGTTCTTTTCTTTGATTTCCGCATACCTTCTGTATTCGCCTGTCTAAATTGTTGGTAAGGGAGAGTGAGATTTGAGAGAATCTCAGTAGGTAACAAATATCATAATGCATGCATGATAGATACTATGTGTATGACATGTTAGCCTCACTAGTATAAAATTTCCTTTTTAGATTGCCATATTTAGACCGGTTATAGCGGATAAGGTCTAAAAAATTTGACCAGTGGCATTTTTATAATTATATATAATTTCTAAGACTGCTTCTCAAAAAAACCGATCTTAAAAAAATTATTTAGACCGGTTATAAATAAAATCGGTCTTAAAATATCAAAATATTTAAAAAATAAAAAATTTTAAGACCGGTTATTTATAATAACCGGTCTTAAATATCAAACATTTCAAAACTTTTAAGATCAATTTTTAAAATAACTAGTCTTAAAAATCATACTTTTTAGACCGGTTCTTATAATAACCAGTCTTAATTTAAGACCGGTTATTCTAATAACCGGTCTAAAAAGTGATATTTTAAAAAAAAAAATTATGAATTTTTTTTAAATATGAAAATTTTAAAAAAAAAAATTTCACCCTTTTAAGACCGGTTTATTTATAACCGGACTAAAATATCTCCTTTTTGTCGCGTCTAATTTTCGCTCTCTTAATCTGAAACCTTTCTTCTTGGTGCGATTACTCTATGAGCTTGATCATCTTCACTCGATCTCATTCTCATGTTTGTTGCTGCGGTGTTCTCACCCTCGCACTAAATGAGTTTGCCACCGCCATAACCTCGCTTGCTCTGATCTCCTTTGTCGCAACTTTTCACTCTAGTTGCTTTTCTATCTCTAGTATGGGTCTTGCTTTGCTAGGTCACATAGACTTGTACCATGAATGTGATTTGCAGACTCAACATTTTAGAAAAAGTTGAAGAGAACATCAACCTTGCATTGTTGCGAAGGAAGCATCTTTTCGTCTTTTTAGTTTTAGTATACTGTAAGTGATGATAAGAAGGAGGAGGTTCCTGAAGTTAGTATTCTTATTTCCCTCTTTAATTATTTATGATTTTACAACGTTGTTTTGCTTTGTGTTTCGTTTGATTAGCTATGCATGGATTTTTTTTTTGTTATGGTCTATAAGTTGTTATTTTTCATGTTTCTACTCTCTGGCAACCCTAATCATCTATTACCACAATTACCTGATACTTCAGTTGGTTCAAAAAGCACTCCCTTCTGAGGCCTTATTTGTTGAGTGACAGATTGCCCCATTTGATCCTACTAAGAAGAAGAAGAAGAAGAAGAAAGTCGCAATTATAGATCATGCTGATGATTTAGTTGACAACTTAGCTGAGAAGACAAAAAACTTGTTTGGTATCTAATTTAAACCAAAAGATATTTTTATTCTTGTTGCCGATGTTATCATTTGAGGTATCTCTAATTGTGCATATGCATGGTTCATTCTCATTTTTACAGTTTCGGATGGGGCTGAGACTCCATTTGCTGGTTTAAAAAAGAAGAAGAAGACAGTAAGTCATTTAGTATTTATGTAGAATATTTTTGCACACAATCTTTGCCGAAGCCATTGGAATATATAATTATATGGGGGCAATATGATGCTTGTTTTTTTATTGAAGGTTGAAACTCGTAACTTTACTAATGAGGGTGGAGATGCTACTGAAGATTTAGATGGTAAGCAGTTGTATTATTTATTGATGTGCGATAAACTGAACTCAATGACTGTATGTGTGTTATACTCTTGATATCAAGTGAAGTTAGCTGAATAAGTGATGAGTATCTAATAAATTTTGAACTCATTACATTGAATAAATCTAAGATAAGTTGCTCTTATATCAGAGATATGGATTGGTAGAAAAGTTGAGCGAATATGATAAAAAAATTATTCTTTCTTTTTTTTCTTTGTTTTGTTTTGTTTCTCATTGCCCTTTGTTCAGAGTCTAAAGTGAAAAGGGTGATACATGTAGAGCACTACAAAAAAAAAAAACTATATTTATTTTTTTAAAAAAAATATCACTTTTAAGACCGGTTATTAGAATAATCGGTTACTTTTTAGACCGGTTATTATAAGAACCGGTCTAAAAAGCATGACTTTTAAGATCGGTTATTTTAAGAACCGGTCTTACAAGTCTTGAAAAAAAATTTTTAGACCCATTTTTAAACAACCAGTTTAAAAAGTCTGGACTTTTTAAACCTGATCTTAGAACAACCGGTCTAAAAAAGTAATTTTTAAGACCGGTTGCTTAACCGATCTAAAAAGTAACAAACTTTTTAGACCGGCTGTATTAAGACCAGATCCAAAACCAGTCTAAAAAATCATTTTTAATCGGTCTAAAAAGTCATTTTTCCACCAGTGCTTTAACTAAATGCATACCTCATAATGACATTTTCTCATGCTCAATGTTTCATGCAACATTACTATGGTCACAGTATAAATAGAAACAGAACTTCATTATTTAAATATGCTCTATAGAATCAAGTAAAGTAATAACATACATCACTACACAAGTAGAGATATTAAATACATGCAAATAAGGTAAATTCCCTACCTCTGGTCTTTGAGTCCTTTTCTTTTACCTTTCTATTAGTCCAACATTTTGTGTCCGGCTCGGGCTATTGTCCTATCCTAAATTTCTAAATGTATAAGAATTAGGTTAAAACCCATTCATATACTACTTTAGACACTTTCATAGTATTTCTAGTGGTTATATGAGTCTATAGTGAAAATTTACCAAAATACCGATGGGGACCCAGCTCGGTCTTGCCGTACCCAACCTGACTGTACTTTTCTTGAAATTTTGACCTAGGCTATTCTTACATATTTTTTTCCCAAGGAATCCATTTTCGGGCCTCGGAATTACCAAATTCACTACCAAAAAGAAAAAAAGGCCCTTGGCAGGCCCTAATTTAGGATTTCAGGGGCTTTTTGGTTATTATGCTTTCTAAGGCTTTTTCCGGTAAAGTGTTCAACTATAACCCCACCTAATTTCCCCTCCTGAACACAATGGAATCATCAAATCATCAAAAATCCAACTCTAACCCCTCCATCTAGCTCTGGCCAAAATTTTAAAAACTCCAAGGAAATTTGGGGTTTTTGAGTTCTGACTCTATAGATTTGCTCCTTTCTACTCCTAATCACTTTATTAACTACTTAATTACATTCCTAACATGATTTAGACCAAATTTGGGCAGCATAACAGTTAGGGTTCCACATTTCCCAAATTTACAATCCATAGCAAATCAACCAGAAAATTACTGATTAAACTAGCAACAACATCCATAGCAACCAAAGATTGAAGTTTATAGAGTTACCTTTGGCTTCTCTTGCTTTATCTCACTTGATCGAAACCCTAACTCCCAAACACCCCAAAGATTTGCTTCAAGAACACCTTGAATCATGTAAAAGAGTAGCTTAGAGGAAGGATTTACACAAGTTAGGAGCTAAATCATCGAATAAATCAAGCTTACCTTGAAAATTTGCTCCTCCTTCTCTCTACAAAGTATGAAACACACACACACACACACACACTCTCTTGAGCTGTCACTTGGTGACGGAAATAAGAAGGGAAGAGGAAGAAAAAGCTGATTTAAAAATTATCCCATTTTCCCTCATTTTCTTTAAAATCCAAAAATCCAATATTATTTTCTTTAAAGGATTAGCTTAGAGGAAGAGTTACACAAGTTAGGAGCTAAATCACCGAACAAATCAAGCTTACCTTGCAAATTTGCTCCTCCTTCTTTCTACAAAGTATGAAACACACACATACACACACACACTCTCTCTCTCTCTCTCTCTCTCTCTCTCTCTCTCGGTGAAATAAATGAGAAGGAAAGAGGAAAAAAATTGATTTAAAAATTATCCCATTTTCCCTTATTTTCTTTAATTACCAAAAATCCAATATTGTTGACTTTTGCATGTGTCACAACTTTATCTACATGAAACTTAATGCCATAAAGCCCAATTAGTATCAAACTAATCTTCCCTCTCTTAGTCAGCCATTTACACGTCTAGGGGTCCAAGTTAGAGCCAAAATGGGCTGATATCAATTTAATAACAAAATATTTTCCATTTTTGAATTTATTGGAAATTCTAGTAGATTTTCTGCCCAAACTTTGAAAAATCATAACTTTATTTATAGGACTTCAATTGGAGTGATTCTAACGGTTATAGAACTCTTCATGAGTCTAGTTTCAAGGAAAAAATATAGCATTTAGTGAACTAGAAGCTCACCATTCCCAGAATTTAAATCTTTGAATGTTGTCCTATAAAATAGGCAGTTTCCCTGGGCTAACGTCAAATATTCATAACTCCTTATGTACAACTTCAAATAATTCTCATAATGTCAACACCCGTTTCCATTTCGATAATCGAAGAGTAATAAAGATGTAATTTCATTGGCATACAGAAAAGTACAATTATATTGATAAAAGTAATCGTTTACAATCCAAAGTCGCTCGTCGACAAAATACATAAATACAGCGGAAATTCTAATATATAAAGGATTCCCAGAATATATTAAGAATAAACTAATTATAACCACTGTCCTTAACCATGCCTTGAGACATGTACAAATCACTTCTCCATATCTGTACCTTTGCCTTTCATCCCACTAGCACCCGTTGAAATGTTTATTTTAAAAAAAGGTGAGATGCCAAGGAATCCCAGTAGAAACATGCTATCATTCATAGAAAATGGGGAATTCATGTTGATTAATAAAGCACATTTACAAAAAGTTGCATCCATATAAGCATATAACTATGGCATGATGTATAAAAGATAATGTTCCTACCTCAAAGTCCTTTAAATCCCTTTTTAGTGTGCCTTATAAAACGTGTCGCTTCCGGCTTCCAACTCGATCCTAAAATATTAAATGTACAAGAAATAGGTCATAACCTATCCAAGTATCATTTTAGACTCTTCCATAGTGTTTCTTGTGATTATATTAGTCTATAGTGAAATTTTATAAAAATGCCTCCAGGACCCTGGCCCCACCCCTCCCCTCCGTGCTGGGCCTGATGGCACGTCTCAGAACGCTCTTCTGTGCTGTGTACCGCATATGCATATCACCGCGCTCGAAATAGTTGATTATCGGCCCTTTGCTCGGGACACGCTGGTTCATTGTCATCTCAATCAAACTATCCATGATCACGATCATCAACTCACCCGGACCATCCACGAGTAATCCTCTCGCCATGCAAATAAAACCATATCAGTATACAATTCTGATAATGCCAGAACCGCTTATTAGCTTTGATACCAAAAATGTCAACACCCGTTTCTATTTCGATAATCGAAGAGTAATAAAGACGGAATTCCATGGGTATACATAAAAGTACAATTATACTGATAACAATATTCATTTACAATCCTAAGTCACTCGTCAACAAAATACAGAAATACAATGGAAATTCTAATATATACGAATTCCCAAAATATCTTAAGACTAGACTAATTATAACCACCATTCTTGACCTTACCTCAAGACACATGTAAATCACTTCTCCACATCTGTACCTTTGTCTTTTATCTCACTGGCACCTGTTGAGATGTTTATTTTAAAAAAGGGTGAAGTTCCTAGGAATCCTAGTAGAAACATGTTATTGTTCATAGAAAATACGGAAAGTAAATATAATATGCGCCAATGTATACACCAGTTAATGAATAATATAAACATATCATCATAACACATCATCATCATGTATACATGAGTAGGGCCTAGCCCCACTATCTACACCTAGTTAGACTATCACCAACTCCCAGTGTAAGTGCACCTCTAGCACTAAGCCCCTCTCTAGGCAATTAATGTTGATTAATAAAGCGCATTTACAAACAATGACATCAACATAAGCATATAACTATGACATGATGTATGAATGATAATGTTCCTACCTCAAAGTCCTTTAAATCCCTTTTTAGTGGGCCTCGTAAAACATGTCGTTTCCGGCTTCCAACTCGGTCCTAAAATATTAAATATACAAGAAACATGTCATAACCTATCCAAGTATCATTTTAGACTCTTCTATAGTGTTTCTCGTGGCTATCTTAGTCTATGGAGAAATTTTACCAAAATGCCCCTGGGACCCCGGCCCGGCCCCACCGTACCCGGCCCGATGGCACATTTGCCCAAAATTTTGACTAGGGCTTTCCTGACTTATTTTCACCCAAGGAATCCACTTCCTGGCTCAAAATCACCAAATTCATTGTCAAATTATAAAAACGCCCTTGACCGCTCCGATTTAGGGTTTTAGTGGCGTTTTCATAATTATGTTTTTTTGGCCTTTTTTGAAAAAGTGACCAACTGTAACCCCACCTATTTTTACTCACTGAATCCAATGGAACTATCTATTTCATGAAAATTCAATTCCTTCCCCCTATTCTAGTTCTGGCCGAAACTTAGGAAAAAAATGGAAAAATACTCTTTTGTGTTTTAGCTTCCAAAACTTATAATTTTCTACTTCTAATCCTTTATTAACTCATTTAAACACATTTTAACCATGATTTAAAGAAATTTGGGCAGCATAACCCTTTAGGGTTAGGACTTTTCTAAATTTACAAACTTGACAAAAATCACCAAGGGTTAGGACTTTTCTAAATTTACAAACTTGACAAAAATCGCCAAATCCAACAACAACTTTATACTTGTATAGATCTAAGATTTATAAAGTTGCCTCTTGAGATCTTGGATTTTCTCTCTCTCGAGGCATCCTCTCCTCTCTCTCCTTGAGCTCAAGATATGTCTTCAAGATCATGGATCCCATGAAGAGAAAGGTTTAGAGAAGGTTTTCTAAATAAGATTATAAGAAAAAGGCATAAGAGATCACTACATACCTTAAGCTTTCTCCCATTCTCTTTAGAACTTCAAGACTCTTCAAGCTCTCTCTCTCTCTTCTTTCCTCTTGTGCTAGCCGAAATGTATGAAGGAAAGAGGAAGGAACAGCCTTTATAAAATTTCTCCCTTCATCCTACACCATTTGATTTCATCAAGGGTTATTATTGTGACACTTGTCACAATCCTCACCTCCTTCAAATTTATGTCATGATGGCTCCATTTAGTTTCCCTTAGCATGAAACTAATTTTTCTCTCCATTTGGTTGGCTCAAAACTGTCCCCTCTCACATGCTTACTAACCAAATTGCCTCTTCCAACTAAACCAACCATGCACTCAAGTAGTGAAATGAGTTTTCTCCAACCATGCACTCAAGCTTGCACCCAACCTTACACCCAAACCAGTCCAACTAATCCAACTTCACACTCAAGGTAGTATATACCATTTCATCATTAACCATACTTACTATGTCCATGTAGCATTATTTTAATGCAATTTGACATGTACTCATACAAATCAATTATAATTTAATCCCCTCCTCATATGATCATGACACTTGGCATCTTTAATTCCATTAATCAATTTCTAGCACATTTTATTTTCAATTTTCGGAATAATGCCAATTCTGACAGATTTTCTGTCCTAACTTTGAAAAATTATAACTAATTTTATAGACATTATTTTGGAGTGATTCCAAAAGCTATGGAACCCTTATTGAGTATAGTTTCAAGAAAAAATATGGTATTTAGTCAATTGGAAGCATATCAATTCCAGATCTCATTTCTTTGACCACTGCTCCAAAGACTTTCCATATTTTCTGGGCTAAATTTAAAAATTCATAACTCTTTGTACATAGCTTCAATTGATTCATATGAACTATCAAATTAAATTTTAGGATGTCTACTTTCACCCTGTAAAATTTCATAATTTTTGATCATCATTTGATCTTCCAAAACCACATGACAAACTCACTACCTCGCAGACAATTTCACTGAAAACATTGTTCACCTTTAAATTTTCAATATTTAATTCCTTTAGCATTTAATATTCACCATTTCATTGACTATATAAAATAATCACAATATACTCTTGGTGAATAAAATTTGAGGTGTTACACATAACTTATCAAATTAAAGCTTAGGATGTTTATTTTTATCATGTAAAATTTCATAATTTTTGAACATAATATGATCATTCAATTTCACATGACAATCTCACTTTGTTATAGGAAATCTTCCTGGCAGCATAATCACATTCTCTAAAATTCACCCTTTTATTTTATTAAATACTATAAATATTTATAAGATATATTAAAAAATAAAATTTAAGGTGTTACAACGTGTGGACGCTTGTCATAAAAAATAATTGCTCACATAACTGGCTATGAAATGGAAAAGTGAAAGCAACAAGCAAATCGAAGCTAGGAAAATAGGGGTCCCCTAAGTCTCAGACCGAACCGTTATTGTCACAATCTGTCAATGTGCATTTCGCAACTTGAAGTGCTAGTTGCTCACTTTACATGGTGAAAATATGAATCTGCAAAAACTCCTTTCCTCGTTATCTCCACTAATGTTCCCATCCATCCCTTCTCTAAAATTGTATCCATTCAAAAAGTTATTGTCTAAGCTAAAAATGTTTTTTAAAATATTTTTAGCTAAAAATAATAGTAATATTTTAATGAATAATATTATTATTAGTAATGCCAATAAAAATTGATTCAGTTGGTAATTATACAACTCATATTTTACAAAAGTGAAGGGGTTTGAATCAAACTAGAGTAATATGATGATTTTATTAGTAGATAATTTGTAAATATTTTAACAACTAAATTTTTAGTCCAGTGGCCTATTTGAATGTATGAGTATGAGAGTAACTAACCCAAGTCACTTTCCAATTCAAAAAAAAAAAAAAAAAACCCAAGTCACCTAAGTTTTAAAAAATTATTATTAATTACCATAAATATTATCTACTTTAATTTTTATGCATAAAAAATTGTCTCTGTCTATGCTACATTAACGGTTCTCTGTGGCATTAATATTCTTTTTAATAATAAAAGGGCCCAAGTCTTATTTCCCACCAAAAAGTTTGCACAAGTGTCGATCATATCAAGCCCCTTCACATTCAGTCAAAAGTATCATCCCACTTTCTTATTACTATTTTTAAAAAATTTTAATTCAATATATATATATATATATATAATTCTCCTTAAAATACCCATCTAATGAAATTCCTCAAAACAACCAAACTTGTGTGGTATCATGTATTGTAATTTTGCGTTTATTTTGATCTGCATCAACTTGCTGAAAAAACTCATTTTCTAATACAGATTTTTGTGGGAATACATTGCCAAATTAAAGAAGATTTTTTTTTTCCTTGGGAAGATATTTTTTATGGCCATGAATTATTATTAGATTAAGTAATGATAATGTTAATAAAATTAAAGTGTAACTAAGAGTCACACCATTTGTCCATTGTTGGTGCCTTTACATTTTCTCCTTCGAAATAATGAGAATGAAAATTGATAGCCACTTCTAATATGCTTAAAGCGCTTTCTGTCAAATTGCCAAAAATTTGAGCCAAAAAAAAAAAAATTATTGCCAAATCAAAATTTTTTTGGTCAACCATTGCCAAATCACATACAGCAAGCAGCAAGCCATTTTTATTTAATGTGCCACCAAAGGTTAAGAATGGGAATAAACATCTCAATGTATATATGTCATCAATAATATAATGCCATTTCTATGACATAAGCTTATATATATATATAACTCCAATGACATGTAAAGTTACAACATTGTGTGATTCAATTCAAAACTCAAAAAGTGGCTTCTTCTATACAGGAACAAGAGAGATTGATAACACATTCAAACTTATCAAAACACACGTACGCTTGCTTTTGCCAAGATGAGGTTTTAACAAGAAGGATATGTTTCCCCATCAAGTGACTTCCTCTATGTGGATAAAGCATGTTTAAAAACACATTTAAACTTTGTCAAAATACAGTTACTTTTAAAGATTTAAGTTTTAATTTCATCTCAAAAGTTTTCATCTAGGATCCATGAGTATTTATAATTTTTTTTTTTTGATCAATGTTATCTAAGAAGTGTTAAAAAAACAAATGTCGCCCCTAACTGTTAAACATTTTAACGGTTAACGTTTTTTTCTTAATGACTAATGCTAGTTTTTTAATAATTAAGGTGACTTTACTCATTTTTAATACTTGCAAAGCAATATTGATCCCAATAAATAAACATTTCAAATATCCACAACTTCTACACAAAAATTTTCTAAGCAAAATTGTTCCTTGCCACTTAACGTGATTTTGCGAGGGTGAACATGTTTGCCCATAAAAATGTCTTCTTTCATGCATGAAAAAGAGAGTATTTGACCTATTGTCAAAAAAGGTTGCTTTTTCGCGGAAATACGGTTTTGCCCAGTAGAACTTGTTTCCAAATACACTCTTAAAAGGTCAAAAAACAGAACCAATTAGAACTCAACTGGATGGGAGTTATGCTACCTTAATTAATAGTCTCAAGTTAGAGTTTTAGGTATGTAAGCTTCTGGTTCTATTAATAAGGTAGACCGATAATTTTTTAATTTTATTTATAATTTATGTTATTAAATTTTTTTATATGAATATACAATTTTATTCTTGATTTATTATCGTATAGATTTTGTTTTCTTGGGATAGGTATAATGCAATCTATTATAAATAAGGATAAAGTTAAAAATTTATTAAATTTTAAGATAGAGTTAATAAGGTTTAAAATTTTTTTAATTGGTATATATGAAAGATACTGTAACTGGCTTGTAAATAAGAACATACAAGTAAATTTGTTGCTAAAATTAGGGATACTTTGATTTTACTAACTTGATTGGATTGATTGAATTTTAGTTTAATATGGTTTTTAACCTTGGGTGATTTGAGAGAGATAGAGAGTAATTTTTTAGGTGATCATAGTTTGGTCTTGAGGCTTGACCCTTTCCAATATCATTACTTTTTTCTTCCAAGTTTATTGAGTGTTACTTGAAACAGAGTATGCAAATATAGTGAAGGCTGCTCATGATCTAAATCTAAACGGAGCTCTGTGATTACTTCTTTTTAAAATAACAGAACAAAGGGGGAAAAGACCAAACGAAGCAATGGTAGCTAGGATCAGGAGGCACTCCCTCCAGTCATATTTTTAAACATCAGTATCATACATTTGGTCTTATATATAAAAGCAATTTGGTTTTATCTAAAAAATTAATACACTTTTTTTATTTTTACTTTCAATTAATCACGTATCACTTATCTCTTCTCTTATACATTCTCTCTTACGCTCATCATCTTCATAAATAACATTATATTTCAAATAAAATCACATATCTTATATACTTGTTACTTTTACTTAATTTTAACCAATATTTGGATAGTTGTTGCTTAGAAAAAAATGAGAAGAAGAAAAAACAAGAAACAGAAAAACAGAGGATCAACTTAAGGTTACAGAAATAATGGTCACTCCTTGGGAATTAATACATGTTGCTACTTCCCATGAGATTCAACGTTTTGTAAAATGTAGCATTTGAATTTCAAAGGAAATAGCATTTTGTCCTTGGAACTGGCGCGCCACTGGGGAAATTACCCAATTAACCCTACTTCCTGAAATTTAAAAAAAAGAAAAGAAAAGAAAGTCTGCGTCTCTTTCTGCTCGATCTGCTTGCTAATCCTACACGGCTAAAGACAAATTCTTTAAAAGATCTTTTTTTAAAAATTTTTCTGGGTTTATTAAAGGAAAGTTCATTAATTGCACGATTGCTTGCTTAGCTTGACCTCAACATCTTAATCATCGAGCCGAAGAAGAATCTTGCTGGCTTTCTTCATCTTTGAGCTTCTCCTCTGTTTCAGCCTCACCTGTTTCTGTGAGAGTCTTAGCTCTTTGAGCCTCTAATTCCCAATCCGTTCGACTCAAAACCACAAGCATCGTCACTGCACATGAACCCTGTGCAGCCAAAAGCCCTAACCAGAGACCTTCAAAATCAAACCCAGCAAAGAAAGCTAAAGCTATGGCCACAGGCATTCCCACAAGGTAAAAACATCCCAAATTTATGTTGGCACCAACTTTTGGCCTCGCTGTGCCTCTTAAAACTCCACACCCTGTTGTTTGTGGGCAATTTCCCAGTTCACAGAGCCCTATTATAGGCAAAACCATGGAGGTTAAGGTTATAATCTCTTTGTCCCTAGTGAACATACTGGCCCACACGTTCCTCACCATTACAGAAAAAGCCAGAGCAGAGAGACCCAACACGAAGCTACTAGAAAGACCCACAATAGCAGAGAGCTTCGCTTTCGAAGACTCTTGTGCTCCAAGCTTGTTTCCAACTCTGGTTGAAACACTGAAGCTTAAGGAAGATGGGAAAATGTAGAGAAGAGAGGTGGTTTGGATCAAAATGCCCATGGAAGCTACGGTGGCTTTGGGATTCAGAAGCAAGCCACAGAGCAAAATCATGATCTCGTACCACCACCATTCGAGGCAGACCGAAATGCAGCTCGGAATAGCCAAATTGAGAAGAGACCGCCATTCGGTGAAACACTTGAAGGAAAAACCTCCCCAGGTTTTCTTGTGTGTTCCTGAGAAAATTATGTACAGGATTAGAGAAGCTATGAGGTTGAAGTTAGTCCAAACCCCACCAAGAGCAACGCCTTTGATTCCGAGGTTAAGGTGAGAAACGAGGAAGTAATTGATGGGTATGTGAAGCAGAACAGAGAAAATGGCACAGAGTGTTAGAGGCAAAGTAATGGATTGACTTCGAAGGTAAATCCGTAATGGGTGTAAAATCGATTGAGCCAAAAGGTCAGGGATAGAATAAACAAGATAGGATTGGGCTTGCGTGGCTATGGCTTCATCTTGACCACAGAAAAGAAGAATAGTCTTCATATATATCCAAAGCAGAGATATGGGGATACAGGTGAGAAGTAGAAGAAGGATAGTTCTCTGTAAACAGAGACCAAGCAGGGTAAATCTCTTAGCCCCAAAAGCTTGTCCACAAATAGGTTCCATTCCGGCGGCAAGACCGGAGAGAATGGAGTAACCGGTAATGTTGGCGAATCCGATGGCGAGGGAGCCACCGGCCAAGGCCAGCTCACCGAGGCGGCCGAGGAAGAGCATGGAGATCATTGAGCGACAATAGAGAAGAAGACCGGTGAGGATCATAGGAAGAGCTATTTTGCCTATAGAGACAACCTCTTTGAAGCCATCGGAGAAATGGATTTGGTTCACAGGTTTGAGGATCAATGGTTCTGACATCCCTGTTCCTGGGTTTTTAAGGTAATCAGAATTGGGATTGCATTTGCTGGGACGAAGATCAGGAGATCGTAGATGACACATGATGATTTTTCTAAGTTGTTGTCTCTTCGTTACGTTTTGAGGGGGAGAGTGAGTCCGGAGAAAGAAACAGAGGGAGAGAGAATTAATTAAGGAAGGTGTGGGGGGTTGTACGCAGGGTAGTATGAGGGACTTTTATAGAGATTTAGATGGAAAAAAATAATTAAAAAAAAGCTTGAATTTGGCCCGGTCTGAACTAATCCAACATCTCAACCGAATAATCTTTATAGATAATGGCTTTGTAGTCTAGAGTCCAATGTTAGATCCAGTAAGCAGAAAGATCATCAAGATCATCGGGTTTGATCTCACTTATAACCTCGAGTTACAATAGTAACTGGGGAAAAAAAGAATACCCTTTATAAATTATCTGAAATTAAAAGCCTCATATTTAAATTTAAATTCGAAAGTCTCTCGAATATATAGAGATGTGAACAGAGGTGTACATAGATGATTAATTTTGCAAAGAAAGCTAAAATTTCATTTGATCTTGCTGAATGAGAATCACTTTCTAAGGAATCCAAACTCAAATATGTGACCGGCCAAATATTATATAGAATATTAGGCAATGAAGGGCTGCGCATATACTATATATATATATATGTATCCACTATGGAACTTAAGGAAAGACTAGAAGACACATAGGAAGAGAGGAATAGTAGTTCTGTGAAACAGATAAGAGACAGAGTCGGAGATTTTGATTTGATCCGTGATTTTGTGGGGGCAATATTGTGAATCGTGAAGCAGTAAAATAAATCATTTGTAAGTAATTTTCATTGTAATTAAATCTCAATCAGGTCAGATTGGCCCAGAAATCGACAAACCTGTTGGTAAATAAGTCAGGTCTGAGCATTGACCCAGTTCGTTTTTTTAAAAAATTTCATATAAATAACTTTGAAATATTCACTTTTCTACTAGTTTAGCCCTGGGTTAGCTCCTATTTGATTCCGATATGATCCACTAACTCTTGACTCAATACCCCGACTGATTCAATGATTAGTCGGTTTTAATAACCTTGGTAATTTCACTGGAAGTTAGAAAAGGCAACGTAAGTTTCACTATGTGACCATACAGTTAAAGAGAGATCAATTAGATTCTGCAGATTTGAAGCGCTCTCTCTCTCTCACACACAATTACTATATTTTGTTGACTATGATTTAGAAGGTAAGGAAAACAAAACAGAGGAAAATGAGACTCACATATATATTAACATACCCCAATTTTTAGAGGAGGTTGAAAATTGAGTTTGGGTAGTTGTAAGGGCCAAAAAACAGAGGAAGACAAATGAGTTGCCATTGGACAGTGATTCAATTCAAGGACCCAATTTTGTAAGCAAATCAAAAGCCTAAAGAGCCCATTAGAGGCCATCAATGTTATCCTTGATATATAAGGAAACAGAGGACATCAATATTGGAGATTTTCCTTAGTATATTGTTAAAGACAACACCACAGGATTGTCCTCTTCCTTACTTCATTAGCGGGGGACTGCTTTGGATGAAAATTTTCACTTGATCATATTTTTGTTTATTAAACTAAGCATCACTTTGTGTGTCTTCAAGATATGCTCTGTCTTTGTGTGAGGTGTGAGGTGTCCTTCTTGTGTTGTCCACACTCTCCTTTCTCTTGTCTCCATGAGATTACAAAAAGACATATAATGCTTTGTTTGTGTCCCAATTTACGGTCAATATTTGTATTTATCCCCAAGGGATTAGTATTTTCATTTAGCAGTTACTTCACCCAATTTTTTTTTTTTAAAAAAAACTTAAGTGGGTGATTGGCAATGGATATCATTCCAAATAATCTAAATATTAAGTAATTAATATTATAAATGACAACAAACCCAAGGGAAGGCGGTGAATATAGGTGTTTAGAAATTCTAGGATTTTAAAAAAACAATTATAGAAAAACAGAGTATAAGTGTACGTATTTGGGCAAATCTAATATCAGACACTTGTTTGCAAGAATGCTCAATCAAATTTTACAGGTAATGTGAATATAAAAGCTTGAAAATGATTTTTAAAATGATGTGTTGAAATAGATCTAATCCACTTTCGGTAAATTATGGCTCAAGCCCAACAACATTCTGATCAAAATATAAATAAATGAAAAATTTGGGTCAATAACTGTAATATTCTATAATAGTATTATTGAACCAATACAATACATCTTCCGACGACGAAGGGGTACATTGATTGGGGAAAAGACACGTGGAACCTTACACACTCTCATACGATTGCATAAGGGTTTAGGATTACATGACATGATACACAAAAAGCTACCTGCCTATTCTCTTTCTTCTAAACTTATTGGGCTCGTTTGGTACAATGGAATTGGAAGTGATGGAAATGGAATTGGAGCCCAATTCCATGAAAAAGCTTGTTTAGTACAATGTAATTGTGGCTCAATTTCAATTCCACATAGAATTCAAATCACCCAATTCCACCAAAATGAAATCCATTAAAAAAGGTAAGATTTGCAATTCCAACCTCAAATTTTCATTGTTACCCTCCTATTTGCTTCAGCCCCCTCACCGTTCGGCGACCTCTGCTCACTCAATCGACAACGACGACTTCTTCTGCCTCATCGGCGATGGAAGCTCTCGCCCCTCCACCGGCAACAGCAATGACACAGCTCTTCCTCACCAGATTGATAGAGACAACGATGACACAACTCTCCCTCACCAGATGATGAAGAAGATACTGACATCTCTCCCTCACCGGCTATGACAACAATGACAGCTCTCCCCCCTCCTCTTCATCTGATCGACAACAATAGCTGCTCAAAGTTGGCGACGACAGTGACGGTAGCTGCTCGAAGCTGGTCCTGGATCTAGTAAAGGCGATGGGGCGATGGGTCTTTTTGTTTTGTCAGGTGGTAGTGGGTGGGTTTTTTTATTTTTTTTATTGAGGGTATTTTGGTATTTTCATATGAAAAATAGGTCTCATTTCTAAATCATACCAAACACACTTTTAAACCTCATTTCCATATCTATAACCATTTCCATTTCCATCAAAATTAATTCCAACGTACCAAATGGGCCCATTATCTTCTTTTTAATTCCTCCATCTATCTATGGTGAATTTGTAGTATGATGTAAATCAAAGTTCACATTTGTGCTCCAGTTTTGTATCAATACCTCAGGGAGTAAGTCAAATTCTAGGTACACTTGAAATTCTTAATTCTTATAAGATGTTTTAACTATAAAATTATAAGTACTCTGAATTTTGTCTATTTCTCTTTCAATAGAGTGCTTATATGATTCATTAAATCACTTTCGACAAGCCTTAACCCTTACTACGTGAGATCTTCTAATTGGCATATCTTAGATATACTCTTTCCTGGATGTCATCTTATTCTTCTTCCTATATATTATCATGGGTTAAGGTACAGATTTATTAATGGAGTTTTAAGTAAGAGGCGTCAGGTATAATTATTTTTTAAAGGGGACAAAAATACACATAAGAAATTAAAAATGAAGTATCCACCACAAAACCGTTAAATTTGACCTAATGTTATTAGGGGTTTTTTTCTCTTAAATTTAACGCCGTTGGTCAAATTTAATAGTTTTGTGGTGAATGTTCCATTTTTAATTCCTTATATGTATTTTTACCTCCTTTAAAAAATAATTGTGCCTGATGTTCCTTACTTAAAACTTCATTGGCAAATCTACATCTTCACCCTATTATCATCATCATCCTTCTTTGATAGTTTGCCGTGTTGGTTGCAAATTTCTCGATCCAACAAGACTCTCGAGTGCATCACTGAATGACCTTGCTTTGGATATTTGTTCCTATTTTCTAAATTGTTTTTTTTACTATGTTTCTTTTCTATTTTCCCATTATATTTCCTAGCTTTCTCCAAGGAGTTCTCTCTATGGTATCCTCCTCTTGAATTTGTATTTGAAGCATTTTTTCTTTTAACTTTTAATGTCATTGTTTACAATAAAAAGAAAGAAAGAAATATAATCTTTAGAGAGACAAAAAACTAGACATTTACAATCGTTAGAAATACTTTATAAAATATTCACATGTCAAGTACATGGTTAAGACACTAGACATTAAAGTTCTAGAAAGTTTCCTTGTAAGACAACTCACTGATGCTTTAGGCAGTGTGATTGACGCGTTAAATGCTTCACAAAATCAAAACTCAATCTTTCACATAACTAATTAATGTGATAGTTTGGTTAACAAGTCAATAAAACGACAGAAGAAAATTAAGTCTCAAGAATTTTATTGACAAGTACCAGGTTTAATGTCTTGAAAACATTTAGTTTTTGTTTGGCATCACTCTATATCAACCTTTTAACATATACAGTTGTTTTTATTAAAAAAGAAAGAAGTATAGTCATTAGAGAGACAAACAATTGGACATTTATGACCGTTAAAATACTTTTTGCATGAATCATGTGGTGAGAACATGGTTAATGTAATATCCCGAATTTTGGGATTAGAATCTTAAGAATAAGCCTAAATTAAGTGGACTGCTAAGTCCCAGTTTAGCGGGTGTGCCAAAACTATTCCCTAATGTTTTTTATATCTTTGAGGTATTAAAAGGAATAAAATGATAAATTAAAGAGTATGAGAAATTTGTATACAAAAATAGAGTTTATTGAAGTTGCAAATGCATAATGTTTCATTTCTTTCAGTGAGGTAGTGAGTTTGTCATGTGATTTTGGATGACCAAATGATGACTAAAAATTATAAATGTTTACAAGGTGAAAAGTAAACATACTAAGTTCTAATTTGATAGGTAATGGGTAATTTTTGGAGTTATATGTAAAACATTATAGATTTTTGAAGTTAGCCTAGAAAAACTATGGATTTTCTAGAATAGCATCTAAAGAATTTAATTTTAGGAATTTTATGCTTCCAATTGGTAAAGGGCTATATTTGTTTTTGAATCTAGACTCAATAAAGGTTTTATAGCTTTTAGAATCACTCCAATACAATGTCTACAAATTAAGTAATGATTTTTCAAAGTTTGGGCAGAAAATCTACCAAACTTTGCTTAAATCTGAAAATAGGAAATTAAATAATTAGGGAAATTTTTGGATAATTACAAAAGCAATCTCATCCTCTTTCCCTTCCATTTCCTGTCAGTATTGAGCTTCCAGGGGAGAGAGAGAGAGAGAGAGAGAGAGAGAGAGAGAGAGAGAGAGAGAGAGAGAGAGAGAGAGAGAGAGCTTGTGAGAAATTGTAGACAGAAGGAGGAAAAAATTCTCTAGGCAAGCTTGATTTCTTTAGTGAATTAGCTCCTAACTTGTGTAATCCTTCCTCTAAACTTCTCTTTTATGTGATTTAATGTTTTTGAAGCAAGAATTTCAATGGTTAAAGGGTTATGGTTTCGACCAAACAAAGGAAGAGCCATAAGAAAGGAAAGGTAATTTCCTAAACTTTAAATATTAGTTGTTCTGGCTATTATGGATAATTTATTCGTTGAATTTCTGTTGGATTTGCTCTGATTGTAAAATTTGGGAAAGAATGTGCACTAGGCGTTATGCTACCAAAATTGAGTCTAAATGGTGGTTTTAATATAATTAAATAGTTGATAAAGTGATTAGGAGTAAAAAGGAGCAAGTCTGTGGAGTTAGAAGTACAAAACCCCAACTTTTCCCGGAGAATTTCAAAATTTTAGGAAAAGTACGGTCGGACAGGGTACAGCGGGGCCGGGCCAAGCCCCCAAGGGTATTATGGTATATTTTCACCATAAACTCATATAACCACTATAAACACTATGAAAGTGTCTAAACTGGTACATGAATGAGTTTTAACCTAATTCTTGTACATTTGATATTTTATGACCGAGTTAAGAGCCCAAGTTGTTGGCACGCATATCGAGGCATGCTTTTCGAGGTGCGAAAGGTTTAAGGTAGCAACTATTATCTCTCATGCACTATGTGATTATTGATGTACTATATGTTACTATATTCTGTTATATGAATACGGTGCCTGAGGTATGTTACCTATCTATGGTTAGGTACCTAGCTGAGGTACACCTGGGATATATTACCTAGCTATGGTTAGGTGCTCAGTTGAGGTACATGTAGGGGATCGAAACAGCGATTTTGCCCTGACTTTTGTGTACACATATGTTTGATATGGATTTTCATTTTACATTACATGGTACATTGCATATTTAATTCTCTCATTTTATATGAACGATAATATGTTGCTACTGGGATTCCTCGGAATCTCATTCTTTTTCATAAATTATAAATGTGCCGGCGGATGCAAAGGTAAGATGATAGACATGGGAAATTGACGGTGGGGATCCCGAGAATGGAAGTTTGTGGTTATATGTAATTTAATTTTTGAATATTTTGGACAAATTTGTATTTATTACCAAACCCTATGGAGAACATTTGCAACGTAATCATATACTAAATATTAGTATTTTTACGCTATTCCTGTGTTGCTCATCAAACTATGCGCAAGCACTCTAAAGAATGAGAAAATAAGATATGGTTATTACATTTTGGTATCGAAGCTTCAAGCAGTTCTGGAGGAGCCCAAAAGGTTCTGGCAGAGTGGCGGTTCTAGCAATAGGATAGCAAATTGATATGGTTTTCATTACATAGTGATAGGAAATATGCGCAAATGAGGGTACCAAAGGAGTGAAACACCCTAGTTTGTGTACTAGCCCTAAGAGATTAGTGAATATCCGAAGGGTAGCAAGTGGTGTAATACCGGACTGAGGATGGATGGACCAAGGATGTCGTGAAAATGGAGAAGGCAGGTACGGCCAAGGCCAATGTGCAATCCACACTGTATCTAGTCAGCTGGAGGCAGCTGGCACTATTTTTGAGACAAGGGTAGTTTCAAGGTACTGGTAGTCAATAGCAGATAGAGTCGGTATTTGCGTTTTGTCATAGGCACGTGAGAGTTAAGCGTACTCAACCGAAGATAATCTAGGATGGGTAACCCCCTAGGAAGTTAAGTTAGCAAGATCTTGGAGACTTGAGGAATAATGATTGTCTTAAGGTTTCTCCATGACTAATAATCATTTTAGTTAAATGATTTAAGGAGTGCTTAGATACATGGAGATAATGATAATGTAAGTATTCATTTTAAATCGGGACATCTCTATAGCGGTAAATACTGCCTAAAAAGGTCCATTTGATGGGGTTATGGAAATTAGAAGCATAGTAAATATTTGAGGTTTCTCTATACTAAGTGATAATCCTTAGTAACACCGTGATGTTAAAGAAATATAGACATGATATATGGTGCTATATGTTGAATGATGATGATACCGTATATTAATCATAGAGGATTTAATTTGATGATACCGAAGGTTGAGAATAGGCTTGAATTAGATCTAAGCTGAAATAGTGTTTAGGTCGAAATGTGAATTGTTGCACTATGGTTTTTTCCATAATGGAAGTTTGAATCTTGTGAATCTTGTGGATAGTGTTGAACCTTCAGTAATGTTTTGAGATTATTATTTGAATACCGTAAAGGTTAGAATAGGCACTAATAGTTCTGATTTTTAGCGAGCCTATTGGGTATATTCAAGGAAAATGGTTTCCGATTCGTGTGATGTTCATTAATTGAGTCGGGAAATCACCTTCCTCAATTCCACGGATCACCACTAGCCCAAAATCATCCTGAATAAATTCGCCAGCCTAAGGACATACCGGTCCACTAGGTCTTAGGGCCTATGAACTCATGGGTCCACTACAACATATCGAGCGTGTAATATCATACAACCTTGGTCTTTAACCCAACTTTTAGGTTCATCATGAAATCTAGAACCTCAACATCACATGAATCAAAAACCATTTTACTCGAATATACCCAATAGGCTGGCTAAAAATCAGAATCAAAAGAGCCTATTCTAACCTTTACGGTATTTAGTTAATAACCTTAAAACATTACTGAAGGTTTAATACTATCGACAATGTTCACAAGGTTTAAACTTCCATCATGGAACGGAACCATAATGCAACTAATTTACATTTTGACCTAAGCACTATTTCAGCTTATATCTGATTCAAGCCTATTCTCAACCTTCAATATCATTAGATTTGATCCTCTAGAATTAATATATGGTATAATCATCATGCATCATATAGCACCGTATATCATGTCTACATTTCTTTAACATCATGTGTTACTAAGGATCATCACTTAGCATGAAGGAACCTCGAACATTTACTATGCTTCCAATTTCCATAACCCCATCAAATGGATCTTTTTAGGTAGTATTTACCGCAACAGAAATGTCCCAATTTAAAATCAATACTTACATCATCATTATCTCTATGTGTCTAAGTACTCCTTAAATTATCTAACTCAAATGATTATTAGTCATAGAGAAACCTTAAGATAATCACTATGACTCTCGTGTGCCCATGACAAAATGCAGATATCGGTTCTATCTGTTCTTGACCACTAGTACCCTGTGATTACCCTTGTCTCAAACATCATGCCAGCTGCCTCCGGCTGACCAGATACAATGTGGACTGCATATTGGCCTTGGCTGTACCCACCTCCTCAGGTTTCAACACATCCTTGGTCCATCCTCAGTCCGGTATTACACCTCTTGCTACCCTTTGGATATTCACTAATCTCTTAGGGCTAGTTCACAAACTAGGGTGTTTCACTCTTTTGGTACCCTCGTCCGCACATATTTCCTATCACTGTATAATCAAGACCATATCAGTATGCTGTCCTATTGCTAGAACTGCCACTCTGCCAGAACCTCTTGGGCTCCTCTAGAACCGCTTGAAGCTCTGATACCAAAATGTAAGAACCTTATCTTATTTTCTCATATTTCAAGGTGCTTGCGCGCAGTTTGGTGGGCACACAGGAATAGTAGAGATACATTGATAAAATGTACATGATTACATTACAGGAGTCTCCCCGCAAGGTTTGCTAATATTTACAAATTCTCCAAAATATCCAAAAATAACGACTACATATAACCATTATCCATATCTCGAGATCCATATCATCAGTTCCTCATGTCTACCACCTTACCTTTTGATCCATTGGTTCCGCTAGAATATTTATTTAATTGAAAAAGGGTGAGATTCTAAAGAATCACAGTAGCAACATACCATCAAACATATAAAATGCGAGAATTAAATATGCAATGCACCATATAATGTAAAATGAAAATTCATATCATAATGTATGTACACAATGCTCAGGGCTAAATGACTATTTAGGTCCCCTACGTATACCTTAGCTGGGCACCTAACCATAACTAGGTAATGTACCCCAGGTGTACCTCAGCTGGGTACCTAACCACAGCTAGGTAACATACCTCAGGCACCGTGTCTATATCACAAAAGATATTAGCACACAACATATCAATTATCACATAGTGTATGAGAGATAATAGTTACTACCATAACACTTTTTGCCTCGAAACTCATGCCTAACAAAGTATCCTAATGACTAGGTTCTCTCAACTTGATCCTAAAACTATAAATATAATAGAATTAGGTTAAAACCCATTCATGTACCACTTTAAACACTTTCATAGTGTTTCTGGTAGTTATATGAGTCTATTTATTACCAAATACCACTCAGGACCTGGCCCGGCCCTGTTGTACCCAGTCCGATCGTACTTTTTCTAAAATTTTAACCCAGACTATTCTAATATATTTTTGCCCAAGGAATCCATTTCCAAACTTAGAATTACCAAACTCATTACCAAAAGACCAGAATGCCCTTGGCAGCTCATAACATAGTATTTTAGGGGTTTTTTGGTAATTATGCTTTTTAAGGCTTTTTCTGGAAAAGTGATCAACTGTAACCCTACATAATTTTCCCTCCTAAACACAATGGAATTATCAGATTATCAAAAATCCAACTCTAACCCCCTGTTCTAGCTCTAACTGAATTCTAAGATTCTTTGGGGAAAATTGGGGTTTTCCAATTTTGATTCCGAAGACTTGCTCCTTTCTACTCTTAATCACTTTATTAACTATTTAATTATGTTATAACTACCATTTAGACTCAATTTTGGCAGCATAATGCCTAGGACACATACTTTCCTAAATTTACAATCAGAGCAAATCCAGCAGAAAATCACATGATAAATTACTCACAATAGCCTAAACAACCAATATTTGAAGTTTAGGAAGTTATCTCTTCTTCCTTTTGGCTTTTCCTTCTTGGCCAAAATCCCTAGCTCCCAAAAACTGAATTTTTGCTTCACAAACACCTTACATCACATATAAGAGAAGCTTAGAGGAAGGATTACACATGTTATAAGCTAATTCACCGAAGAAATCAAGCTTACCAGGCAAATTTTCTCCTTCTTCTCTCTTTAGAATTCAAGCAACTCTCTCTCTCTCCTTTGCTCTCAATGCTGCACGCTTTTGACATGGAGGAAGAAGAGAAATATGATTTTATAACACTTGCTTTATGACATCATTTTCCCTTAATTATTAATTACCCAAAATTCTAAAAATTGGATTTTTGTGTATATAATGTTTTGTACATGTAAATGGGTTATAAATCCTAATTAAAATCCAACTAATCCTTCCCTCTTGGTCCATCCATAATTATGTCGAAGGGCCCTTCAGTTAACTCAAATGGCTTTTCCCATTTATCTATTAACTTCAAAGTTACTTTTCCTTCATTTTCGGATTAAGGGGAAATTCTAACAGATTTTCTACCCAAATTTTGAAAAATCTTAACTAAATTTTTAGATATAGTATTGGAGTGATTCTAAAGGATATAAAACTCTTATTGAGTCTAGTTTCAAGAAAAAATATAGCTTTTTACCAATTGAAAACACGATTCCCAGAATTAAATTCTTTGGATTCTGTTCCAGAAAATCTATAGTTTTTCTGGGCTAACTTCACAAACTCATAACTTTTTGTATATAGCTTCAAAAATTACCCATTACCATAAAATTAAATCTTATGATGTCTACTTTCACCTTGTAAAATTTTATAATTTTTTTAGTCATCATTTGTTCATCCAAAATCGCATGACAAACTCACTGCCTCACTAGAAGAAATGAAGCATTATGCATTTGCAACTTCAATAAACTCCTTTTTTGTATACAAATTCCCCATACTCTTTAATTCACCATTTTATTCCCTTTAATACTTCAAAGATATAAGAAACGTCAAGGAATAGAATTGGGACACCTGCTAAATTGGAGCTTAGCAGTCCACTTAATTCAAACTTATTCTCAAGCCTCCAATTTTGTAATTTGGGATATTTCAACTTAACTAAAATTTCTTATTTTGTATTAATTAGTTAACACCACCTTATATTATGTATAGAAGGTGACACATAAAAATTTCGGGCCTTATAGCCCAATTGACACCAAAGGCCTACTTTAAGGGTGAAGTTCTCAATTCGAGCCATCCGTTTAGAATGAGTATGAGAGCTATGTGAAGAAAATGATACTTCCTCTAGTCCTTAATATAAGATTTATTTACTTAATTGATTATATTAAGAAAATTAGTTAAATTAGTTAATATGATATGTATTATCTATAAAATATTACGCCCTTATCTTATTTTCTCATTATCCAAAGTGCTTGAGGTAGTTCAGTGAGCTAAAGGCTTAAGGTAGTAACTATAATCTCTCATACACTATGTGAATATTGATATGTTGGTGTTACTATATTTTGTGATATGAACACGGTGCCTGAGGTATATTACCTATCTGTGGTTAGGTGTCTAGTTGAGGTACACTTGGGGTATATTGTCTAGTTGTGGTTGGGTGCCCAGCTGAGATACACGTAGGGGATCCAAATAGCAATTTGGCCCTGAGTATTATGTACAAACATGGAATAGTATGAATTTTCATTTTACACTATATGGCGTATTGCATATTTAATTCTCGAATTTTGTATGTTTAGTTATATGTTACTACTGGAATTCCTCGAAATCTCATTCCTTTTCAAAAATGATAATATGCCAGCGAGAACTCATGGATCTAAAGACAAAGTAATAGACATGCGAAACTGATGGTGCGGATTCTAAAGTGGAAGTTAGTAGTTATATGTAGTCAATTATTTTGAATGCTTTAAATATTTTGGATAAATGTATATATTATCAAAACCCTATGGGGAACACCTACAATGTAATCGTGTACAAATATCAGAACTTTTGAGCTATTCCTATGTTGCTCACCAAACTGCGTGCAAGGACTCTGAATAATGAGAAAGTAAGATAAGGGCATAATATTTTGGTAAAAGAGCTTCAAACGGTTCTGGAGGAGCCTAATTGGTTCTGGAAGAGCGCGAGCAGTTCTGGCAACACGATAGTATACTGCTAAGGTCTTGATTATATGGAAAAAGAAGCTATGAGCAGAATGGGGAACTAGGGAAGTAAACTACCCCTTTTCTATGAATCATCCCCGAAAGATTTGGGAATACCCGAGGGAAACACATGGTGCAATACTAGATTAAGGATGGTCTTAGAAAATGGTGGAACCCAAGGAAGTGGTATGGCCAAGGCCAGTATTCAGACCACATAATATTTAGTCAGCTGGAGGCAGCTGGTATGTCTTTTGAGGCTAAAGTAGTCCCAGGTTATTAGTGGTTGGAAGCAGATACAGCTGCTTTTTGCATTTTGGCACAGGTACAGGAAATTGAAGCATGCTCTACCCAGAGAAATATTAGGATGGGTGATGCCTTGGGAAGTTAAGTTGGCAAGGTCATGGAGATTTGAGGAATAGTAGTTGTCTTAAGGTTTCTCCATAACTAATAATCATTTTAGTTAGATGATTCAAATGATGTTTAGATTGATGGAGTTAATAAAGATGTAAGTATTAATCTTAATTTAAACCATTCCTGCAGAAAATTTCATTTGATAAGGTGATGAGAAATTTGAGGTGTAGTACGTGTTTTGAGGTATCTCCGTGCTAAGCAATGATTCTTAGTAATCTCGTGGTGTCAAAGGGATATAGATACAATATACGGTGTTACATGATATGTGGTGATTATGTCGTATGTCAATCCTAGAGGATCCACTCTGATGATGCTGATGGTTGAGGATATGTTTGAATTAGATCAAAGCTGAAATAGTGCTTAGGTTGGAATATGAATTTGTTACACTATAGTTCTATTCCATGATGGAAGTTTGAACCTTGTGAATAGTGTTGAACCTTCAGTAATGTTTTGAGAATAATACCCAAATACCGTGGAAGTTAGAATAGGCAATATTGATCTTGATTCTTAGCGAACCTATTGGGTATACTTAAGAAAAATGATTTCCAATCTATGTGATGTTGAGGTTCTAGATTTCTTAATGAACCTAAAAGTTGGGTTAGAGACCCTAGGCTACAAATCCTATATGCCAGATATGTTGTAGGGGACTTGTGTGTCTAAAGGCCCTAAGACCTAGTAGACCGATGTATCCTTAAGCTAGCGAATTTGTTCAAAAGTGTGTTGGGCTAGTGATAATAAGAGGAATTGAGGAATAAGATTTTTATGGACATGAATCCTTGCATAAAAAGATTTTGAAAGGTTGTTAGATGTTAATCCTAGCATAGGGAAAGATTATGAGCAAAAAATATTCCTTTTAAGTATTAATTGAGGTGATAGCTCTCTGATGAATGAAAGACATAATTGATTTGCCTGCTATCCCACTAACTTGAGGCTATACTAGAAGTCGATTGGGGGTTGGAAAATGAAGTGTTGAAAGGTATAAATAGAGAGGGATTACCAAGTAATCCATAACCTAGGAATCAAATGATAAGCTTTAGTTCTACAAGCATTTGAAATGGCCCATAATTGAGATGAAACGGGCCAGAAACTGGTATAGAGAAATACATGTTTCAAGTGCAATCAAGTGTTATAAGAGATTCCTATGGGACTCCTACTAAATCATCTGACATTATAAAAGCTCATATGAGTAGATAAACATCATAGTGCACAGCGAAAGTCTACGACTCTATGTTGGTTACAGGAAGTTGAATAAGGTGACAATTAAGATCAAGCACCTACTTCCTGGTATAGATAAATTGATTGATTAGTTGTCTGGTTCCTGTGTGTTTTCTAAACTAATTTGAGATTGGGTATTACCAATTTGAGGTAAAAGCGAAGGATGTACTGAAAACTGCTTTCAGTACCAGATATAGCATTATGAGAATGGTCATTTGGGCTGACCAATATACCTGTCATATTTATGGACTACATGTATTGAATTTTTGTCTGTACTCGGACCAATTCATAGTATTCTTCATTAAGAATATAGTGGAATACTCACAGAGTAGAGTAGAACACGAGCGACATTTGAAAATCATATTGAACATACTGAAATCTAAGAAACTCCAAGCCAAGCTGAGCAAATGTGAGTTTTGGCTTTCAAAAGTTAGATCTTTGAGCCATATAGTCTCACACAACAAGGAGTCACAGCGGATCCTTGCAAGGTGGAAGCAGTACAAAACTGGAAAGGCCAAAGACTGTGGTTGTGATACATAGTGTTCTAGGTCTTATTGATTATTATGAGGGGTTTATGTAACTTTTCCCTAGAAAACTCAAGATTATGCATGGGATGATGATGATGATTGTGAGAAGAGATTCACAAAGCTAAGATAGAAATTTATTATAGCACCAATGTTGATAATCCCATTTGCAAGTAGGTAGGGAATGAAAAGTGTATTAAAGCCCAGATGCACAGTTGATCTTTGTTGTCATTACTGATGCCAGTAGCACGGATTGGGAAGTATTTAATGCATCATGGCCGTGTAGTGGCATATGCATCTTGTCGCTGAAGCTTCGTGAATTGAACTATCCTACCCATAATCTTGAGTTGATGGTAATAGTATTGGTATTGAATCTGGAAATGTTGCCTTTACGGCATAACTGTTTAGTTGTACTACGACCACCAGAGTTTGAAATGTTTATATGGAAAAAAAGAGAACTGAATATGAGAAATTATAGATGGATGGAGCTGCTTAAAGATTTAAACCTAGAGATAAAGTATCATCTCGGAGAGGCTAATGTCATTGTTACACATTAAGCCGTAAATCTATACAGGTGGCATCCATGATAATTTGTGAGTAGAAACTGATCAAGGATTTTAGAGATCTTAGTCTGTCTAAGCAGATCAAACAGAGTATCCCATTCATAAAAGTTGTTTAGAAAGGATTATCTCCCAAAGAGGCTATATGGGAAACAAAAGAAGTTATGGAAAAACGTTACCCAGAGTTTATGACTATGTATGTGTAGCAAATTTTATCGATGAAATTTATTTAAGAGGGGGTGAACTATAACACCCCAAATTTGATTTCCCAATATGCCTTGTCAATACTTGTGGCAATTAATGAAATGAAAGGATGAATTTTGGAGAATGTGATTATGGTGCCAGTGAGATTCCTTATGAGGCAGTGAGTTTGTCATGTGATTTTTTATCACCAAATGATGACCAAAAATTATAAAATTTTATAGGGTGAAAGTAGACATCCTAAGCTTTAATTTGATAGGTCATATGAATCATTGGAAGCTATATACAAGGAGTTATGAATTTTTGAAATTAGTCCAGAAAAACTATTGATTTTCTAGAACAGCATTCAAAAACATAAATTCAGGAAATTTTGTGTTTCCAATTGGCTAAAGTCTATATTTTTCTCAAAACTAGACTCAATAAGGGTTCTATATCCTTTGGAATCACTCCAATACAATGTCTACAAATTTAGTTATGATTTTTCAAAGTTAAGGAAAAAATATGCTAGAATTGCCAAAAAAAATTCAAAAATAAAGAAATAATGTGATGGTAATTTTTTAAATTATGAGATATATGAAAAATTCATTTAGGCTGGTTGAAGGACCCTTAACCGTCATTTAGTATGGGCCAAGAAAGGGAAATATAGGTTACAAGCTCAATTGGGTTTTATGTACACAAAAGTTAATCTTTTAGAATTTTGGGAAATTAGCTAAATATGATATCAGCATGATATAAAATGACATAAGCCAAGTATTATAAAAGCAATTGTGCATCTTCTTCCCTCCTTTAAATTGACAGTATTTTAGAAAGAATAAGAGAGAGAGAGAGAGAGAGAGAGAGAGAGAGCTTGAGAGAACTTAGTAAGAAAGAGGAGAAAATTCGCCAGGTAAGCTTGATTTCTTCATTGAATTAGCTCTTAACTTATATAATCCTTCTCTTAAGTTTTTTTCTATGTGAATTAAGGTGTTAGGAAGCAAAATTTTGAAGTTGAAAGGGACTAGCGTTTCGGCCACAAGGGGAAAAATCGGAAGGAAGAAGAAGTAACTTTTGAAACTTCAAATATTGATTGTTATGGCTGCTATAAGCAATTTAATCAGTGAAATTCTTCTGGATTTGCTCTATTTGTAAATTTGGGGGGAAAGTTTTGTCCTAAATGTTATACTGCCTAAATTGAGTCTAAATAGTGGTTTTAACATAATTAAATAGTTAATAAAGTGGTTAGGAGTAGAAAGGAGCAAATCTGCGGAGTCAGAATTGGACAACCCCAAATTTCCTTAGAGAATCCTGGGTTTTGGACAGGTCTAATTCAGGGGGTTTGGGCTGGATTTTTGATGTTCTAATGATTCCATTGAGTTCAAGAGGGAAAATTAGATGGGGTTACAGTTGATCACTTTTCAGAAAATCCTGAAAAAGCATAATGATGAAAACGCCCTTCAAACCCTGAAATAGGGGGTACTAAGGGCATTCTGGTCTTTTGGTAGTGAATTTGGAAATTCTAAGTCCGAAAATGGATTCCTTGGGCAAAAATATGTCAAAATAGCCCATGTCAAAATTTTAAAAATAAAGTACGGTCGGATCGGGTAAGGCGGGGTTGGGCCGAGCCCGGTCCTTAGGAACATTTTAGTAAATTTTCACTATAGACTCATATAACCACCATAAACACTATGAAAGTGTCTAAAGTAGTACATGTGTCAACACCCGTTTCTATTTTGATATACAAAGAGTAATAGAGACCAAGTACATATATACTGATAAAATTATTTGTTTACAGTTCGATGTCATTCATACAGAATGCGACAACATTTACAACTACTATAGGATATCCAAAAGTATTTTAAAATAGACTATCTATAACCATGAACTTTAGATTTGTCTCGAGACACGTCCCTATCAATTCCCTTTGTCTATGTTCTTGCATTTTTGTCCACTAGCACCCGCTGAGATATTTGGTTTAGAAAAGGGGGTGAGATTCCAAGGAATCTCAGTAGAAATATGCTATCATTCATATAAAATGCAAAAAAGTAAATTTGATATGCACCATGTATCCACTAATTAATGAACAATATAATACATTTTCATAACAAATCATCATAACATATCAACGTCATATCATAATCACATCATTGTCATGTATACATGAGTAGGGTCCAGCCCCACTAATCTTACATCGGTTGGATTCTTACCCAACTCCCAATATAAGTGCACCTTTGGCACTAATTGCCCTTTCTAGGCAAACCATGTTGATTAATATAGCACATTTACAAATAATGGCATCTACACAATCATATAAACCATGGCATGATGTATGAAGGATAATGTTCCTACCTTAAGTTCTTTCGCCCCATTTAGTGTGTCTCAAAAAGTATGCCAACCTTCTTTCTCTAACTCGATCCTAAAATATTAAATGTACAAGAAATAGGTCATAACCTATCCAAGTGTCATTTTAGACACTTCCATAGTGTTATTTTCGTTATATTAGCCTATGGTGAAAATTTACCAAAATGCCCCCAGGACCCCAGACCTGCCACGCTGTACCCGGCCCGACTGTACTTTTTTCAAAATTTTGACATGGGCTATTCTAACATATTTTCATCCATAGAATTCATTTTGAGACTCAGAATTACCAAGTTCATTGTCAAATTATAAAATACCCTTAACAGCCCCGCTTCAAGGGTTTCAGAGGCGTTTTCGTAATTATGTTTTTTCAGACTTTTCTGAAAAAGTGACCAACTGTAACACTATCTAATTTTTTCTCCTAAACTTAATAGAACCATCAAATTTTTGAAAATCCAACTCTAAGGCCCTCTAACAGCCCTGGCCAAAATTCATAGATACTCGAGAAACAATTGGGGTTTTTCGGTTTCGGCTCTGCAGACGTGTTTCTTTCTACCCTTAACCACTTTATTAACTATTACATTAGGTTACAACTACCATTTAGTACCAATTTGGGTAGCATAACACCTAGGCCAACCCATTTCCAAAAATTAAAACCAATGGTAATCCAACGAAATTTCACTGATTAAATTCCCACAGCAGTCAGAATAGTTAATATACGAAGGTTTGGAAGTTACCTCAAGCTCCCACTAGCTTTTTCTTGACTTGGCCGAAAACCCTAACCTTCCCAAGGGCTGAATTGAGCTTTCAAAACCTTGAAATATATGAAAGAGTAGCTTATGAGCGGAGTCATACGCGTTAAATAAGAATTTATCGAATAAGTTGGCTTACCTTGCTAGCTCTCAACTCTTCCTCTCTTTAAAACTGAAGTGGGACATCAGTTATGGCTGCTCAAGGAAGAAGATGGAGTTTTATTATATTAGCTTATGTTATATTTTAATTATTTAGCCATTTTCCACAATTCCAAAAATTACACTTTTTGTACATAAATTCCTATGTACATGAAATTAAGTTATGAAGCCCAACCAATATTTCTTTCCTCATGCTACATGTAAGAGAAACCTAAGGGTCCTTCCTTTTGGTCTCAATTGGCTTCACAACTTGTCCAAATTACGTATACACGTAAAGTCCCAATTTTTGGTCAAATTAGCATTTTTGCTCAAACTTTACATAAATTCATATTAAATTGACCAAAATATTCTAAATATTTTCCCCCTTTATTTTTCTTAATTAATTGAAATTAATCTTGATTAATTGGAAAATAATTTATTTTGTGCTAAATTGGCAAAATTACGATTTTGCTATTTACCTTTTTAATCCAATTTGTTTTCTTATTTTTCTTTGGCCAATTTCCACCCATTTTTGGAAAAAATATTTTCTCCAATATTTTTCCATTTTTAGACCTTAATATTGGGCTTTTTAAATTACCCAAATTAATTCCATATTTATTTTTGCCCAATTTCCCATGAAATTGAAGATTTATAAATTCATAAATTCCAAATTCTTGAATATTCACCATTTTATTGAATATATAAAATAATTATAATATATTATTGGTTAATAAAATTTGGGGTGTTATAGTTCACCCCCACTTAAATAAATTCCATCTCCGAAATTTGCTACACATTCATAACCATAGACTCCGGGGTAGCACTTCTGCGTACATCTTACTGGCATCATTACCGCTGATCAAGATCTTCTTATACAAACTAAGATCCCTAAAATTCCTCGATTAACTTTTTGCTCATAAATCATCATATCTTCCACCTGCACTGTTTTACGACTCAATGCGTCAGTGACAACATTAGCCTGCCCTGGATAACATTTACATTCCAGGTCTTAATCTTTTAACAACTCTATCCACTTACATTGCGTCATATTTTGCTCTTTTTGATCATACACATATTTCAATCTTTGTGGTAGTAGTACAACTCCACAATTATGCCATAAAGGCGATGTGTCCAGATTCAATATAAACATTATTACCATCAACTTAAGATTATGGATGGAATAGTTCAATTCTCGAAGCCTTAACTAATGAGATGCATACACCCTCACCCAGCTCGCATCAATTCACATCTCATTCCATGCCTATTCGCATATGGGACTCTCAGTGTTGGTACTTTAATAAATTTTCGTCATCAGCTTTCCGAAGCTCCTCTCACAATCATCATCCCATGCATAATGTTGAGTTTTTCTAGGGGCATTCGATATAGACACCTCATAATAATCAACAAGACTCAGAACACTACGTATCACAACCATAATTTCTGACCTTCTCAGTTCAGTTTTGCTTCCACTTTACCAGGGTCCATTAGGATCCCTTGCATGAGGCTACATGGATAAAAAATGTTACCTCTGAAAGCCATAACTCACATTTACTTGACTTGGGATAGAGTTGTTTTTTCCCTCACCATGTTAAATTCTATTCACAATTGTTACTTACGTGTCATTTTACTCCGTGAGTTCACCAATAGATCATTAACCAACCAAATTTTGAGGATTACAACTAAGCCACGCAGCTATGCAATAGTCGACAATCAAGTCAACTAGAAATTCATGCCCCTCAGCATTCATTATACCATTCATATATACATCGACTGTGACAACCCTGACACCCGTGGGTGTAGGCACATTCTATTCATATGGTAATTTATGCATACTTACTAATTCTACTACCCTTTCTAGGAAAGCTCATTCATATCCATCAAAACAAATTCCAGAGAATTCGTCAGCCTATCAGGTTGTCAAAACATGATTCCATACTATCCTTTATTCATACCTTTCAACAAACTAGCTACTATCCACCAATCGACTTCGAGTAATGCCTAAAGTTGGTAGAATAGCAGGTAATCAATTTTTTCTTTCAACAGGATACTCTACCCTTATTGTACAGGGAAACCAAAAGCCACTCATACATTTTATTCTCTGTCTCAGCCTTGAGACCCTATCTCATGGCTACTTTTGTTCTATCAAGAACTATTCTCATTCAATAAGGGAATATTCTATTATCAAGATCTTTCCCTATGCTAGATTAACAACTAAAAACCTCGAGAAACCTCATACACATTTCGATTCATTTTAATATCATGTTTTAGTACCTCAGACCATCCAGGTCAATTCAAATTCCTAAGAAATCAATTCAACTATTGAGTTTGATTCTTGAATCACAACTCAACCTTAGAACCTCAATATGAGCTGGGTCGGGAAATTACTTTCTTCAATTACACATATCATCACCAGCACATCACTATTCTGAATAAATTTACCACCTAAGGACATACTAGTCCATTAGGTCTTAGGACCTTTGGACACATAGGTCCACTACAATATATCGGGTATGTAAGATTTTATAGCCTAGGGTTCCTAACCTAACTTTTAGGTCTATCATGAAATCTAGAACCTCAACATCATATACATTGGAAATCAATTTTCCTTAATTATACCCAATAGATTCGCTAAGATTCATGATCAATAGTACCTATTCTAACCATCACGGTATTCAGGTAATAACCTTAAACC